>JANFOE010000176.1:5000-605000 GCA_025667525.1 Glebionis coronaria
TTTACACATAATCATATTCCCATATAATAGTATTACCAAAAATCATTAAATATCACTTACATATTTTTCTTGCAACAACATGGTTTTAATGCGGAGATTTCACTTGGAATTTATTTAGAAAAATCAGGTATAGTCAAGATTTAATTTCTTGTTCTTTATAACTATGACTCCGATGCCACTGTATAACACCTCCATTTTTACCTTGACGCAGCGAAATAATATTTTTGGGGTATACTTCATGGAATAACAGTCACAATAATAGAAAACAACTCTAAAGAGTGTTTTAATAAACTTTATTTATTTATTATCAATTATCTTTCAAAATCATATATTTTTAATAAAAAATTGTACATACTTTATACATCACAGGTTCCCGAAATCTAGAAAGTAGGTTTGAATGATAAAAACTTCCAAGTTTATATCTCTCCACGTCATCATTATGTTTCTCCATGCTATCAATTCTCAATACCTGAAATATATGCTTAAAATCAACACAATAGTTGATTGAATTCATAGGTTTGTAATCATTTTTGATTACAAGATCCTTTTTCCAGAGCTACGTTGTTATTCTCCAACAAAACAAATTAATGTAGTAATGTAATAAGCTTATGATACTGCGGCTGGACATATCAGAAACCAACAATTCCCCTTGTGAGGAAGTCTGTGAAACTATCCTGTTTTGCAAAATAAAGTATGTATGTTTGACCACTAAGGTTCTAGCAAGTGCGACTTGCCTAGACAGAGGATTTCAGTCCTCAAATAGTACTATTTGTGATATTAGCACTCATTTTTCGTGAAAATGATTAGCGGTTCACAATTAAAAGGGGACTTTCAAGGCAACAGTAAGCATAGTGTCAATAAACATATATGGGAAGCATACCAAAAATGCTTGTATTCTAATTAAGCATATATCCCCCTCACGGGTTTTCAAATCATTAAAAGTATTATACTTTAGTGAAGCAATGAACTTACCTTATGTCCAATAATTTTGTATCTTGGCAGATTTATATCACAAAGAACAACTTGGGCTAACAAACAAGAACTTGGTCCCACACAAACCTGGATTAACACATTTTGTATAGTATCAGGTCTTTGATTCTGAGTTCATTATTCTTAATTATTAATTATGTATTATTAGATTTATAATCGCTTATAATTATAGCATCATTGTTCGAGCCATCATACTCAGAAGCCATTCTATAAACGTTTGAGAAGCGAGGGCACTTTAAATCGAGAACCCAACCACTCAGTCGGAACGTAATATCAAGATGGAACATCTTTGTAAAAAGTTCCCTACTAAGATGATAAATTTATATAAGAAATTTCTTCAAAAGTTAGTATGTTCTTTTATTATTTTATTTTTCATCCTTTAGTTTCAATATTGGCAAAAATAGTCCTTCTAGTTTATATATCTTTAGAAAATAGGTTTTATTATACCAATTTCATCCATATAGTTTCATAAATGACCAAAATGATCCTTAAAGTTTCAAAGTTTGGAATATTTACCTTTTTGGCACATAATATTAAAAGTTTAGCATATTTACACTTTTAACCCTTTTAGTATATAGTTTTAATATTTACATTTTCAACCTTCAAATATTAACCTTAGGGTTTTGAAACTTTACAATATTGATTATTATATTTTTAACTTTGACAAAATGAGGCCCAAAATGTTTATAGTATCAAAAATGACAGTTTTAGTCCCTAAACTTGTTTAAAACTACATAACAAGCTAAAAAATGTATTAAATGATCTAGGAACTTAGAAAATAGTTTAGAAATACATTTAGAATCATAATAACAATGTTTATACAAAATTATAGCCTTTGAAATGGGTTTTTGCTCATTATTTCATGTAAATTACAAAACTAAGGTTTTAAGTCATATTTAACTTATAACTTGCATTTTAAGTGACCATATGATCTAATTTCTTTTAGATTAGTTTTATAACATCCTATAAACATTATAAAAATTCTAAGAAAACAATATAACAATATAAAAGCTTAGTTAAGATAAAGATTACCTAGGTAGCTCCAAAATGGCTCCTTATACCTTCCTATGAACACTACTTGCTACCAAAGCTTCAAGAGCTTCAATGGCTTCCTTCTAGACCTGGTTTATGGTCATATAAGAGTCCTATAACTTTTTTTGAAGTTTATTTGAGAATGGGTATGGAGATATAAAGGAAACAGGATGCGAGTTCTAAGTTTGTGTAGTTCGCCCCTATTATAGTAGTTTCACCACTTAGGCTCCAAATTTTGCTATGAAACGTGTAAGATCTGTACAAAAGTGACTAAGGGAAGCTAGGGAAGGTCTATGCAGGTTTATATAGTCTAGGATCAAAAATATCTAGGGTTTGTGGCTAGGAATGGCTCACGACATATATAAATAAGAATGGTGATTCTACATCTACAAGGAGGTGATCCAGCGGCATATAGGTCTTCTATTAGGCCTAAAATATCTTTCAAATATCTAATTTTAAACTTGGAATGGGAGGGAAAGTGTTTAAACTTAATTTTGGTGGGAAAAATCAAACCGGGTCTAAAACTAGGGCTTGTAACTTTATGGTTTGTGGTTTTGGTGATTAATGGTTTAGGAATGTGAATAGTGATGGATTATGGTATAATTAGGGTTTACACATTTTAGTTAGTAAGTTTGGGTCCTTGGTTTGAAGTTTAACAAAGGTTTAAAGTGAATTTGGGAAGAAAACTTATGTAGCTTAGGATTTCTAATGATATAGGGTTAAGTCTTTGTAAAACTCATTATTATTTACTTAGCTACTGATTTAAACACAATTTAGGTCTTAGAAATTGTGTTTAAGTATCTAACATAGTTCCACACTTGGTTTGATAGGTTATTCTAAGTAAACATGTCTAAAGAGTAAAAATACCTATTTTGACCTAACTTACAAGTCATGCATTAAAATCTTGTACCTTGTGCTTTAGGGTACTTGTAAATTGTCTTAATATAATGTTACAATCTAAATTTAATGATATGAGTGTTGGTTGACTTGTCCTAAAAGACTAGGTATTGATTCCTATGTAAAATCTTTAATATGAGGGTTTCTAGGTAATCAAGCTTAATGACTTTCTATCTTAGCTGATTAGTATTTATATCATAACGTAAATATATTCTAGGACTTATATAGTATGTCTATTACTTCAAATGATTCTACATTATTAGTTTAAGGGTTTGCATAGGGTAATCATATCGTAGGTATAATTAGGTTAGCTTAAGGTTCTATGCTTCAATAACTTGTACATTGTGCTTAAGTAACTTGTAACTTAACTTGAGATAAATGTATAATATTAATATGATACTTAGTTAATTTTTATAATTGGTTGCAAAATATTGGACACTAATTCAATGTGAAATGGATTTTAGGTGCTAATCTTGTTAGGTCTTATACTTGTAACTAACTCTAGATTACTTATAATTTGTATTTTGTGATCAATTATCTCTTCTTTATAGGGGTGAGCAAAAAAACCGAAAAACCGAAACCGAACCAAAAAACCAAAAAAACTGACCGAATATAAAAACTGATGGTTCGGTTTTTATGTTTTTAAAAATCGAATTCGGTTCGGTTTCGATATTCATCCAAAAACCGGACCGTAAAAACCGAACCGAACCGAATGATAAAAGTGAATACAAAACAAAATTACCCTACATAGTATTAGTACCATCTCTTTCACACTTTCACATTTTCACACTCACATTCATTAACACTCTCTCACACACACATACTAGAAAATATAAAACATACTACTAACTTTTCTATCTTTTCTTGATAACCACCATGGTAACCGAAATTTGCGAACCTCCTCCAGCTGATCCTAACGACCAAACCCCGGTCAGAAAAAGAGGTATTAGATCTACATGGTGGTTTTTGTAGCGGTGTTTAGCAGGAGATATCAGGGGAAATGGTGGTCGATACTCGATAACAACTAAACCAGCCACCCACAACGTCGCAACCATCGTCATCATCATTGTCATCTGAACACAAAAAGTTGCTGACTCATCCTCCGAATCGCAACTACCGACATATACGGATCTGTGGGATATCTTTTGCTTCAGATCTAAATTTTTTTAATTGGTTAGGTGGTTAATTTTATACTTGTTTTTTAAGATATGTAGTACACTAATACAGTAATAAAACAATTGCGAAAATGTATTGTAGCCTCCTCATGGAGGTATTGTGGTGTTATTTTGGTTGTAGATGGTGGTGATTATGGGCTATGTGATAAGTGTGAAAGAGATAATTTATATGTGAGAGAATTTAACTAAAGTTATATCAGCTTTTCAGAAATTAGGAAACATGCATAAATCTTGTTACTTTATGACGGTGTGTAAACCACACGGCCCATATTATATCCTGTGTCCTTTTCTTTTTTAGCCTCTTTTTCTCTTGGCTGGACCACAAAAGCTTCTTTTACTTATACTGACACCAAAGATCTCTTTCATTCTGTCCCACTAGCACACGTTATATTGATTCAAACCATGTAACCATGCGTTCACACCTGCTCTTCTTTTTACAAAATATAATAGTATCAATAGTATCAACAAAGCAAACCATGATCCCCTTTTTGCTTCTTCGTGTAAACATAGACCGCTTAAAACCTATCAACATATCTAAGCAATATTATATTAGTAATTTTAGCTTCTTTCAATGGAAACGATACACATCAATTAAGTAGATCTGTCCACATCGATTAGGACTCTCTTGAAACATATGATGCAGCTTCTTTGTTCGAATAAAATAAAACATAGACCACGAGCAGCCCATGCATTCCTATTATTTGTGTGAACAGACCTCAGAACCACATACTGAATATCATAATTTATATATACAAACTGCTTTATGAAACACATGAACCCCTTTGTTTTGTCTATATCTACTGTAGTTATATTCAAACGATTAGATAATAGCAACAAGTAGAATACACACGTACATAGACTTGTAACCGCACCAGATCTAGGGTTCTTGAAACCCTAATAATATGATTTTGAAAATCGAAACCCTAAACTACGGTTTGAGAATCGAACACCAAACAACATAACAAATCTGGAACACCATTTCTGTTTACAAATCGATCTTGGGATTGGGGGAAGAAACCCTAAATCTTATTCAATAAAAATAAAAACAGAAACTTTATATCTCTTTCTACAGCCAACTTCGACGATCTATAACTCTCCCATAACAGATCAGATCAACGATCGCTCCAGGGAGATTCACGACCATCCAGCGGTTAACGAAGTAGTTATCGTCGTTTGAAAATCGATGCGCAGATAGATACGAACATAAAAATCATATATGGATTTCTAAGCTTCGTTCTTCGTTCTTGGACTCGAACACCTTGTTAGATCCTAGTATCGAGAGCCACCCACTCAAATACCAATTGATGAATCCAAAATCATGGAGCGATTAAGCTTACTAGAATAACCAACGTTCATATGAAACAATCATAACAAAATTAGAACATTGATTATAACAAGGTGTTTTTCTCTCCAAAGATTACTTGTATTAAATACTAACGATTACAAGTAATAACCTAGGCGTGTATACATTTAATCACACGCCTAGAAACACGAAGACACTTTAGGTTTACATTGTGAATGAGTTATGTAAAACCTACACATGGTGTGTGTTCATATACTACACATAAACCGTCTTACAAGAAATCTAATTATACTAGGAGTCCTTCCAGCTTTTACACTTTAGTCCTCTTCCTTGTGTAGAAGGTCTCCATATTCTTGTACTTCTTGATATTTGTAAATAAGTCCTCTTGTTTCATTATATTATGTTTTGTCTCATCAAATCTAATTCCCAACACTGAAAAGATTCCTATTACCCGTCATGTGTCTTGAACAACCGTTGTCCTTGATCCATTCGTCGGGATCAAGTCCAACTTTCAAGCATACCTCATTTTTTCGTGTGCCATGAGTGTTAGTTCTTCCTTTTCGCATTCTCCATTTCATCATTGTTTGCACTCCAAGCTTCAGTAAAATGCTCGTTGTATCTTTTGCTTTGGCTTGGTACAATCACCAATGAAGTGCTTTGGATCACCAGATTGGTAGCACATTCTTTTATCCTTGCCTTTCTCGATGTCGAATGGTCTTCGAGGCGTCTTCTTATCATTAAAAGGGTTGTCTAACGAACCTTCCTCGTCTTTTTAAGAATTTCTTGAAATCACAAACCGCCATGGCATATTAGTCGTTGTTTCTATCGGAGCTACAACCTTCATCATCACCAGATTCAATTCTAGATTTTAAGGCAATTGATTTTTATTTTTCCTTCTTTCCTTTGATGATTTCTGTAGAATATTGTTAATCCTTAACCAAGAGTAAGGTTGATGGTTTTCTAGAGAGAGAACATAAGAGAAAATGTGTGTAAATATTATAGAAAAGTGAACCAATCCACACCCTCTCCATCAAAGGAGAGGGTATTTATACCCAAGCCATGGATCGAGTTTGCATAGTATTTAACAAATAAATAAACTACGGGCTATTAACTATATTGTTGGAGTGATCGAGTCTTGTAACTAGGACAAACTTATTTCCAACAATCTCCCCCTAAGGGAGGTCACTCCAAATTAAAAAGTCCTAAACCTAGCATACTATACTTGATCTTCGTTCTAGAGCTTGTAGTCCATTCTCTTTTCTTATTTTCTTTTCCTTCTTGTGAATATGTTGAAATAATCGTTAGGCTTTGGCTTGAAGCATGTTCTTTTGACTTGACTTGTATGCGATTATGAGAGCTTTAGATCATCTTCACGTGCGAACTTTGTTTTCTTGTGATAGTTACCTCCTCGTGACTTCATGTCCCACACACTTATAATTTGTTGAATTATTGAAAGCGTAAGGGTTTGATACAGTGGAAGTCTTTGTGTTAAACTTTCTAGAATTTTATTAAGTCTTTAGTCCATAAAGCATAAGCGTATGATGACGACTTCTTCTTTGGGTTACACGCTGCGACACCACCTTCTTGTTATGCTTCATAAGACAGTTAGCAATAAAACATAGACACAGACGAAATAGCGTTGAACATTCTAACCTAATTAGGTAGCAGTTTACCTTCGGTCGATGAAGACCGTTAAACGATAATAAATATCGTACATGTGGCAGGTAGTTTCAGTTATAAACCTCCTTTACAATGTTTCATGGGTGAAACCGTTCTCTTTATTTGACCGTCTCAAAGCTGACTGAGAACATAAGTAGTAAATCATTTGGATAAAATTATCGTTATGATTGAAGTCGTCAATTCAAATACCTGGAACAAGTTTGATTCAAATACCTGGAACAAGTTTGATTCAAATAAGAATTGCACCATCGTTGCTTTCCAGTTGTCACGAGCTTGATTCATATAGAATCTTACTTGTCACCTACCGCAGTTGTGTTTGATGTTAACAGTGAAAGGATATACACTCGTCATTGTGAACACTAAATAGTGTCACTCTGAGTGTTCTAGCAAGATCAGTTAGATTTTATGTAGTGGCCTGGAACAAGTTTGAATTCATTTAAGAATTAAACCATCGTTTCTTTCCAGTTATCACAAGTTTAGTTCTTAAATAACCGCACGTGTCACCTACATGAGCTTGTTTGATGTTGTCTCAAGCAGGATATCTTCATTGTAATACTTTCGTATCACTAAGATGTTCTGGCAATATTACTAGAATATTACGTAGGACTCATAAAAATCTCTTACTTTCCACGGTGTATGAAGAATCAAGGAATACTTGGAAAGTTTCATAGTGAGACATTTGATGATCTCGGGGCTCTAGACTCAATTGTGTGTTTTGATTTAGTAACCGGAGGCTGGAGAGGATTGCCACCTTTTCAATATCAATTTATTCGGAGTGAATAAACCAATAGATAACGTGTTGATCTCCGTGACATTAAAACAAATATCTTTTGAGAGATATTTGAGTTAGCTAAGAAGGGTTGTGTATTGCATCACTTGGTCCATGATGTCTAGTCTTCAATATCGAGCGTCATTAAAAATGATCCCGATAGCATATGTCTTGACCCGGTTTCTTCCTAAGTTGTAAGGAGGGCTTCTTTGTGTACACCCTTTATCTTTACAATTCTTTTTCATTCTTAAACCCCTTCAATGCTTGCTATTACGTCATAACTAGCACCTTGTGGTGATTGTTCCAGTGCTAGCTTAAGTACTTGGTCGGCATTATGCTACGTTCACAATCATTCCCCATCTTTCCTAAGGACTACTATTTTTTAGCTATGGAATGTCTTTGGGAAGATTCCTCTGGTTCTAGATGAATCATTGGACTTATACCTATTATTACCACCATTCTGTCACCACATTCGTCGTGAATTAAGTGTGTTTTGGGTAAGTATTTGACAACAATGAAAACTTATTGAAAATCACTAAGGTACTTGTGATATAAATATCAAATGTTTTGTACCTTAAGTGTTCTTGACATCAAAACACTCCCCCTTAACATGTGGTTCTTAATGCAAAAGAATTTAAGAAAAATTTTTGCACATGTGGGAGTAGAACCCGCAGTTTAGTGTCTTTGTTTTCAATCACATATATTTACAAGTCATCTTAATCCTATTTTCTCCCCTTATCCAAAATGTCAATCCTTAATATTCTGGATACCAATGGATTAACCGGTCAAGGTCAAATAAAATTATGATTCGCCTTACAACATATTAATGCTCCCGCTCAAATTAATGAGGGTTAAGTTTTAGTGTTCGAGTATGGTTTATGAAAGATTTCGAACTTCGTGAGAAATTCTTGAAAAATGCATACTTTATCAATACACCTTGCCACACACACTTAATATATGTAGATACACATATTCCCATTTTTACCGATTACGGGATTGATCCGAAAGATGAGAACAACATATGATAGAATCATGTTGTTCTTTTCAGCAACGGTAGATCTTCCTTGTAATGCCTTGATAGAAGTTGTATTAGCTTCCCCCTAAACCAACAATCCTTTCTTGAGTAGATTTAGAAACTTTTCTTTCAAGCCGCATTAAGCAGTCTTAATGTATAACACCCAGATATCTGAAGCACACAATTGATCCTTTCAAGAATTTGATAACACGACACCACAATCAATTAAGTCTCAGATGATCTCATTTCTTTATTAAGGATAGTGACGACGTGAATTGTAACCCCAATGTCAACTAAGTCTTCGATGTTACAATTTCTCCTTTTAAGTAGACGAAATGAGAACACTTAATTTAACTAATTACCAAGTGAGCATATTCCATTCGCTTATCTTAAGGAATCACTATACTTATTAACCTTACGTGCACGTCATATTTGTAAACTAGTTCTACTCGTTTATAGGTAATAAGCTTCGTGATTAACCGTTTGAGGAAACCTTTTTAAAATCAGTGACCAATAACCTCGATATTTTAGATAATTATTCTCCCAATACTTCCCCTTGGAACTCAAATAATGCATACTAAATAATGAGGAGGTGTAGCTTCTACCAAGATGTTAAAATAGTGAACCCGAAAGTAACCAAACCATTACCAATCAAAATAAGCTAACCACAAGGGAGAACTCACTAGACCGATCGTGTTATATATCTACTCCTTCCCCCTTGTTGGTTTTGATACCTCAGAATCAACAACACCTTGTATGCATATATACCGAAGGTCATGGTCGAATAATTAATAAGCTCAAATATTGACAATTGCCCCCCCCTCAATTGTTGACCTGTTTTCTATCTAAAGACTGTAGTCATTATTTGATTAGAGATCTTGTCGTATGTGTAGGCACCGATTTGTTGAGAAGACGACTTCTTAAAAATAAGATTTCTCTTATTTTTACAAATAAATGCTCTGAACCGTACATGAATTTGTGTTAGACCAAATTATAAAGTAAACTTGATCCCTTACATGGTTTTGAAGTAAACCATGCCCGCGAAAATTAATTCCTGTTGTTAAGCCAACGTTTTCTAAAGAAATACGTGACTAGAATATGAAAAGCGAGTTGCATTCTGAAATAACTACAAACCATATATGCATGCCTTTTAAAAATATTTACAACATTTATACGAACTCTATTTATAGTGTCGTGTCAATATTAATCGACATTTCTAAGGACATAATATTATCGTACTAAAATGCATGCCTTTTTGAAAATGAAAAATATTTTTGGATTTTCTTGATTTTTCTATTTTTATGATTTTTTGTTTTATATTAGGTTTCATTTTTTGTATTTTTCTTTTTGGTGTGAAAATATATACAATATATACCTGATCACAAAAGGATACTCGAGAATAGTTTACCACCACTATTCTGCAGCTTCATTTGCCAACTCCTTAAGAGTTTTAGGGGAGAGTAATTTCATGCCTAGCTTGTCGGTCAGAAACTCAATACGAGCTCGATATAAAGCCTTGGTGAAAAGATTAGCCAGCTCATACTCCGTGTTAACAAAATAAAGCTCGATTACTCCGTTCTCCACTAGCTCCTTGATGAAATGGTAGCGAATGTCAATATGCTTCGACCTGGAGTGTTGAACATTGTTGTAGCATAGGGAAATGACACTTTTGTTGTCGCAGTAAATTGATATCTTGTTGAATCCAAGATCGTAGTCGGTTAATTGTGACCGCATCCAAAGGATTTGAGCACAACAGCCGGACATGGCTATGTATTCCGCCTCCGTACTAGATATCGCAACGCTTTTCTGCCTTTTTGATTTAATAAGACAATCTCTAAGTAGTTGCAGACTTCCAGAAGTGCTACGTCGTGTATCTTGACACCCGTCATGATCTGTATCTGCAAATGCTGTTAGTGCAATAGAGGAGTCTTTCGGATACGATAGTCCCCGGTTAATTGTTCCTTTAAGGTACCGAAAGATCCTTTTCACAACATGCAAGTGCTTTTCAGTAAGCTGAGCCTGATACCGGGCACACATGCATACATCAAACTATAAAACAGGCCTTCTAGCAGTGATATAGAAAAGGGTACCGATCATTCCATGATAAAGTGTAAGATTAATAGCTATCCAGTCTCTGTCCTCATATAACTTGGATCTCTCCACCATAGGAGTATCCACGGGGTCGCAAGATTAAAGGTGGCATTTTTTTTAAAAGATTCAAGAGCATTTTGGATTGATTAATAAAGATGCCTCTAGGATTTTGAGAACTTTGTAACCCAAAGAAAAATGAAAAATTTCCCATCATTGTAATCTTAAATCTTGTGGACATGATTTTCTCAAAACGGTCAGACAAAGTTTGGGTCGTGGAAGCAAATATTATATCATCAACATAAATTTGTACCAGTATCATTTCGTTGCCATCCTTGAGAATAAACAGTATCGGATCCACTTTGCCATTAGAGAAGCCCTCCGAGATGAGGTATGATGAAAGGAGATCATACCATGCGTGTGGAGCTTGTTTCAACCCATAAAGAGACTTCTTAAGCTTGTACACATGATTTGGATATTCCGAGTTCATAAATCCATCCGGCTGGCTTACATAGACTTCTTCCCGTAGTTCACCATTCAGAAATGTCATCTTAGCATCCATTTGATAGACGATCATATTCATGTGAACAACATAAGCGAGGAAAAGTATAACAGCTTCCAATCTTGCAACAGGGGAAAAGGATTCTTCAAACTCGATACCCAATGCTTTTTTGTAACCACGAGCAACCAATCTTGCTTTATTCTTTAATATTCCTCCCATCTCGTCGAGTTTGATCTTAAAGACCCATCCCAAAGTGAGAATTTGTACTTTGTCAGGTAGAGGATCTTTTCCCCATACTTGGAGTCTTTATAATTCATTGAATTCCTCTTGCATGGCTTTAATCCAACATGATTGTGTTAGAGCTGCTTGCCATGTTTTAGGTTCAACTTTGGTAAGAAAGGCATCAAAGTAACAAAACATATCACTTTCATGTAGTTGGTGTCAGGTAGAGATTGGCCTTTCAATGGAACCAAGAATATTAGTGATTAGGTTATCCTTTGTCGACTTTGTGTTATGTTCTTCAATCGTTGGTCTGGAGTATACGGTAGCAGGAGCTTCCTCTGAGGTAGACGTCCCATTAGGGTTTTTGGGAACCGGCACACCAAAGAATGGAAGGTTATGTATGTGATAAAATTATAAATCATGACCATTGTCATTGTCTTCAACATCATTAGGCACGAGATGAGGTGTAGATTCAGGTGTTATTTGTGAATTACTAGGGGAAGATGCATTTGGTTCAATAGTAATTGTAGATACATTGGATAGAGCACCATTGTCTAGAGTAACAACTTCGGGAATAAGTGTTGGTCCCTTGTAAATTGTTTTTACTTATCAACCTTAAGTAATAACTCTTTACTACGATTCAAGTGTGTTGTTTTAACAATAGATAAGAACTATGAACAATTAAAACAACAGTACCAATAACTTTTCAATGTATAGACTTATATTAGAATCAAATAAAGAATCTATAACCCACTTTGTTTGCGGAATAACAAAGTGGTTGAATGGCAATGGGTTTTGATCTCCTCTACTTAAACGTCTAACCAAGGTTAAAGTCTAAGCTCCAATCTAAACGTTGATATGCATCTTGGCTATATGGTTTAGTTGGTATCGAGAGAGAAAGGTTTTCCAGAGTTTATACTCTTGTATTGGTTAACCCTTTCTCTCCCAATGAACATTCCTTATATAGGCAGTGTAAACTAGGGTTTTCATTTTGCATGTTTCAATGCATTGGTTTATCTAGTGGGTGGTTGATGCCCATGCTGGATAAACAGTACAAAGTACATATTAAACTATTCTAGAAAAGATAAAGGTTGTACTTATATCTAAGTATAAAAGCAACATACTTTGACTTAAAGTTATCTTTTCCCGCCTAATGTAAACCATTAGAATACTGAAGAGTCTTCAGTATTCTAGAGGAGATCGACATCACTCAGTTTGTTATTGTCAGACCAAACTGAACTGAAAGCCCTTCTTCAGTCCTTGTTCTTTAGCAACTAGATCGCCTAGTATTTGAAGCGAAGACTCCTTAGTCTTCTAAGTTCACTATTAGGGGATTGCTGAAATTTTTTTAGCTATAAAGTCTTAAGTATGAACTCTGTTCCTCTGGTCATCCTTCAGCAGACTGGCCTTACTGCTGAGCATGAAACACTTAGGGGAATTTTATATTCAATTCCTAGAGTTGCTTCAGGGTCAGTAAATACTGACCCAACAAACTCCCCCTATTTGGATATACAAATAGCCTAAGTCTAATGTCAGTAGTAAGTGAGCATAACAGCTTCTTCTTACTTGCACTGAACAATTAAATACTTATAAACATCAGATAATCATTTATTCATGAACATTACAAATTACAACAAAATCAATACAAATGATTATTCAATTCTCCTTAGGCCTAAGTTCTTCAATTATGGGAGTCTGAGTTAATGTATCAGAGTTTCTGTGGTCCAATATAGCAAGCAAGCACATGCTGAATGTTTTGGCAGCATCAGTACGTCCTGGACCACCATGCTGCGAATAAAAGATCCTTTGAACATTCGAAAGAAGTTCATTGTTCATATCATCAAGATCACTTATGCCCACAAAGTATTGACGTTCTTGATGATTGAACATAATCATTCCTAGTTCTAGTTCGTCCAGTACATGACCAGGGAGATGATTTTAAAACTGAACAATGCCTTTGTATTTCTTAGTAGTGACAAAGATGTCACCCACTTCAGGTTGTATCAGATTTGCTATTTTGTTCAGCTCCAGTATTGGATCTTGATCCTCTAGAGAAACTTGAGTGTTGATGTTTAGAATCTCACCCAGTCTTTCATGATTTCTCGTATAGTGCTCAATTCTGGTGCGAACTTCATCCCATCTCTTGGATTTTCTTTTCTCGATCATCACACTCATTTTAATCCATTCAGTGTAAGAAAGTTCTTTCCTTGAAAGTTTTCAAGTATCTAAGCTCCATCACCCCTATAGAACTTGAGATGGATGTCACCTCTGCTGGTCAGCATATCAACGTTGGTGATTGGTGAGATATTTCTTCTGTTGAGCCTTGTTATACAAAACTTTTCATGTAACACTTTCTTCTTGAAGAGACTTTCTACTTCAGCTTTCCCAATTTGTTCATACAAGCTTAGCTTCAGATCTCTTAGCTTTTCTTCTTGCTGAAGCTTGTACAAATTGTCCAGTTCTTCCTGAGTGGCCACCCCAGCTATGATCAGTCGATCATTCAATGTATAATCTCCTTTGTTCTTGGGTATAAAAGGAGGTGAACCACTATCAGTTGTTTCCCCACTTGTGGTCAGCCCTTCCATATGATCATTTTTTGTTGATGACTCCCCCTTACCCTTTGCTGGGATCTTTTCAGTGGTAGGTGACTCATATACAACAGATTGTTTCTAAGCCTTCTTTTGGGCATGTTTCTGAAAGAGCTGCTGGATGGTGTTTTTCTCCCCCTCAGCAAAAGACTGCCCAGCAGCTTCTGATGACCCACCAGCTTGGAAGAGGCCATAAATTTGATCAAGAGTGGCAGTTACCTTGGCCAGCATGACTGGAACAGTATCAAGAGAATTTAGTTTATGCTAAACCTCATCAGATATGGTCAGCTTTTGTTTCTCCAGCAACGTCACTCTATCTTTGATCTTGGACACAGAATCACACAAAGTATTAACTTGGACAGGGACTGGTGTGAATTCTGGTGGAAATTTCATGGAAGCACCGTTGATGGAGTCCATAAGAGAGGATATCTCTTCATTTAAGGAAGTGGTGGTGGCCACATCTTGGACTAGAGGCTTCAAAGCAGCAATGAGGACATCCTTGATTTGTTCAACAGAAGGTGGAATTGGTCTTGCTTTAAGAGTTGAGATTTTAGTGTCAGAAAGCACCTTTTCTTCCTTCAGTCTGGCAACATGTGATTGAAGAATAACACTTGATTTGTTAATTCTTTTACCTGTTCCGTTCTGGGGGATGGTGGCTTTGGTGTTGCATCAACAGTCTCTTCATCACTGTCATCTAGGTTGACTGGAACTCTTTCACTGAACCCTAGTTCTTTTTCCAAATCATTCCCAGACATGCTGAATACAAATGAAGGAAAGTGTCCCACCTTGGCGCCAGTGGTGATATTCACTTCCTTGGGAGTCTTTTAGGCATCACCTTTAGTGTGTTGATCAGTTTCAAGACCTTCAGGACCAGGGTTGGTTTTACCTGATCGATCCTAAGAAAGAGTCCCTAATAAGATAAGATCAATGATAATGTTTTTTGTTCCTCCAGTAGGACCCTGTTATGGGGGAACTACATCATTAGAAACAGATAGGCCAAGGTCAGCATCAGCTGTTGGATTTGCTGACACATCATTCCCTGATGCAGACTCAAAGTGACAAATGATAGGAATTGGTAGTGAATTATGAATTGTATTCAGATTTAAAGTACTTACCAATACTGACTCCACACTACTAAGCTGAGGGTGAGCTCCATCTTCACCCTTCTCTTCTAAAAAGGCTGAGAGAGGGGTTGCCTTCTAGGCCTCTTTATGCATGTCGCCTCCAGTAGGGACTGAAGGTGACAGTTGGCTTGGGCTCTTGTCCTTGGCCAGGTACTTAGTCTTCTTCAAATCATGGCCTTGGGATTCATCAGCAATATTCTTTGAGGAAGATTGTGTGAGGGCTTTCCTCTTTCTGGAACCACGTCTAACCTTCTTAGTATTGACCGACGTTTGCTTCTTAAGAGGTCCAGAGAAAGATCCAGGCTTTTTGCCTTTCAGATCCCCATCTCCAGTTGGAGAAGTGTCTTTTGGAGCTTTATACACTACTGGACCATCTGCTGAGTAGATGTCCAGCATGGGTTGTGTAAGAGGAGGATCAATGGTGCTGACTGGAATGTTCCAGCGAGTAAGATCAAATATTCGAAAATTTAGTTTCTTTCCATTGACTTTTGAAAACTCACTACCAAGATGGTCAGCAAAGAGGAGAGATAGAAATATGGTGTAAACAACGTTTTTCTCTCTTGTCTTTTTCTCCAGCTTGCCATGGAGATCTTAAAAAATAAGCCTCCCAAAATCAGCTTTAATTCCATTGGCCAGATAGTATAAAATAATAGCATCTTTTTGGTTGATCTGTTTAAGGCCTCCAGTTTCCCCCCTAAACATTCAATAAGAATGGACATCAACAACTTCCACCTAGGTGGCAAACAACTTCTTTTTAACCCCCCTTTTTTAGTAATCTCTTCAGTATACCCAGTCTCTTTAAAGAAATTTTTGACAACCATAAAATCATCAGGTATAGCTTCATAGTCACTAGGGTTTTCCAAATATCCAAACCCAAAACCTTTATAAATAACTTTAACCCAAATCTACCATGAATCCCAACCATGATAGAATCAAACTCAATGGACTTCTTGTTGTTAGAAGCCTCAGCTGTAAACCAAAATTCTTTTAGCACATTTTTAAACATTATACAAGGATCCTCAAATAACGCATACCTTAAAACACTTTTGGATAGATAAGTCAAAACTTGTTCCCCAGGAACAGACTTAATGGATTCAGGTTTGAGTAAGGTGATGTTGTTGGGTTTGAAAAAGATATCATCAATGGGATAGTTAACATGGGTGGATGGGTTGAGAGTGATCTTAGCAATCTTGGAGTAGAAGATGATTCAGCCAATGTTGTTTCTGTGTGTGTGTTTAGAAAGAGAGAAAGTTTGTGTGTGTTTTTTGATGAAAGATTTGTAAGCGTGAAATAAAATCCAATTGTATTGGATTATATAAAAACTTGAACTGATTTGTAAATTTTTTTTAAAACCATTTGAAAAAATTATAAATATTTTACGGTTTCTTTTGAACATTTGGCACAAACTTTCTTATTAATGTTCTACAAAAAGGTATGATTTTCTATTGCTTTGCACAGTGAAATGACCCATGTGTCAAGGAGTTGTTGACTATGGATGAAGACATTTGAAATTTACTTAATTAACAAATGACACCTTTTTGAAAGAATGTTTGTTTTATTCACAAGAAAATTAAATGACATTAACTCCTTTGAATCACATGATTGATAGGTTTTAAATGATGTTGCTCAGATATGCTGAAGTTGATGGCAATACTTGTGAGCTTTAGTGCGTCAGATGAGGCGACAAAACCCCATATACATGTTCACATAAGTGAACAAGACATATGACATTGCATACTCCTTTACTCAGGCCTAGCTACTCAGTTGTATTAAAATTTTGTTCAGCATTGCTGAAGGAACCTTTTGATGACTAGTGATCATTTGTTCAGCTTCAGTGAATCAGATAAGGCGACAAAACATCATATACACAATCACATAAAGTGATATAGACACATGATATTGCACACTCCTTTACTTAGACACTGATACTAGACATTAATCAAAATCTTTTAAGAAATGTTGAACCTTTGAGCTTCTTCAGTGAATGCTGAAGGTTCAGGTTTTGTATCATCAATGTTCAACATACCAAGCTCCATTATCAATCTTTTGAAAGTTGGTTCATCCAGTAGTTTGGTGAAGATATCAGTCAATTGATACTAAGTGGGGATGAAATGTAATTTAATGTCCCTTTCACAATGTGATCTCTGATAAAGTGATATCGGATATCAATGTGTTTTGTTGTTGAGTGAAGGACTGGATTGTTGGATATTGAAATAACACTAGTGTTATCACAAAAGACGTGACAATCCGTCAATTTGAGGTCGTTAGTTTATTCTCAAGTATTATTTTAAAATCATTATTTTACTATTAATTTACGAACTCACTCACTTTTGGGAAGAAATAAGGGTTTACGTCTTAAAGTAGCATCGACTACGTCTAAACTGGAGAACTCTACGTTACGTGCTTACGTTTACATACACCGTTTTTGTGATAGTCCGACATTTCAGGAAATAAATTTATTCTTGAATATTATTTTGGAATTTTAATTTGTGTTGGTTCATAAACTCACAAATTTACGAGAAGAAACTAGGACTTACGTGCATAATTTAGCGTCTTTTACAATTAAACCGGAAACCCTAGGTTTACGTATTTACGTTTTTGTGCTCCATTTTTGATGAAACAATTTTTATTAGAATCTTTTTGTGCCGTAGATTCATAATTTATAAAACATTTTTCGTAAAATGACCCGAGGGCACGTAAATCGAGGAAACTAGAATCGAGGAGTACCCGTAAATTAGTGTAAATGATACAAGTGGGACACTTGTCCCATCCCACTATGGGATGCCAAAAACTAGCCACACCACACCCTTGGTGGCAAGCTTATACAAGCATAAAGGACACATGTCCTTACACTTTACAAAACCACAAAAACTAGCTAACTAAACCATTTCCTCTCATTCTAAGATGCAAAACCACTCAAACTCTCTCTCTTGGCTCTCTTTATGCCGTCCCATATACACCACAAACACCACCATTGATCAAAATTTAAACCATAAATCTTATGTATAGCTTACATAAGATGATAACCCATTGAAGACATGGTGATTTGAGGTGATTCTAACAACTAAAAAGGAGTTCCCAAGGAGGTTTAGGGCTGATTTCCATGAAGGTGTTCATCTATTTGAAGAACTCAGAAGTTCATTTGCCAAGATTAAATATTTGGTGACAAGAACCAAGCCTTGTTCATCCAAAATCTCAACTTTTTCATCACTTTGGTGGTTTCCCGTGATCGAGGCACGTACCGTACATCTAAAACGTCGATAACCCGCCTTTCCCAATCAATGTGAGTTCATAGCCTCACACTCTTTTAAATGTTTTATGAAATTTTCTATAAACCCGCGAGGGAGATAACATGCTAGTTTTTAATAAAATAGGACACCAGTTGTCCCGATTGTTTGCTTATGGATATGGACCCGAATGATTATATGACCCGATGAATGAAATGATATGGATTATTATTAGTTAGGTTATGTCACTAAAAGTCCCATTATCATGAATTGTGAACTACCGGGATTTGGTAGATGCTTATACATATAATAGTACTATTTGGGGAAGATCACCCCAGTTCACGCCTTGACGGTTGATCCCCGTTGTGCCATATTTATTGGTAAGCGAATTTATGTATGAGAAGATTTATATAAGCGTGATTATGTGACGACACACTGTTTTTGATGGGAAAAGGAATTACGGGTTAGCTACCCGATATATGTTGTAAAAAGGTAACAATGTCATGCGGCTTATAATAATCCAATAACGAAAATACTGATATACGCATTGAATTATAATATATTGCCTGACTAGCAATACGGGGTCTTATTACTGATATTATGTTTGTGTTTTGGTTTTACATAACCATTTTCATATAACGGTTTTTATTTGACTCTATACCACGTTATAAAACGTATACTATGATGTTTTTTCGACAATGGTTCGTATAATGGTTTTGAAGGCAGAAGCCTATGTTATGATTTACGACAAAGATTTGTATAAAATGTCTTTGTCCTATTTTATAGCCTACGACAAAGATTTGTACAAAATGATTTTCGGTAATAATTATATACCGGTGATATATTGATAGTTTTTATTAAACTCTATGAATTCACTCGGCGTTTCACTGACTTTTTAACATGTTTTATCTCAGGTACTTGAAGGTAATTCTCGGGAAGACGAAAAGAATTTATGGCCCGCATTCAAATAAAATTTCCATTCAAATGTTTTGTAAATTTGTATGACATACTATGACCCGAGAACCTATGTAATTTGATATTCATGAATGAAAAATGCTTTATTACTAAACGACGCGATTTTTAGGCGTTGTCTATGATTTGAGTAATGTGCTATCCCGTAACACCAATGACTCTTCCGCTGAACTAAATTATGAATATTTGGGGGTGTTACAGTTTGGTACCAGAGTTCTCGTTATAGCGAACGAATGACTTTTAAAACCGAGGTTTTGAATAAAACATTTCAAAATCTTTTAACCTTAAATATTTTTAAATAAATGTTTTGAGTAAAATGTTTAAAAATCTTTTGACTATAACGATGCCGAAGAATTCCCGAGTTACCAACAAGGCCAGACTGAGAAGTGTTATTTTAATATATATATAACTTGGATTATATATATGTTGTAATTTATTACATGATTGTTTAATGATTATTTTAATACTTATACGAGGTATTTATACGACGTAGATTGTCACAAGGAACCCTAACTCCCCTAGCAAATCAATCGAAGCTATTCTTGTAGGAAATCTAGCTATTCTAGATCTAAACCAAGTTGTGGATGTTCATAATCCCAACAAAATGGTTGATATTCATAGAAATGTTGATATTAGTTGATTGTGATCTTGAAGAAGAATTGGCGAGATTAAATTCGATATCGATGTCATGACGATCTTTCCTTATAGAGTGGAGTTTGACAAAACCTTACCACCTAGAAAGATGTCATCTTATTCGGTGTCACCCAATTCTTAAGTTGAAATTGAAATGGTAAATGTTACACTTGAGGCTGTCATTGGAACGATTACCCAAAAGCCTCATGCCACTAGTATCTTTCTGAGAAGTCTAATTGAACGTGTGAGTCATTTCATACTAGTGACTCATTTGATAACTATTGTTGTAAGAAGCTATAGGATTGGAAATTAAGTGTTGTTCATATCGAGCTTTTATTGACCTTTCAAGGTCTAAGAATAAGGTTGAAAGTATTGGAAAATGAGGTAGGATGTCGCATTGAGGATAAGTTGATTGAAACTTGAATAAAGTCAAATTTAACTCGTATGGAATACGAGATTGTTAAGAGGAAGTCGTTAAGTACTGTGGTTGAATTCTAAGGTTTTAAATGATTGTTGGTTCGTGTTAAGAGTTGTTCCTAGGCCATTGTCCAATGACAAGGATGCGCAGTGTCCAAGAAATAAATCGAAGAAATCTTCTTCTGAAATTTGGACCGATGGATCTTTCAGGACATGTGGAACACCTAATGACTATTGTAGATTAGTATTCATTGTGGTATCTTTTAAAATCCCTAACTTAACTGAGACATCAGTTGGTAGAATGAGTCCTTGGAATTGTATGACATGGCGACACGTAATGTGTGACGGTATAATGTTTGAATTGTTTGTGATTAATGACAAGACTACCTTTGATTGCTAAATCCTACATGTATCGATGTTATCTATCTTTTCTTGCTTCTTCCTAATGTTCGTATTAGTGATGCAACCCTTGAAAAAGTGCTCATTTCGGATAGAGTTCCGTTGTAGATTCTCCTCTTTGTATTCCTGAGTACCATCGAGGTCATGAACCTCATGATTATTTGACTAAGCTCATTTCCTATCATATTGTAGTTAGTTCTTGGTGAACAACTCTTCATCACTCCTTTTGCAGATCACTCATTGTTTTTATAAGTAATACGATACCATCTGGGGGAAAATATGAAATTCTCATTTTATATGAGTTATTTAAATCGGTACTATTAGTAGTTACTGTCAAAATAAAGTTTTTATTAAACATCTTATAAATGGGAATGCTTTCATAATGATGAACATTTCGGTAAAATCATTTTTATTTTTATTTTTAAACATGAATGTATATTTTAAACATGATGACAAAATTTTGACGAACTGAATATTGCATCGTTAATCCTAAAATTATATATAGTTGCGCGCCTACGTACAATTTGGAAGGGACCATGCAAGGCTGATTAGTAGTCACAATGAAATTGTTAATAAACATTACATTTTCCTTGAAATTGTGTAAGATTGAATTTTTATGAGATCTGCAAGAAGTGCAAAATAGGGACATATTGTTAGGGACACCTACATATGTGCCCGTACCATTTATTTTCCCCAATATATTTTACCCATCTGGGGATATTGTCTTATTTGACAATTAACGTCCCCTTCTTGTCCATTTCTTTAAATGATAAGATTCTCTGGAAAATTTTCTAATTATCGAGTATTGATACCCGACTGGGTGTATCGACGTTCCTATCATTTCTTTTGATTTGATTCCATTTGAATGGCTTGGGTAACGATCCAAAGTGCTTCCGGATGCGTAAACAAATCATGAAAACATGGAATATATCCATATTCGTTAATTTTTTCGTCTTTACCTGATTTGACATTCTCTCGCATAAATTATGCGTTGAACTTACTCTTTTAATATTAGTTGTGTCTCCAGATATCCTTGAATTTGTGAAGGGTTATGAGTTATTATATGTCTTTTGAGAAGTTCACATCTTATCAACGGTAATGAAACTGGAAAGTTGGTAGTGCTAGTAGAATGGATTGATTGATTATGACATGATGTTATTGTCTTAATTGATGGGAACCCGGGTAGAATTCCCCTGAAAGATAAGATGTTGAGTATCAAAAGTGATCTAAATAATTCCCGATGGGTGACCATATCCTGCATTTAGGCTTGAAATTATACCATGAATGGTTATGAACTAGTCATAGATCTTGTAATCTAGGAAGAACTTAAAGTAAATTTAATAAAAGATGTTCCTGTTATTTGAAACTTTCTGAGGTATTTGCTGATGAATTACCTAGACTTCCGCCAATAAGGCAAGTTGAATTTGGTATTGATTATATTCCCGGTGCTGCATCTGTGGCATGTGCACAGTACGTTAGCACCATCTGAATTAAAAGAGTTACCGTGCAACTGAGAGAGTTGTCGGAAAAAGCCTTTATCCTACCGGGCTCGTCATCATGAAGAGCTATGGTGTTATCATTCCTTATATTTATTGATTACCGCGAACTAAGTAAATTGATGATCAAAATTGATATCCATTACCCAAGATGAATGATTTGTTCGATCATTTACAAGGTTCTAGCGTATATTCAAAAATTTGACCTGAGGCATGGTTATCATCAAATTGCGTCCGCAAAGAAGATTATCTATTCCAATCACTACACCACGTTATGTCGTTTGGATTAACCAATGCACATGTAGCATCCATAAATTTGGTGAATCACGTGTGTAGGCTGTAATTTGATAAATTCATGCTTGTGATCATTAATGACCATCTGTTTGTTTCTAAGAATAAGAAGGAGTTAGTAATCATTTGTAAACTGCCCTGAGTTGGCCGAGCAGTGAAAACCTATACCTTGAGTATTTAACATATGATTTAAGGCTTGATCCTTTACATTATTTGACCGTGTGATTAATGGTAATGGAATCTATATTGACTCTTCAAAGTTTAGAGCCATTAAGGCTTTGGGTTATACCAAAAAGAAAGTACAAATATGTTTTGACAAGTATTTTATCAAATGATTTTTAAGGAATCATTCCCTTATACCCAGATCATTTAACTCCCTTAGGAGTAGATGTTTGTGTATACCTCAAGACAACCTAAGAGGGATTGAGGAAACCATTTAAACCATGATTTGGAATTTGGAACGACAATTTTTTCTTTTCAACTAAGAAAATTTTGACCAAACTATAAACAAAGATTATTCGAACAATTACGAATCTTATTAATTATTTTTCGATAAATCAACAAAAATCATGTTAACTAAATTCAAATTTATTTTGAACATTTTTCTATAATTGGACAAACTGAGAAATTAATTTTTTTTATACGTTTACGTTTCATAAAATTAGATATTTATTACTTAATTACTAGTAATATTTATCGACGCTTTAAATGTCGGATTAAGAAAAACTAATAAAGATAATAGTTGAGACGAAACTAAAACTTAGAAAATATAAAGAAAGAATTTTTGAATGAATACGGTCATGATATTTATTTCATCGGGGAAGGTGAATGTAATTACTGACGTATTATGTAGAAAGAATAGAGAACCAATTAAGATGGGTTCCTTAGTATTGACCATACATAATAAATTGCCCGAGCAAATTAAAAATGTACAAGCCGAGACTTGCAAGAAGGATAATATAGATAATGAAGGGTCTCGTGGCTAATGAGAACTACTAGAAAAAGGAGCCGATGGCGTTAAGTGCTTAAAAGGTCGTTTGTGGTGGCCTAAATTTGGAGGTTTATGAGATTTAGTCATGTTGGAATCTCATAAGTTTAAGTATTCTATTCATGCCAATTCTGATAAAATGTATCTTTATCTAAAGAAGTAGTGCTGATGGTCAAATATGAAAACAGACATCGCAACATATGTTAGTAAATATCTAACCTTTGCGAAGGTCAAGGCTGAACACCAAAATCCATCAGGATTGCTTCTACAACTTATAATTCTTGTTTGGAAGTGAGATAGAACCACCATGGATTCTTATCATAAATCTTCCAAGGTCATCATCTGGATTTGATTCGATTTGGGTCATCGTCGAAAGACTGACCAAATCTGCTAATATCATTCCCATTAATGATAGATTCTCGATGGAGAAGTTGACTCTTTTGTATTTTTAAGGAGTTGTGTAAGCATGGTGTGCCTGTATCGATCATCTCTATCAAGATCCTCGCTTCGCATCGAATTTCTAGAGATTTCCTTAAGAATCATTGGGAACGAACCTTGATGAGAGTACCGTTTACCACCCCAATCGAAGGGACGAGGTAAAGTAACGATACAAACACTAGAAGTCTTGTTTTATGTTTGAATAATGGACCTTTAGTAATGAATATGATAATCGTTTTCCCTTGGAGAGATTATCATTGATAATTATAGCATTAGGATCGAGAACGAATCTTGTGAGGATCTATATAAAGAAAAGTTTTAGAGCATCTGTAGGCAGGAGTTGGGATGAAGATACCCGACCCGTGAGACCTGAAATGATTGTGGAAATTAGGATCTGATTATTGACTGCCAGCAGTGGGCAGGAGGTTATGTGAATATGAAATGTAGATCTTAAAGTGAATGATGGGTAGTAAAGCTATGCCGAGAATTTATCATCATGGAAAGATAAATGTATGATCTAAAAGATCGTGGGAATCTAAGTCCCTGTTGTATGGGACCATTGAGATAATGTAAAGATTTGGTCTGAGTGGCATATAAGCTAGATCTACCCTAGGACTTCAAGGGCTGCATAAATTATATTTCATATAACAAACTTGATAAAATGTCTATCAAGTGAAAAATATCATATTTCTTAATGAAGTTTAGATCGGCGAAAAGTTTCATTCATCGAAAACCCGTGGACATCATGGATAGAGAAAGTAAGTTAACTTAAGCGTGATCATATTCTGATAGTTATGTTTGATGAAACTCGCGCATTGTAATGAATTACACCTCAGAGAAAAGACCGAATGTGGAGGAAATACCCACGTGTCTCTAACTTTATAAGAAGCGAGTAGTAAGATAAATTGATCTTTGAGGACAAAGATCCTCTTTAGGGGTAACTGTTGTGACAATCAGTCAATTTGAGGTCGTTATTTTATTCTCAAGTATTATTTTAAAATTATTATTTTATTATTAATTTATGAACTCACTCACTTTTGGGAATAAATAAGGGTTTACGTCTTAAAGTAGCATCGACTACGTCTAAACCGGAGAACTCTACGTTACGTGCTTACGTTTACATACACCGTTTTTGTGACAGTCCGACATTTCAGGAAATAAATTTATTCTTGAATATTATTTTGGAATTCTAATTTGTGTTGGTTCATAAACTCACAAATTTACGAGAAGAAACTAG
This sequence comes from Glebionis coronaria, assembly GCA_025667525.1. Taxonomy (NCBI): domain Eukaryota; kingdom Viridiplantae; phylum Streptophyta; class Magnoliopsida; order Asterales; family Asteraceae; genus Glebionis; species Glebionis coronaria. The sequence continues at coordinate 30,484 of JANFOE010000176.1, forward strand.
GACTTACGTGCATAAATTTAGCGTCTTTTACAATTAATCCGGAAACCCTAGGTTTACGTATTTACGCTTTTGTGCTCTGTTTTTTATGAGACAATTTTTATTAGAATCGTTTTGTGCCGTAGATTCATAATTTATAAAAATGTTTTTTGGAAAACGACCCGAGGGCACGTAAATCAAGGAAACTAGAATCAAGGAGTACCCGTAAATTAGTGGAGATGAGACAAGTGGGACACTTGTCCCATCCCCACTATGGGCGGCCAAAAACTAGCCACACCACACCCTTGGTGGCAAGCTTATACAAGCTTAAAGGACACATGTCCTTACACTTTACAAAACCACAAAAACTAGCTAACTAAACCATTTCCTGTCATTCTAACATGCAAAACCACTCAAACTCTCTCTCTTGGCTCGCTTTATGCCGTTCCATATACACCATAAACACCACCATTGATCAAAATTTAAACCATTAATCTTATGTATAAATTACATAAGATGATAACCCATTGAAGACATGGTGATTTGAGGTGATTCTAACAACTAAAAAGGAGTTTCCAAGGAGGTTTAGGGCGGATTTCCATGAAGGTGTTCACCCATTTGAAGAACTAAAAAGTTCATTTGCCAAGATTAAAGATTTGGTGATAAGAACCAAGCCTTGTTCATCCAAAATCTCAACCTTTTGATCACTTTGGTGGTTTCCCGTGATCGAGGCACGTACCGTACATCCAAAACACCGATAACCTACCTTTCCCAATCAATGTGAGTTCATAGCCTCGCACTCTTTTAAATGTTTTATGAAATGTTTTATAAACCCGCGAGGGAGATAACATGCTAGTTTTAATAAAATAGGAAAACAGTTGTCCCGATTGTTTGCTTATTGATATGGACCCGAATGATTATATGACCCGATGAATGAAATGATATGGATTATTATTAGTTAGGTCATGTCACTAAAAGTCCCATTAGCATGAATTGTGAACTATCGGGATTTGGTAGACGGTTATGCATATAATAGTACTATTTGGGGAAGATCACCCCAGTTCATGCCTTGACGGTTGATCCCCGTCGTGCCACATTGATTGGTAAACGAATTTTTGAATGAGAAGATTTTTATAAGCGTGATTATTGTGATGACACGTTGTTTTAGATGGGCAAAGGAATTACGGGTTAGCTACCCGATATATGTTTTAGAAAGGTAACAATCTCATGCGGCTTATAATAATCCAATAACGAAAATACTGATATACGCATTGAATTATAATATATTGCCTGACTAGCAATAGGGGGTCTTATTACTGATATTATGTTCGTGTTTTGGTTTTACATATCCATCTTCATATAACGGTTTTTATTTGACTCTATACCACGTTATAAAACGTATTGTATGATGTTTTTGTGACAATGGTTCGTATAATGGTTTTGAAGGCAGAAGCCTATGTTATGATTTACGACAAAGATTAGTATAAAATGTCTTTGGCCTATTTTATAGCCTACGACAAAGATTTGTACAAAATGATTTTCGGTAATAATTATATACCGATGATATATTAATGGTTTTTATTAAACTCTATGAATTCACTCGGTGTTTCGCTGACTTTTTAACATGTTTTATCTCAGGTACTTGAAGGTAATTCTCGGGAAGACGACAAGAATTTACGGCCCGCATTCAAATAAAATTTCCATTCAAATGTTTTGTAAATTTGTATGACATACTATGACCTGAGGACCTATGTAATTTGATATTCATGAATGGAAAATGCTTTATTATTAAACGAAACAATTTTTAAGCGTTGTCTATTATTTGAGTAATGTGCTATCCCGTAACACCAACGACTCTTCCGTTGAACTAAATTATGAATATTTGGGGGTGTTACAAAAGATTATACCTTTTCATATTCTATGTCATAATCAGCTAGTTGGCTTTTCATCCAAAGAACATTGGCACAACATCCAGCAGCTGTCACATATTCAGCTTCTGCTGAAGACATGGCAATTGTTTGTTGCTTTTTAGCACTCCAACACACAAGTTTGCCACCTAGCAATTGGCAAGCACTAGAAGTGCTTTTTCTGTCCAAATTGCATACAGCATAGTCAGAATCTGAATATCCCTTTAGATCAAACCCTGAGGATTTGGGTTACCAAAGACCTAGACTTGGTGTACCTTTTAGGTATCTGAAGATTCTCTTTACACAATAAGGTGTGATTCCTTAGGATCTGCTTGGTATCTTTCACAAAGGCATGTAGAGAATTGAATGTCAAGCCTGCTTGCAGTTAAGTACATGAGTGACCCAATCATACCTCAATACTGAGTCTCATTGACTGATTGTCCATTGAGATCAAGTCCTAAGTTGTTAGGGGATACCATTGGAGTCTTCACTGAAGCATAATTGATATCATACTTCTTCAGCAGATCCTTGACATATTTTTCTTGATTGATGAAGATCCCTTGGTCAAATTGTTTAATCTGAAGACCAAGGAAGTATGTGAGTTCTCCCATCATACTAATCTCAAACTTGTTGGTCATAAGCTGGGCAAATTGTTTGCAAAGTTTTAAGCTTGTAGAACCAGAGATTATGTCATCCACATAAATTTATACCAGAATGGTGTCAGTTTTAGATTTATAGATAAACAAGGTGCTATCTATTTTTATTTGACAAACTTATGTTCAATGAGAAATGTTGAGAGAGTTTCATACCATGCTCTTGGAGCTTGCTTCAGTCCATACAAGGCTTTGTAAAGCTTGTAGACATGATTTAGGTATTTACAACTCTTAAAGCCAGGAGGCTGTGTAACAAAAACTTCTTCTTTTAGGTCACCATTTAGGAATGCACTTTTGACATCCATTTGGTAGATGATGAAGTTCATGTAAGTGGCATAAGCAAGGAAGATTCGTATGGTTTCCATACGTGCAACTGGAGCAACGGTTTGATCAAAATCAACACCAGGCTCTTGATTAAATCCTTGGGCCACCAGCCTAGCTTTATTTTTAGTCACCACATTGGTTTCATATCTTTTGAGCTTGTAAACGCATTTGGTGCCAATGGTTGATTTACAATATAGAAGAAGAACCAATTTCCAGACTTTGTTTCTTTCAAATTGATTGAGTTCCTCTTGCATGGCATCCACCCATCTAGGGTGTGTAAGTGCTTTAGAAACCTTTGTAGGTTCAATTTCTGAGAAAAAGCTTGCATAGAGGCATTCTCCAGATGAAGCAGCACTCAGTTTCTTTGCCATAGATCTAGTGACTCTACCTTCACCAGGATTGCCTATTATGTTCACCAGCTGTATGTGACTATTTTTAGTCCAAGATTTTTGTGGACCTGGATAATAGGCACTGGTATCATGATTAGAGCTAGAACTTGGAAGTCTATGACATGGAAATGGACTTGGATTATCTTTAGTGTCTATTGAAGGATATTCAATGGACAAAGGTTCAACCAATGCAGGGCTTCCTTCTTGGTCAGAAGCAACACCTCCAAGACCTAATTCCCTAGAGATGGTAGGAGATCTTTGAGCAAAGGGCTCAGATTGTTCATCAGCAGCTTCATATGATTGATCATTTTGATCATGTGTGTCAACATGCTGATTGTTTTGAAACTGAACATTTTGGTCATTTGTGTTGCCTTGTTGATCATTTTGATCATTTTGAGACTAATCAATATTTGATTGACAACCATCAGCATGTGATACTGAAGGATTTCCTTTTGTAGGACTTGTCATATCTTCAAATGGATCAATATGAGGGACTGAGTTGCTTGTTTGATATCTTTGAAAAGGCTCATAATGTTGAAATTCATCAGATGAATAATTGTGAGATTCATGAATATGAAGTTCATCATATGATTGATTTGTAAATGTGAGAGCTTCAGAACTTTCATTGATTGTGATGTGATAGGTTTCCTCAATACATTGTATTCTTATGTTGAAGACTCTGTATGCTTTATATACTAGAGAGTATCCAAGGAAGTAACCATCATCAGATATTCATCAAACTTTCCAAGGTGATCCTTGTGATTGTGAATGAATACTGGACACCCAAACACATGTAAGAATGAGGTGTTTGGAATTCTCCCCCTGAAGACTTCATAGGGAGTCTTCATGTGTCTCTTCACAATGATGGATCTATTTTGAGTGTAGCAAGCAGTGGCTACAGCATCAGTCCAAAAATGCTTAGAGAGAGCAGATCCACCAAGCATTGTCCTTGCTACATCAATCAAAGTTCTGTTCCTTCTTTTAGCCACACAATTTTGTTCAGGTCTATAAGGAGATGAGAAATTTTGGGAAATTCCTTTGTCATCACAGAATTTGATCAGTGTGTGATTTCTGAATTTAGTGCCATTGTTAGTTCTGAGTTGTTTGACATGAGTGTCATTTTGGTTTTCAACTCTTTTGATGAAAGACATAATGGCATCTGGTGCATGGCTTTTCTTTGTTAGAAAATATACCCATGTGTACCTAGAGTACTCATCAACAATGACAAGTGTATATTTTTCATGACAAATAGCCCTAGGTGATACTGGGCCAAATAAGTCTATGTGAAGCAAATGAAGAATTTATTTGATTGAGAAAGTTTGCTTTGTTTTGAAACTAGCCCTATGGTGCTTCCCATTTTCACATGCTGAGCATAGTTTGTCCTTGGAATAAACAAGTGAAGGAAGACCAATAACAAGATTTCGTTTTGCCAGCAGATTTATTGTTTTGAAATTGAGATGTGAGAGCCTCTTATGCCAAAGCCAGTTGGTAATATTGGAAGCTTTAGCAAAGAAGCATGTCTCCTGAGTAGAGTTCATGTACATGACATAAACATCTTTGACTCTGGGAGCAATCATCACAATTTCATGATTGGAGTTGATGATTGTACCTTTTTGTCATCAAATAACACAAGATACTTTGCATCACAAAGTTGACTTATGCTGATGAGGTTGTGCTTCAATCCATTAACATATGCTACCATTGAGAAAACTATACCATTGCATTTTACTGAACCAAATCCTTCAGTAGTAGCTGATGAGTTATCACCAAAAACAACTTTAGGACCTTGTTCCTCCTTATACTTGTGCAGATAACTTTTGGTGCCAGTCATCTGCCTTGAGCATCCAATATATAGGTACCAAATAGGCTTCCTGAGATCACACTGCACAATTTAAGAAAATGGTCAGTTTTTGTTTTGAAACTCACCTTTGTTGGGTGGGGGTTTTAGATCTTGAAGGTGTTCTAGATCTGAAAGGTCCTCTTAAAGAGTCTATGTGTGATTCTCAGAAGAAGAAGAGGTCTAAAAAACTTTTGCTTTCTTAGCCTGGAGGGCTTCATCTCTTCTGAACCACTCTATATGGTTGTGATCAGATGTAGTGTGGACATTGCGTCCACAAGTTTCACAACATTTGGTAATAGAGTTTGGGTTTCTTGGTTTAATACCTCTTATGAGTGAGATGATTCTATTATGTCCATGGGTGTCATGGTCATAACTTCCACAAATAGTACAAACAGGGTAATAGTGGCAGTTATCTGAGTGATGATTGCCCAAACCACAATGAATGCATAGTAGGAAAGGCATATTTCGCCTGGAATGAGATGCTTCAGTATTGTGAGCATCAACACTAGTTTTGGCCAGCATATGCTGAGTATGTTCACAAGTGCGATGATTAGTCCTCTCACATTTAGTACAATAAATCACTCTTAGGCAAGTTTCAGTGAGATGGTTGTTTAGACCATATAAATTGTTGGGAATCTAAGTCTGTTAGATTCCATGTATCATAGATTTAAACACAAATCAAGCTGTTAGATAGTAACTTTCCTATGACTAGGAGGCAGGCAAGTATCGCAAGACTCACAGAGATCTAAGTCTCTGTGAGCAACCTCAGAGGAGTCCATGTCAGATACATTGTCAAGGAAGTCGAAGATTACTTGAAGACATACTCATTGGTTGTGATGGATAACAACCAAGATGTGTCAGGGACTATGAGGGGTTGAGGGTTAACAAGGGTGGCAATACCCTGTTAACACTCAGCACACTTTGGACATACCTTAGTGTGTACGAGACTATGAAGAAAAGGGAAACTGTGTCAGCTCTGTTTCCCTAAAGCATTGTGGCAGACTACCAAGAATAGAAGAGCATCTTGTGAAAGAGGTTTGACAAGTGTCTGTCTAGAGTAGTCACCATCAACTAGTACTTAGGTCAACCTCGTACCATAATAAATAGGATATGTAACCTAGCATTAAAGCTCAACACTTTGATAGAATTTACACTTTAATGCTTAGAACTTATAAAACCAAACAGCTGCGACTGTGTTCATAAGTTAGGTTTTAGTTTGTTCAAAGTGTGCACAACACATTGTCCTCAAACGGTGTTATCCATAAAACTTGTAATTCTTTATTATACAATAATAAGTATTACGCTTGAAAAGTAATTATGTGTATTTATTAGTTAACTTTATTGTTTCTAGCATAGTTTAGGGACTTTCAATTGGTATCAGAGCGGTTTTTGATATTAAAACCTTCAGAAACATCATTCTAAGTTTTATAATCAAGATCCACCATGCCGGAAACAACCAATGCACCACCTTCTTCTTCTGGGAACAACAACAATGCACCACCAACTTCACCAAGACTCACTCCTCCACCTCCAAATGAAGATGATCTACCTCAAATTCTTGACTCAAGAGGCGGATTTCATGTCACCAATGTACCAGTCTTTGATGAAGAAGATTTTGCTAGTTGGAAGACTCAATTCCTCGTATATCTCGACGGACTTGAACCATTTCTTCTAGAAATTCTAGACAATGGTCCTTATGTTCCCATGGCGCGCACCTCTACTGATGAGAATCATCTTCCCAAACCTCTCAAATAGTGGACTCCAGCTGATAGGAAATTGGCAAACCAAGACAAACGTCTAAAAAGCATCATCATATCCTGTCTTCCCAAACACATCATGAAGTCTGTCATTCAGTGTCCCACAACCAAACAAATGTGGACAGACCTTATTCTTGGTCATGAAGGACCCTCTGAAACCAGAGAAACCATGATTCAGGCACTCAGACTTCAGTTCAATGCTTTCAAGGCACTTGAAGGTGAAAAGGTTCAACAAACATATACAAGGCTGAAGATTCTTCTCAATGACCTTGCTATGAATGACGTCACCATTAGTCAAGCTGAAATTAATGCCACATTTGTCAATAGCCTTCCAAGAAAATGGCTAAGTATGAATCAGACTCAGAGAGCTAATAACTCCATCAAGAATGACACCTTAGCTCAGCTTTATGGAAAGTACAATTATGAAGAAAGGCTGATTGATACCATATACAAATCAGAGACTGAAAGATTTGTAGTTCAGGGAGAAACTTCCAAAGCTTTGATTTCTACCCCACACCCTCATGACAGCGACTCTGATGTTGAAGAAGACACACGCAGCAGCCAAGAGTTCTTGACAAACCTTAATGCTAAATTTCATGAAAGAGCCTTGCTAGCTAATCAAAGGAGATTCTACAAAAGATCAGGGAGAGTAGGATCAACTAGCAAACAAACCGACAAATCAAAAGAAACTTGCTTTTCCTGTAGAAAACTTGGACACTTTCAAAAAGACTGTCCTTCCACAAAGACATCCTCACCTTCTTATCCATCATCTTCCAACAAGCCTTACAAGTTCAAATCACAACACAACAACTCATCTCACCAATTCAACTCCTCAGACAATGAGAAGAAGGATTACAAGAACAAGTATAAGGCACTTAAAGCTGAGTTAGAACAGATGAATTTGAAGCTTAAAGCTCTGTCTAAGAAGAAAATGGGCGACAAAAAGACAGAGAAAGGGTCGGTAGCTGAAGCGTATGATTGGAATGATGAGCCGCTGACTTTAGATGAGGGAGATACTACTAGAGTCAGGGATTTCATGGCAATAGCTAAGGATGAACCAGCTATTGGGAAAGGAGGTGCAAGATCAGGACAATGGGTTGACATCACAATGAAAAAGGTACACAGGCTTTTATCTATGTCTGAAAGTGATGAACGCAAACATGTCCTTGATTACACTATTGTTGATTTGCACTTTGTTGAGGAACAAAGAAAGAACTTGCTTGATAAGTTTCACTCTGTTAAACATGAATTGTTAACTGCTAGGGCTGAATGTGAAACTCTCAAACAGGTTAATTTAGAAACGATATCTCTTCAAAACAAAGTTAATAGGTTAACCTTGAAGAATAGTGCCTTAAATGATCAAGTATCTGAATTAAACAAGGTTATTGAAAAATGGTTGTGTAGTAGGTTCACTTTAGATGAATTGCTTAATGATGAACTACCTGCTGATATTAAAAGAGATATCTCTGCCAAGAAAAATAAGTTGAAAATTCTTACCAAACCCAAAGAGATTGTTTTCAAATCTATAGAGACAATTCATATGTCAGATCCCCTCTTGACTGATGTCCCTGTCTCTGAAGATGTGGTTGATTTACCACCCTTACCTAAACTCTCAGGAGTTGAACCCAGCAGTTCCTCTAGAGGAGCTAAGGATGAACCCAAAACAGATGTTGAGAAGCCACCAGCTAAGGTATTTTTTGTACCTGCTAAACAATCTGTTAAGCAAGTTACCTTTAAGCCTGTCTCAACAAAATCTGTGAACAAAGTTGATTCCTCAACTGAAGAACGCTTGTTGTCATTAATGAAAAAAGTAGAACTCTTAAAGAAACATATTAAGCCTTCCGCTGAATGCTCTACTTCCCATGAACCTAAGTCTATTCTAGGTGAACCCAAAGGTGAAAGGATAGTCAAAGCTTACTACAATATCTGTAAAAACTCTCATCACATGACCATAGATCATGATAGACAAATGGATGTTAAAAGAGCTCAGACACCTTCTAGGGAGAGACAACAGGCTTCTAGGAGACAAAATAGGTAACTACAGACCTTATCCCCCCTGTAAATTTTGTGGATTCACAGACCATCACTCAGATGAGTGTAGTGACTTTGTAGGATGTGATATCTATGGAAGGTTCACCCATGAGACATCTAACTGTCCTTCTCATCGTCAAAAGTTCTACAGGAACTCAAGAGTTACTAATCAGCAATTCAGGGAACCCACTGGAAAGTGGGTTCACCATAGGAACTAACTTGTTTCTATGTATCTATGCAGAAACATCTTAAGGAATCGGTATGGTATCTAGACAGTGGCTGTTCTAGACACATAACAGGGATTCAACAATACCTGCACAGGTACTCAAAGGAGACAGGTCCTAAAGTGGTGTTTAGGGATAATTCTTCAGGCGACACAGAGGGATACGGCTCAGTGAACTGTAATGGGATAACTTTTACAAGGGTGCATATGTGAATGGTCTTAAACACAATCTTATTAGCATTAGCCAATTGTGTGATGCTGACTATAAGGTTTTGTTTACTAAGACTCAGGGAACCATATTCAACAAGAACAATAATGTGGTGCTTATTGCACCAAGAAGGAGAGATGTGTATGTAATCAACATGGCTACTTGCTCTGAAGACAACTCCAATTGTTTTCTAGCTAAACCTCTGAAAGTGTCAATTGGTTGTCGCATAAAAGACTGTCTCATCTCAACTTTAAGAACATCAACAAGATAGCCACACAAAACCTGGTTGCCGATCTATCTTCAGTGACATTTTCTAAAGACAAGACTTGTTCATCTTGTGTCAAGGGAAAGCATAACAGGTCTTCTTTTAAGACCATACGATCGTTTTCTATTGACAAGTTCTTACATCTCCTTCACATGGATTTGTTTGGGCCTGTCAAACCATAGACCATTAATCACAATAAATACACCTTGGTCATAGTTGATGAGTTTTCAAGGTATACATGGGTTTTCTTCCTCAGAAGGAAAAGTGATGCCGCTGATACCATCATGTCCTTCATCAGACAGGTTGAAAATATGAATGATGTTAGAGTCAAAGCTCTAAGAAGTGATAATTGTATTGAATTCAAGAATCAACAACTTGAATCTTTTTGTGATGAAAAAGGAATATCACAAAAATTTTCTTTAGCTGGCACTCCTGAACAAAATGGTGTGGCTGAAAGAAGAAATAGGACTCTGATTGAAGCAACCAAAACTATGTTAAATGGTGCTGCTTTACCAAAGCAATTTTAGGGAGAAGCTGTTCACGCTGCTTGCTACACCCAAAATAGGTCAATCATTGTCAAGAGACATGGTAAAACTTCCTCTTAAGTTTTTAGAAATAGAGCTCCAAATGTTAGTTATTTCTATGTTTTTGGATGCCCTGTGTTCATTTATAACTACAGGGATAAACTTGGAAAAGTTGATGAAAAAGATGATGATGGTTTCTTCTTAGGATACTCTCCCACTGTCAAGGCCTTCAGAGTATTCAATACTAGAAGAAAAGAAGTAGAAGAAACCTTTCATGTCAGATTCAATGAAGATGATGACGTCATACAGAGATCAGGAACAGAGGGTGATGAAATTGATTTTAAGGAAAACGTGTCCTTCCCAAGTGATGAATTCTTAGAACCAAGATCTCCCTGTCATCACTGTCATCACTCCAACACTCTCACTTCTTATGTTCCTGCTTTTGACCCTCTATCAACACACAACATTGAAGTTCCTTCGTCTCAGGAACTTGATGAAGAAGAACCACAACCTTCATGTAGTCCTTCTTCCTCAACTACTATATATGACTCACCAATTCTTCAAATCCCTGAAGACTCTCCTGCTGATAATGAATCTGTACCCCTTGATATGGCTGAAGTTGACACAGATACTGAGGTCATCTTTGAAGAAAGCCCTCATATTCAGCAGGATGAAACTCAAATAATGAAAGCTACGCCCACAGATGTCCCTGTCCATGATTTCCTAGCTCCTCAAACCAAATGGTCAAGAGATCAACACGTTCTTCTTGTCAACATTATTGGGGAACCTAATGCAGGTGTTACTACTAGAAAGCAAATTCATGACTCAGAGTTAGCCTCAGCCAACGAATGTCTCATTGCTGAATTTATCTCTCAAATCAAACCTAAAAGAGTAGCTGAGGCTCTTGTGGAAGATGCGTAGGTAGCTGCTGTGCATGAAGAAATTAATCAGTTCAAAAGGAACAAGGTATGGACACTAGTGCCAGCTCCACCTGGTAAGAACATCATAGGTACTAGATGGATTTATAGAAATAAGATGGATGAAATTGGAAACATCATCAGAAACAAGGCCAGGCTGGTGGCACAGGGGTGTACACAGACTGAAGGGATTGATTATGATGAAACGTTTGCTCCTGTGGCAAGACTTGAAGCCATCAGAATCTTCCTTGCTTATGCTGCATATATGAACTTCACTGTGTATCAGATGGATGTTAAGAGTGCCTTCCTCAATGAAGATTTGGCTGAGGAAGTGTATGTTGCACAACCTGAAGGATTCGAGAACAACGAGTTTCCTAATCATGTGTACAAAATACACAAAGCCATGTATGGGCAGAAACAAGCTCCAAGAGCATGGTATGAAACTCTTTCTAATTTTTTAACTAAAAATAAATTTGTCAGGGGTTCCATTGATAAAACACTCTTTACCTTCAACGATAAGAGTGATTTCATCGTTGTGTAGATTTATGTGGATGATATCATCTTTGGGTCAACTAATGTTAATCTTAGTAAACGTTTTGCTAAATTAATGACCAAGAAATATGAGATGAGTATGTTGGGTGAATTAACTTACTTTTTGGGTTTTCAAATTAAACAATGTCCTAAGGGAATTTCAATTTGTCAAGAAAAGTATGTTAAATATTTACTTAAAAAATATGACTTAACTGATTGTGCATCAGTGAAATGCCCCATACTTCCACCCAACAACTTGGGTCCTAATGAGTCAGGGGTCTCTGTTAATGAGACTTTATACAGAGGCATGATTGGGTCACTCATGTATTTAACAACTAGTCGTCCTGATATCTATTTCTCCACATGTCTCTGTGCAAGGTACCAAGCTAACCCAAAAGAATCCCATCTAGTGGCTGTTAAGAAAATTTTCAGGTATCTCAAAGGAACAACCTACCTAGGTCTATGGTATCCTAAGGAATCAGGCTTTGATCTCAAGGCCTATTTAGATTCAGACTATGTTGGATGTTGTATTGACAGGAAAAGCACCTCAGGTAGCTGTCAAATCCTAGGAGGAAAATTGGTTGGATGGAGTGCTAAGAAGCAAAACTCTGTGGCCATGTCATCTGCCGAAGCAGAATATGTTGCTGCTGCTAGCTGTTGTGCTCAGGTGTTCTAGATGAAGAGTCAATTGGCTGACTATGAGATCTTATATGAGAAAGTGCCAATCTTTTGTGACAACACAAGCGCCATTACCATCTCCAACAACCCTGTTCTTCACCCTCGTACTAACACATTGATATCAGGGATCATTTTATCATGGATCACATAATGAAGGGAGATATTGAGCTGCATTTCGTTCCCAATGAGCTGCAACTAGCTGACTTTTCACAAAGCCTTTGGCTGAACCTTCGTTAAAACAGGCTAGTTGCTGAGCTAGGGATGCTTAATATCTCAAAGCCTATGGCTTGATAATAAATGTGTTCATTAAATATCTGATTAAATATTAAATGTTTTCACATGAAACTAGGTAGTTACTTTCCCAGTAAATGCTAAAAAACATTCTCTATATTTAATTATTTCTTTTCCGAATAACGAGGAGACAAACGGTTTTTGAAAGGTCAAGGGACCCACATGTGCAGTCTTTTTCCCACTACGCATTAAATGCGTTTGAATAACTGTTTCAAAAATTTTGAATATAAATATCGTCTCACGTCTCTTCTCACCTACCACTATTCTCATTTCACACAATCTCATCTCTCTCTAAGCTTTCTCTCTCTAAACCCTTCCACCATTTTTGTTCTCTCCAATCTTGAATTCGTGGCGTTCCCAGTTCCTAAGGCCTCAAACGTCAACTTCGAACTCAATGAAAGCATCCTTTCTTCGAACAACTCGATTGGATGACTCAAGGCTCCCAACGAATCCTACACAGATCTGGTGAACTTTATGAAGAATTGTGATGTAAGTGAACACTCACAAAGACCCCAACCATTTTCTACCAAGAATACCTTAAGGAATTCTGGTACTCTGCTGAAGTTGTTGACGACACCATCACTTTTAGCCTCTCATGCAACGAACACCCCTTTGACTTCTCTCTCAAAGATTTTGCAAGTGTGGCTGGGTTAAGACATGGAGATGAATGCCTGAAGGTGGTTGACAAAAAGGTTGTAAAGGACGCCCTTGCCACACTTAAACCCATTCATGATGTAAACTGATGAGACTGCAGTTTTACATAGTCTCATCATCCAAATCGGGCTTTAAACACTTAAAATATCATCAAAATACCCCTATATATGCTTGTATTTGTGTCTTGTGTATTTTAGGTACGGATATCAAGAAATCAACAAATGATCACAAGGATAGAGCAAAAACAAACACGGGAAACGAAGCCGCACAAAGAACCGGGCCCGAGAAATGAATTTCCTTTGAAGTCCTTGAAGTTTGAATAATTGGCAAGGATGGTCCCTCAACTTTTAAAGACTTGTCATTTTAAACCCTTGTAAAACTCAAAAATTACATTAGGGTCCCTAAAATAACAAGATTGTGCATTAATGATCCTTGAAGAATGCAAATATTGCATTAAATACCCTTGGAGCATGTTTTATAAAACTATTGTGGCCAAAATAGGAAGTTTTGAACTTTATTAACAAAGGGGATGGAAGAACTGCTGTTATAAACATGGAATGCCAAGATATGCAAAGTTAGGGGGTTAAAGGTGGACAAAGCAAACCCAAACCCAGTCTATACCCGAAATAAGCCCATCATAACCCACCTTTTATCACCACCCAACCCATATTCACCCCACAACCCGACCCAAGTCAACAAAGTCAAACTCAGTTTAATACTTTAAACTGAGAGGGAAACGTGCATTGTAGGGATTAAATCCCCTAATCCCCTGCTCATTATCATTATAAACCCTAGCCAAACCCAGTTACAATGAATCAATTTATTAAACCAAAAACTAATTAAACATGGGGTTTTCATCATTTCCAGCTCACCAAACACAATGGTCAACCCAGAAAACAACCTCACCATGTCTTTGTCCCCTCACCAGTCACGGGTTTCATCCTTTGACCCATGTTGAAGACCAAATCAACAGCTCACAATACAAGCCTTGTTCCCCATAACTTTTTGATGGCTAGGATGAAATATTCAGCTGTGCTTCACATGGGGTCCTCAACAGAAGCATCCAAGACAAAGAATCAAAGAGGCATATTCTGAAGATTCCAAGGGCAGAATGGGAATAGAACGTTTTAGGGTTTCTCTCTTTCTTTATTTTTTTTTATTATCCATGATGTTGTATTTATAGGTGTTGACCTGTGACACCATAAATCGTTCCAAATTTTTCTTCTTTCATTTTTCAGAGTAAATTGAATGAAATGAAAATTTGAGTTCCATTTAATTTGTTGTTTCTATTTACTTGTTACTTAAATTCAGTCAGTTTAAAAATTGGTTTGTCATCAAAAGGTTTTCAAAAAGAGTTGGAAAATTTTGTTGAGACCCACAATTGGTCTAGTAGCTCATAGCTTAATGAATAAGCTAAAAGTTGACTGTCCAACTTGTGTAGCATTTTACTAGCCCGAGTTTCAGTATTCAAGATCGGAAGTCCCAAGTTTCTATCAAGAAGCTTCAAAATTTCTATTTGGTTCCAAAGTTTGGAAGAAAAAAATCCAGTTTTAAAAGTTTTTTATAAGCTAAGGAGATAAGCCAGCTTAATAAATAAGCTTGGCTTATACTCATTTAAGCTATTATTTCCAGGTTATTTTTGTTCTCTTTGTTTGATATCAGCATGTTTACAAATCCAGTGTTTTGGAAGTTGGTGTTTGGTTTTGAAGACCATCATCATCATCATCATCAACTACATACCAACAGTCCCTTTCTGAAGATTGTCAGCTCAAGCCCGTGCTTGATGGATAAGGGAAAGCTTCCCTTTGTGACGCCTGGATGTAGGGTCACCAGGTAAAGTCTTGTCTCATTTTTCTATACTTGCTTTGAGATTTGTTTGAGTTTTGATGATTAATAGGATTAGGATGTTTGAATGGTTGATCAAATACGGGATATTGTTTATTTGTGAGATTGACACATATGGGGATAACTTTGACTGGATTTGGTGTAGGTTATAATGCAAAATATTTGTTAAATTTCATTTTTCAGTCTTAAAGGGGTGTTTGGATTCAGGTTTTAAAATGAGTTTGTGATATGCAAATGTTTTGAAATCAGTTTTTTATCACTCAATTTGGCAGCTTTATGTTTAAATAGTCTAGTTGGTTTGTCTTGGTGAGATTTGGTAATCTTTGTGTGCAAGTTTTGGTAAAATCTACCTGAAAAATCTGTTATAGCCAAAACTTCTTGATTTTGGTAGATTTTGGCCACCAATCCTTCAAGGTTGTTAGTTTATAGGGTAGGATAGTATTTGATCTTGATTTGGTGGGAGTTAGTGAGTGACTTGAGTGAGTTTTGGCACACCAAAACTCACCCAAGTGCACAACACACCAGCAAAATCCACACAGTCCCCCCTAGTGCATTACAGTAACTATTAAGGGCTTTTTTAGCTTCATTTTGTGAATCAACTTATTGCTTTTATCATTTTATTGACTCCCCACAACCCAACTGGTTGTGGGGGTGCCTTTGTTTGCCCACAAATCCAAGCAATACTCAAGATACTAGCCAAAAGGTGCCCAGACCCAATTTTTTGTGAAGGCAGTGGGACTCACTTCCCACTGCTAGTGTAAAAGTTTCCCCTTCCTAGCTAGAAAACAAAATCAGGTCACATGTCATTGTCAGTCTTCATCCTTTTTTATCTTTAGTGACCAAAAATAGGATTTAGGGTTTCAAACTAATTTTGTTATTTTTCTTATTTTATTTATGATTTTTCTGTTTAATTAATTTTTATTTTACTATTCATTTAGTATTTTTCACATTTAATAGCATTTTAAATCACTTTTTAATTAACTGATTTTTATCTTTTAGTGTAAAATTTTTATGTTTTTCAGTTTTAAAAATTTTCTTATATTCAGAAAAACATTTTAAGGTTTTTAGTCCAAAAATATTGTACTGTTCACTTTTTAATTATTTTTTAGATTTTATTTAGTTTAATTAGGGTTTTAATTATGTACTGTTTTGTCTTTTAGTGAAAAATATTTGATTTTTCAAACATTTTCATTTTTCTACTATTCATTAGTGTAATTTAGGATTTTTAAAATTGTCAAATAATTTTTAGCATTATTTTATTATTTTTAATCATTATTTTAGTTTAAAAATAGTTTATAGTGATTTAAAAATAGAAAAATAGTATTTAAATTTTAGGAAAAATACTTTTTAGTTTTTAATTAATGTAAATGAGTTATTTGTCCAATAAAATAATATTTTGGGCTTTTTCTTAATTATATTTAATTTTTGGGCTTTAATTAGCATTAAAAATTGAATATTTAATTATAAAAGGTTTAAAAATTTATTTATTGGATTTTTATCCTTATTTATATTATTTTGAACTACTTTTTCATTTTTAATTTGTTTTTAGCTTAAAATTTTTAAATTTTCACGCTTTACGTACTTACGTTCGCGTTTTACGTCATCCGTCGTAGTTTAATTGTAATCGTAGTTCGTCTTAGTTTTTCCTTCTTTTCTTATCTAAAAACGACACTACCCCAAACTTTTGATTATCTATTTTGGCACATAAATCCACACACCTCCTCGAGAACGAACCCGCATTTGTTCGGTTTCGCGTTTTTCCTAAAACGTGCAACTTAATACTTGCCCATTATACGCTCTTTTTCCTAAAAGACGTATTTCTACGAACATCAAAATGGCGCCGCTGCCGGGGAGGTGTTTTTAGTGTGCCATTATTAGTATCGTGTTTTAGTGAGTGGTGCGTTTTTTCTTTTCTAATTTTGGAAAGCGTGAATATCGTACATACTAATTTTTGTTATTTTTCCTTATTATATTATAGTATCCAAATAAATTGTGTTTAGTTTTCCTAAATTAAACACACAACAATCATTTTACTATATTGTAGATATATTGGTTTTCGTTTTTATTGTGAATATTATTAATATATAGTACTTACGTAGAACAATAAAAATACAAGTACTCTAAATACGTGAGAAATCACAACCTTGATTCGGGATTTCATCACTCGATCATTGTATTCGAATCCAAAGCAAAAGTAAAAGGCAAAATAGATAAATACTTTCGTGAGGCTTAATTTCAATTAACACAAACTATAAGGTGGGTATAAGGCGGTTGTATTTCACGACCTAAGGGAAAAAGGCTCTTAAGTGCTTAGCGCCGCCTCGTTTCCTCCGCTTGCTTGTGCGTGTTTTGAGAAAAAGGGCTAATCGAGGGTTTGCCAACCAGAGTATTATCTACGTATATATATTTGCTTGTTTTCAAGATTAAAACCCTCTTGAACGTTTTGGAGTTCCACCAACGTTCTAAAGTCATCGAAAGCGTTCACTCCACGTGATCGTTTTCATTCCTTGAGGCTCCTTTAATCGAGAAAGTTGATTTGAGGAGAGATTTGTAGATTTGAGTCTACGTAATACAACAAAAATCCAAAAAAATTAAAAAATCAAAAATAAAAAATATTCTTCTCGCCCTTATCCATTAATTCTACTTCTAAACCTCTAGTGTTTAATTCTCGTAACACCGCTCTCGTTGCATCATGTCGAATCATGGTGGATATTATTCGTGTCCATATTGTGGAGGCCCGCCCGATGGTGCCAATTGTTTTTATTGTGAGGTTAATGGAGGTCGAGGGGGTTATATATATAACCCCACTCCACGTGATCTTGGTAACAATTTTCAATCTTACGACCAAGGTCACCCATCGTCTTTGTTTTATTCGTCGTATGATCCATCTTTTAATTGCAATAATGAGTCTTTTCATAATTCCTTTAATGATATTGTGAGACGAAATAATGAGAAATTAACGATGGTGGAAGAACAATTGTCAAGCCTTAAGGAAACTTGTAATAAACGAATGGCAACCCAAAGGGACACTTTCAAAAAAATGGAAAACGATTATGACACCCTTATTGAAGAGCAACAACGTTTGTATGATCAAAATGAAGAGATGTGGAAAGGATATGTGGATAGCATTAAGGAAAATCATGCTATTGAAAGAGAAAATCATGCTAGAGAGAGAGATAAAATTATTTTAATGTTCGAGGGCTTAGTGGAAAAATTTAATTCTTTATCTAATAACACCAATCCTAATTCCGAGGGAGAGGTTAAAGCTTTATCGACTCCTAAGGCTCATACGTCTCGCATTGATCCATATCTCTCGAATTTTAGAGTCGTGCAACCTTCATCGTCTTGCAAAACCGTAGAGGAAACGAAAAAGTCATCCAACGAAGTTTTGAAAAATGTTTGTGAAAATAAACCAAAGGAAAAACTCGTAGGATACTTGGGAGTATTAAATCTAATACCTTGTGAACCTAATTTTTCTAATGAGGATGAAATTATTGAGGATTTTCTAAATCAATATACACTCAATTTTGACGAAGAAATTCCATTAAATGATTTTAAAGAAGAAAAATGTGAAAAGGTTTTTAAGGAAAGCATTGAACCCTCGTTTTTGCAAGATGAGCGAAAATTAATTCCGAAGGGACGTGTTAGTAGTTTTGCTAAAATGTTTGAAACCCCACGTTCGATCCCTTCAAAGGACAAAGTTGAAACCGTCAAGGCAAAATCGTCACGAGACGAGCCTTTTACTCCTAATCCCACACCGAGTGAGATTTTGGATTTATCATGTGAGAAGTCCCCCGATGGCCTTGCTCACATCGATACGTTTTTCGATATCGAGGTCGAAACGACAAAGGCAAAATCTTCAATCGAAGAGCCTTCTTTTCCTAGTTTCACGGCGGTTGAAGCTAGCGACTCGATTATCGACGACTTTATTGCTCGACCTCTTCCACGAGGAAGAGAAGACGATTTTGATCCCGATGGCGACTTTTCTGAGATCAAACGTATTCTTGATGATCCACCTTCTATTTTCGAGTTTGATGAGGACCGTTGCGTTAGCCCGGAGGGGGATGTTTTGTTAATCGATTCACGTTTTAAAAATTCAAATCCTCCTCCCGCCTTCAAGATAAATGTGGAAATTTTAAGTGTGCCTAGAATTGTTTTAGAAACACCAAATATTTTCAATTTAATCAACTTGGGTTTTCGTAACAAAGAGTTTAAAAATGAATAAAGGAATGATTTTACAATTGATTTGAAATTTTTTCTAAAGTTAACTCCGTCATCACCTCGCTTAATTGAGCTTGCTACAAACGCGTCTACTTCTTTTGACGACGTTTTGTGTGAACCTAGTATGGGGAAGCCCCATTTGTTCCCTCACACTTCTCCACCGAGGACGAGATTTTTGACCCCGGTATCACGTTTAAGATAAAATCTCGGTCTTTTACCGAAGTAGTCACTAGAAATCCTTTCTACACTTACGGTGAGAGTTTACCTCGAGTAACTCGATTTTTATGCCCAACCAATGTCCCACCCTTCTCTTCTTATGCTATTTTCTTGTGTCCCTTTGGGACGTTGTTACTTGAAGTCGTGTTGTTTCGTTTATCATCCGAAAACGAAGTTACGATCTTTGATCCCGGTATAGAGGTTTTGCCTTTATAAACGGTTGCTTTTGGGCCTTGATTACATGTAAGTCCCACCAAAAATGACCGAACCATGATTATCCCTAAATGATCACATTTATGGGGATTCGAGTCGAGCTTTTGACTCGGTTATCAAAAACAAGGTGCCTCGTGGGGGAGACCCATGCTTATCCATGTACATATTATTGCTTTCTAATTTAGTTTAATGTGAGGGGACTTGTGCTCTTCCAACCATTGTTTCGTGGTTGTTCGTGATTGTGATTCATTAGGTACATCGACATCATTGAAGCCTCTCGTGTTCGTTTTACGTAGCACTCGAGCTTCGATCGTTGCCTTTGAAGATTCCGATATCCGATGATATCCTTTTATGTTCTAACAATTATCTTATTAGCATAATTCATAAACGGCTTTTAGGTTATTCGTTTTATCCTTTCCATGCTCGAGATTAAGCATTCGACTTCGTCTCTAGTATGGGGGTGTTCTCACCCCTAGACTCGAAACATTGAGGACAATGTTTAGTTTTAGTATGGGGGGTGAGTAGATACTTCACCTTGCTTACGTCAACATGCAATCTAAAATTTCATCTTTTTGTTATCATTTTGTTGCAAATAAAGCTAAAAATGGCCAAATTTTAAAATTTTTCTCATGTTTCATAAGTGTTTAAGACACGAATGTAGGTTTTCCGATGGTGAGAATAAGAGTAATTTTTGACTCGACCGTGCGTGTTGAGCACCTAGCTTTGGTTCCTTAACTTTTTAGGCTAAGTCTCTTAAATGAGGACGAGAAATGATAGAGTTGTTTATAAGTCTCGTAATCGTCACGATCTCATGTGTAGTAATTATTAGCTTATTCTCCCAACACTTTTGAATAATAAATTGTTAATAAATATTGATTTAGCGGTTTAGTCACTATTGTTGGTTTCTAATTTGTTTTAGTAGCTTCCATGTAATTAAATTGGGAAAACATTAAGGTATCGCCAGCGTCACGGTTTTGAAGTATTGGCACCCGAATAATCGAAAGCTTCACCTAATAATAAGATTTCAAGTGCTCACCTAAATTAAGCAAAAATTTGAAGCTCACAAGGCCGCAAAATCTATGCCCAAATTGAAAGTGAATGAAGCCTTAATCTTCGAAGCTTTAAAGATCCAAAATTCGCCTTAGCGTGAGGATATACGTCTTTGGCTAATAAAACCACCGATGAGGCGGATAATAAAAGGCAAGGCAAGACCGAAGTCATAATAAAAGCTTCATGGCGAAGTTGAATAAAAGATGGAGGTAAACCAAAGATAATAAAGCCCTTCCGTTAGGGGGCGTATAAAAGTCTTGGTAATAAGTCTCATGTTCAAAACCGTTATAAAACCGTGTTTATCAATCCTTCTTGTTGACTTAATTTTTTACATCGTTGTCTATTAAGGTGAATTATTAATTTAATGATTTTGGTTACAGCGTTAGAACTCTATTTTTAGACTTAATCTCTATTCACGCATAAGTCAATGATGTATCCTCGTGATCATTAAGACAAAATAAAATATAAGAGATACCAATTAGGAATAAGGGAGTTTAGGTTCGTAATTAACACTCATGAGAAGTGATTATGTTGCTAACTTATAATAACAATGATCTCGTTACACGCTTAGCATGGAATTGGGTGAAAATCGACGAAATTATTTCTAATGAAGCATTCACGTGTTCTTGTTCTATGATCCCAAAAGTCACTTTATTGTGATGAAAACAATACATTATGTCTAAAACGCGGGTAGTAGTTTATTTAAGTTTATGTCTTCAATAAATGTCATCATAAAATGAATTTTGGAAGTGCTATGATACTTAATTCTAGCATTGTGTGAGGGCACGACAATGGTTTAGTATGGGGGAGTGATGAGACTGCAATTTTACATAGTCTCATCGTCCAAATCGGGCTTTAAACGCTTAAAATATCATCAAAATATCCCTATATATGCTTGTATTTGTGTCTTGTGTATTTTAGGTACGGATATCGAGAAATCAACAAATCATCACAAGAATAGAGCAAAAACGAACACGGGAAACGAAGCCGCACAAAGAACCGGGCCCGAGAAATGAATTTCCTTTGAAGTCCTTGAAGTTTGAAGAATTGGCAAGAATGGTCCCTCAACTTTTAAAGACTTGTCATTTTAAACCCTTGTAAAACTCAAAAATTACATAAGGGTCCCTAAAATAACAAGATTGTGCATTAATGATCCTTGAAGAATGCAAATATTGCATTAAATACCCTTGGAGCATGTTTTATAAAACTATTGTGGCCAAAATAGGAAGTTTTGAACTTATTAACAAAGGGGATGGAAGAATTGCTGTTATAAACATGGAATGCCAAGATATGAAAAGCTAGGGGGTTAAAGGTGGACAAAGCAAACCCAAACCCAGTCTATACCCGAAATAAGCCCATCATAACCCACCTTTTATCACCACCCAGCCCATATTCACCCCACAACCCGACCCAAGTCAACAAAGTCAAACTCAGTTTAATACTTTAAACTGAGAGGGAAACGTGCACTGTAGGGATTAAATCCCCTAATCCCCTGCTCATTATCATTATAAACCCTAGCCAAACCCAGTTACAATGAATCAATTTATTAAACCAAAAACTAATTAAACATGGGGTTTTGATCATTTCCAGCTCACCAAACACAATGGTCCACCCAGAAAACGACCTCACCATGTCTTTGTCCCCTCACCAGTCACGGGTTTCATCCTTTGACCCATGTTGAAGACCAAATCAACAGCTCACAATACAAGCCTTGTTCCCCAAAACTTTTTGATGGCTAGGATGAAATATTCAGCTGTGCTTCACATGGGGTCCTCAACAGAAGCATCCAAGACAAAGAATCAAAGAGGCATATTCTGAAGATTCCAAGGGCAGAATGGGAATAGAACGTTTTAGGGTTTCTCTCTTTCTTTATTTTTTTTATTATCCATGATGTTGTATTTATAGGTGTCGACCTGTGACACCATAAATCGCTCCAAATTTTTGTTCTTTCATTTTTCAGAGTAAATTGAATGAAATGAAAATTTGAGTTCCATTTAATTTGTTGTTTCTATTTACTTGTTACTTAAATTCAGTCAGTTTAAAAATTGGTTTTTCATCAAAAGGTTTTCAAAAAGAGTTGGAAAATTTTGCTGAGACCCACAATTGGTCTAGTAGCTCATAGCTTAATGAATAAGCTAAAAGTTGACTGTCCAACTTGTGCAGCATTTTACTAGCCTGAGTTTCAGTATTCAAGATTGGAAGTCCCAAGTTTCTATCAAGAAGCTTCAAAATTTCTGTTTGGTTCTAAAGTTTGGAAGAAAAAAAATCAGTTTTAAAAGTTTTTTTATAAGCTAAGGAGATAAGCCAGCTTAATAAATAAGCTTGGCTTATACTCATTTAAGCTATTATTTCCAGGTTATTTTTGTTCTCTTTGTTTGATATCAGCAGGTTTACAATTCCAGTGTTTTGGAAGTTGGTGTTTGGTTTTGAAGACCATCATCATCATCATCATCAACTACATACCAACAGTCCCTTTCTGAAGATTGTCAGCTCAAGCCCGGGCTTGATGGAGAAGGGAAAGCTTCCCTTTGTGACGCCTGGATGTAGGGTCACCAGGTAAAGTCTTGTCTCATTTTTCTATACTTGCTTTGAGATTTGTTTGAGTTTTGATGATTAATAGGATTAGGATATTTGAATGGTTGATCAAATACGAGATATTGTTTATTTGTGAGATTGACACATGTGGGGATAGCTTTGACTGGATTTGGTGTAGGTTATAATGCAAAATATTTGTTAAATTTCATTTTTCAGTCTTAAAGGGGTGTTTAGATTCAGGTTTTAAAATGAGTTTGTGATATGCAAATGTTTTGAAATCAGTTTTTTATCACTCAATTTGGTAGCTTTATGTTTAAATAGTCTAGTTGGTTTGTCTTGGTGAGATTTGGTAATCTTTGTGTGCAAGTTTTGGTAAAATCTACCTGAAAAATCTGTTATAGCCAAAACTGCTTGATTTTGGTAGATTTTGGCCACCAATCCTTCAAGGTTGTTAGTTTATAGGGTAGGATAGTATTTGATCTTTATTGGGTGGGAGTTAGTGAGTGAACTACTTTTTATTGGATTTTTATCCTTATTTATATTATTTTGAACTACTTTTTCATTTTTAATTTGTTTTTAGCTTAAAATTTTTAAATTTTCAAGCTTTACGTACTTACGTTCGCGTTTTACGTCATTCGTCGTAGTTTAATTGTAATCGTAGTTCGTCTTAGTTTTTCCTTCTTTTCTTATCTAAAAACGACACTACCCCAAACTTTTGATTATCTATTTTGGCACATTAATCCACACACCTCCTCGAGAACGAACCCGCATTTGTTCGGTTTCGCGTTTTTCCTAAAACGTGCAACTTAATACTTGCCCATTATACGCTCTTTTTCCTAAAAGACGTATTTCTACGAACATCAAAAACCATGCTCTCACACCTGCTGAAGTTCTTTCCAAGTCCCCTCTGAAGATCAAGTACTTTTCCCCTATGTGGCGTGTCCTCTTCACTCACATAGTCAAATCCCTAGGAGGTATGCAGGGATCCCAAGATCAAATGTCTTTTAATCACCAATCGATTGCTTATGGGTTGATCTAGGGCACAGACGTTGATGTGGGAAGCCTACTTTTCTCCAACCTAGTGTAAAAGCTTAAGGGACCAAACCAGGTCAGGGAGAAAAATATCTGCTACGATCGCTTTCGTTCTCTTATCTTTGAAAGCCTGTTGGGTGACAGCTACCACAACTCTGCACTCACATCCCTGAAGCCCTATCGCATTACTAGAGCTATATACAAGGAGATTGGACCTGAAGATGTCCTTGTCACTTCTCACATGATGAACATCGCCAATAAACAACCTTCTGTTGTGAAGTCCTTGCTCCCTTCCTCTGAGAAGGTGAATACCTCTGATGTGTCTGGCAAGTCTACGTCTTTGACCTCTGGGCAGCACACCACGACGTCCAAGGCAACAACTGGCCAATAGCCAAAGAAGAAGAAAAACCCATCTTCTTCCCACACCAAAACTGTTGCAAAGGCCAGGGTAAAGAAGAACGTGAACCTCACATCCTCCTCTGTTCCAGAGACTCCTGTGGATTCAGAGACTTCAGCTGACCGACAACAAGGGTCTAGTGTCTCGATGTCAGCCGAGACAACAGGGAACCCGCCAAATACTGCTGATATCGCACAGGTAATCAGTCTTATAATTTTTAGAGGTCCACAAGCAGCCACTCTCAAATTTCTGTAGGTGAGAGTGGTGAAGTTAGGGTTATCCTTGACCCATAGAAGTCATTGTATGCATTTAGAAATCCTTAAGACTTCTGTACACCCTGTCCATGCACCAGGGAATGAGTCATTTCTGTTTATAAAGCACCCCGATGACCCTGCACCCTCTAGACAGTATTCAGGCAAACAACAACCTGAATACATATATGTCTCGACCTAGAGTAGTTGTACCTCACACAGCCTCTTGGTTCCCTCAGAAAAAGAATCCCAAAAGTTTTACTTTTAGGGGAGCTGAATAATCATCCTCAGCTATACTAGGGATAGCGTTACAAGACGACCTTACCCTACATCTTTTTCACACTTAAAAGAATCCCAAAGGATTTATCCTTTCAGGGGGAGCTGAATCATCACCCTCATCTTTCCTAGGGGCAGCGTAACATGCGATCTTTACCTACATATGTTTCACACTTAAAAGAGTCCTAAAGGTTTCTTAACCTTTTTTTTTGGGGGGGGGGGGGGGGCTGAATAATCACCCTCAGCCTTCCTAGGGGCAGCGAATAGCGATCCTTAACAACATACGTTTCACAATCAAAAGAGTCCCAAAGGTTTTAACCTTTTGGGGGGGGGGGGGGGGGGGGGGGCTGAAAAATCACACTCAGCTTTCCTAGGGGCAGCGAATGGCGACCATTAACCTCATACTTTTCACTCTTAAAAGAATCCCAAGGATTTATCCTTTGGAGTGGCTGAATAATCACCCTCAGCCTCTTTGGGATAGCGAACTGGCGACCATTCCCCTTATTTATTTCCCTGTTACTAATATAAAACAACTTGCAGGCTGATGTTGTACAACCAAACATTAAATCCCTGGAGCAGCCAGAAAAAGAAGCTGACACAATGATTCAGGATCAACCAAACGAGGAAGAGACCATACCTGATGTTGAAGAAGATGTGCTCTCCTTAGTAGATGATTTCTCTGAACCTGAATCCATGCCTGATGATGAGATTCTCCCTGAGGGGATGATTGAAGAGGAGGAGGATGAAGAAGATGACGTCCAACAATCTCTGTCTCCTCCAAAGGAAATCGTTGTGTCCACACCAGCTGTTGATACCACTCATCCTCCCAAGGAAGCTGTAGTAACTCCCACCTCTGCTACCTCTGCCACTACAGTCTTCCAAAGACCTGCATATGATCCGATAGTTGAATTCTAATTGTATGATCATCCTACCCAAACCAACTTTGATATCTTGCCAAGGGAGGATGATTATGCATAACAAAGCCTGAACATCAATGATCTTAAACCTGAACATCGTCAATCAGATATGGAACGCCTGTCAAGAAAGCTGGACATTATAAAATCTGAGATGCATTCTTTCACTGTCAACTTTCCAAGGATCATAACACAGGCGGTTAAGGATGCAGTCACTGAACCTATCAAAGATAGTACAAGAAAGGGAGTGTCCCAAGGACTTAGTCATTTGTCCACACGTATCAAAGGTGCCATCATCACAGAGTTCCCTGCAATTTTCCATACTCATGAGTTGACAATGCATCGACAGTTTGAAGCTGTACGAAACAGGCAACTTCGTCACACCAACTTTATCATTGATCGTGTTCATCACAACACAAATGGAAATTGCAACCACCTGCTGAAAATTGCCAGATGTTCAAGGACCAGGCAACGAGAAATGGTTGCCTCTGTTGAGCAGATTGCTAAGCACTTTCAGGCACGTTCATCCAAACGTCTGAAAAGACAGGCTGAACGTGAGGGGGAGAAGGAAAAGGTACTTAACCTTGAATCTGCCAAACAAAGCTCTGACTCTGCTGATAACACTATTCCTTCACCTGTCCCTCTCCAAGTCAGCACACCAGTGATTATACCTGATGATGAGGATGAAATTAAGGGGGAGTAACAGACAAAGGATGGAGTTGATTCATCAAAATCCCTGACTCTGGTCACCAGCGAAGCTGTGGATGATGGTGAACCAGCTGCGAAGAAACTCAAGTTCACTGTTAGCTCCCTACCCAAATCTATACAAACCCAAGCTCAGTCGGCTTTTCTCAAAAGAGCTGAAGAGCTGAAAAACATAAGCGTGGTTTCCTCTGTCTCAAAGAAAGGAAAGGAAATAGTTATGGTAGACTCAGACGCTAAACTAAAGAAAATAGTTGTGATGCTAGAGATAGGAGGATAAAACACAGACCCATCCCAATTTACAACCTTCACAGCTTCAAATGTGAATCCTCTTACACCTGAAGAAATTGAGAACAAGCTATTGAATTCAAAAGGTTGAATGAAATCAAGAAATCCAAGGAGCTCAATAAGGAAACTCTAAGAAAAATGACTCCACTTCAAAGGGAGAAACAAAGACAAAGGTTGAAAGAGATGGAAGCCAAACGCACAGAGGCACTGAATAAGGTAAAAGCTGATTATGATGCCTGCGTCAACAACAGGTATGCACCTGGAAAAATCACCAAGTTCAAATATACCATTCACAAGTCTACTAAGAGACCACAAATGATTTTGTGGATAGATAACCAACAGGCCAATATGGATGTCTTTGAAGACTTCAGATTAAAACAACTTGGCTTGTCTGAATGGTTTGAACTTGAGGCTTTCGCTGCTAAAAGAACTAGACAAGAAAATTTTACTCTTCTTAAGACCCTCAAAGCTAAGTTTAATTGGGTTAAAGAAATATCAGCCAAGCTCAAAATAGATCCCCTACCACAGCTGTTTGAACAAGAACCTCCAAAGTCTGGAAAGAAAAGAAGAAGGATGACTAAAATTTTTAAGGAAACCTTCGTTACTGATGATGTTCAAGTGGATGGAATACACAGGGATTTGGTATTACCAAATGGAATCATAGGTCCTATTGATGGTCAGACTTACACTGAGCCTGAAAGAGGAATGACCTTCATGAATAGAGCTTGTCAATATGCATTTCAAAGGGAAGATGAGCTAGGATTAGCATCAACCATTCAGTTGATTTGTCTCAAAACGGGACTCAAAATTAACATAGAGTATTCCAAGGTTTTTGCACAAGCTTTGTAGGCCGAATTGGATACTAGGACAGACTTAGCTGAAGAAAGAATAAAAAATGATGACTATTGAAGGATTTCACAGCTGAAATTTACCTTCATATTTTATTTTACTTTTGTATTGTACTTGTAATTTCCTTTAAGTATTAATAAAGTCATGAGGTATGTTTGTTTAGATCTGTTATGAGTAAGAAGAAGCTGTTATCTCACTTACTTTAACTTAGATAGATCTAGCTGTATTTATGTTTAAATAAGGGGAGATTGTTGGGAATCTAAGTCTGTTAGATTCCCTGTATCATAGATTTAAACACAAATCAAGCTGTTAGATAGTAACTTGCCTGTGCCTAGGAGGCAGGCAAGTATCGCAAGACTCACAGAGATCTATGTCTCTGCGAGCAACCTCAGAGGAGTCCATGTCAGAGACATTGTCAATGAAGTCGAAGATTACTTGAAGACATACTCATTGGCTGTTATGGATAACAACCAAGATGTATCAGGGACTCTTAGGGGTTGAGGGTTAACATGGGTGGAAATACCCTGTTAACACTCAGCACACTTTGGACATACCTTAGTGTGTACGAGACTATAAAGAAAAGAGAAACTGTGTCAGCTCTGTTTCCCTAAAGCATTGTGGCAGACTACCAAGAATAGAAGAGCATCTTGTGACAGGGGTTTGACAAGTGTCTGTCTAGAGTAGTCACCATCAACTAGTACTTAGGTCAACCTCGTACCACTATAAATAGGATATGTAACCTAGCATTAAAGCTCAATGCTTTGATAGAATTTACACTTTAATGCTTATAACTTATAGAACCAAACAACTGTGACTGTTTTCATAAGTTAGGTTTTAGTTTGTTCAAAGTGTGCACAACACATTATCCTTAAACGGTGTTATCCATAACACTTGTAATTCTTTATTATACAATAATAATTATTACGTTTGAAAAGTAATTACGTGTGTTGATTAGTTAAGTTTATTGTTTCTAGCATAGTTTAGGGACTTTCATAAATCATAATCCCTTTTATATTGTGTCTTGTACTTTAAATGAGGAGAGTCTGAAGGTTCATCTCTAAACCGAGTTGGTGTTTGCTGCTACCTGAGTTGCATTTTGAGATCATTGATCTCTTGTATGACAAGAGACGTTCTCTCATCATCCTCAGATCTAGCATTCTTCAGTTTATTTGTTGAAACTAAAGAGGTAGTTCCCATATGTGAACCTTCAGCAGGAGCTGAAGAGTTCTTTGAAGTCTCAATTTTGACATGTTTGGAAGAACTACCTTTGTGTGTGGTGTGAGGCTTGATGATACACTGGATTCATTTGGGTCCAATAGAGGCCTCAGCACCAACCGGCTTCTCCAAAGGAGGAAGTGGGGTACTTACTTCATTCTCTAAATCATCATCTGAGTCATCCTTAGTAACTGAGGACTCAACAGATGCTGAAGTGTCAGCATTTGCTTGAAACTCAGGAAGAAGGATTCGTCCAGTGTCATGATTGGGTAAATTCTCTTCACCTAACCTTACAATGTCAGGGTTCGAGCTACCATCCTCATTTGAGGCTTTGACAAAGACAATAGAGTTGGCGCTGGAGGATCCTTCAGCACCAAGCATTTTTCTCTTTTGAGCAGGAATTTGTTCATTTATGCATTGATTTACCCTATAATAGTTTCTAAGCCAAGATTTAACAATATCTTTTGCTTCTTTTAGTTCAACTCTTAAGGAGTTATTTTCCTCCAAAATTTCTTTGTTGAATTGTTGAAAATTAAGAATATCAAGTTTAGCTTCTTTTAGCTCTATTTGCTTACTTTCAAAATCTTCAAGTTTTAGAACAAGTTTATGAAATTTTCAAGCAAATTGTTTCTTTGTTCTTCAACAAATTTTAGATCAATACACAGGTAATCAAAGACAAATTTAATTTCATCTTTATCTTCTAATTCAAGAAGAGTTTGTACCTTTTTGATTGTGATATTGACCCATTCACCATTTCTGGAACTTTCTCTGGCCACAACATTGGAGTTAGCCCCTTCATCATCAGCAAGTGCCATCAGCACTTTCACATTAACCATTTCATCATCATCTAAAGAAACATCTTCTTCATCCCATTCATAGGCTTCAGCAACAAGCCCTTTGTTCTTGTCTTGCTTGAGAGCCTTGGAGGAAGAACTTTCAGTGATCATGAGGGCCAGTCTAGCCTTAATTTCTCTGTATTTGGCCTCAAAGTCTTTTGTTGGACGAAGCTCAACCCGGTTTTGCTGAAATGAAGTAGAATCAATTTGTTTTGGTTGAAATGATGATTGACCAGATGGTCTTGATTGAGTTGGTGAGGAATAGGAAGGGAGATATGTTTTTGAATAACAATCCCTAGCATAGTGACCAGTCTTCCCACATTTGTAGCGTTCAGTGTCAACTGAAGCTTTTGTGGAGATGGAGAACTTGCGTTCTTTGTTAAAGAAACTTCTAGACTTGGCCAGAAGTGCTCTTTCATGAAATTCCTCTTTCAGGTCATTCAGATATTCCTCACTAGTTCTAGTGTCTTCCTCATCATCAGGACTATCTTGGTAGTCTTGAATGACAGCCTCACTAAAGAAGGTTGTGGACAAGGGTGTATCAATGGTTAATGTTTTACTCTTGCTTGAGCCATCATAGATCCTATCAACTAGGTTTTCTTCATATTTAAGTTTCCCAAAAAGAGAGGCTAGATCACAATCTTTAATGTGATTAGCATTTCTCAAGCTTTGATAGAAACTGAGCCACTTTTTTGGCAATGCATTAACAAAAACTATGTTGATTTCAAGTTTTGAAAGCTCAACACCATCATTCACAAGTTCATTCATCGGTGCTTTGTATCTGGTGAATGTCTATGTGAGGGCCTCCCTTATTTGTGCTTGAAGGTGTTGTATTGAAGCTTTAAATCCATGATTCTTGTTTCCTTTACATCAGAGGGTCCCTCATGGTAAAGAATAAGGTCCTCCCATGTAGCTTTGGTTGTTTTACAATTTACAACAGAATTCATTTGGCCATCTAGAAGCACAGACATGATGAGACTTTTGAGACGCTGATCTAGGTTAGCAACTTTTCTCTCATCAGCAGTCCATTGTGCTTCAGGTTTTCTATTGTCCCCAACCTTGGGAACAAAAGGACCATTTTCAATGATTCGAAAGAATTAAGGTTCAATCCCAACCATGTGGACAAGAAACCTTTTCTTCCAATTTATAAAATTTGCTACCTCTAGTACAGGAGCAGCATTGAGTTGGCCACCCCTATATTCTAGGGTTTGTGGTATAACTTGAGCCTTTTTTTGGATCTTGATTTGAAAACTTCTAAATGAGCAGTTTAATAAAATAAGAGTTTAGCTAATAAAACTGCTCTGATACCACTTGTTGGTCCCTTGTAAATCGTTATTACTTATCAACCTTAAGTAACAACTCTTTACTACGACTCAAGTGTGTTGTTTTAACAACAGATAAGAACTATGAACAATTATAACAACAATACCAATAACTTTTCAACGTATAGACTTTTATTAGAATCAAACAAAGAATCTATAACCCAATTTGTTTGCGGAATAACAAAGTGGTTGAATGACAATGGGTTTTGATCTCCTCTACTTAAACGTCTAACCAAGGTTAAAGTCTACGCTCCAATCTAAACGTTCATATGCATCTTGGCTATATGGTTTAGTTGGTATCGAGAGAGAAAGGTTTTCTAGAGTTTATACTCTTGTGTTGGTTAACCCTTTCTCTCTCAATGAACACTCTTTATATAGGCAGTGTAAACTAGGGTTTGCATTTTGCATGTTTCAATGCATGGGTTTATCCAGTGGGTAGTTGATGCCCATGCTGGATAAATAGTACAAAGTACATATTAAACTATTCTAGAAAAGATAAAGGTTTTACTTATATCTAAGTATACAAGCAACCTACGTTGACTTAAAGTTATCTTTTCCCGCCTAATGCAAACCATCAGAATACTGAAGAGTCTTCAGTATTCTAGAGGAGATCGACATCATTCAGTTTGGTATTGTCAGACCAAACTGAACTAAAAGCCCTTCTTCAGTCCTTGTTCTTCATCAACTAGACCGCCTAGTATTTGAAGCGAAGACTCTTTAGTCTTCTAAGTTCACTGGAAGGGGATTGCTGAACTTTCTTCAGCTATAAAGTCTTCAGTAGGAACTCTGTTCCTCTAGTCATCCTTCAGCAGACTGGCCTTACTGCTAAGCTTGAAACACTTAGGGGATTTTATATTCAAATCTTAGAGTTGCTTCAGGGTCAGTAAATACTGACCTAACAATTAGAGCTATTACCGGAGGAACATGAGACTCATCACTTACGGGATCAAATATATCATCAAAAATCAGTTAAAATAAGTTATCTCGCTCAGGCCTTGTAGGTGGTATAAATAATGAAGAAGTAGGATTGTTGGGAGCCATTCCGGAACTAATAGAACCAGTTCCCATTTCCTGAAGTGCGGGTTCAGAGCTGTGTTGCTCAGAATCCATTGTTGTCACGTCATCAAAATCGACATCCATTGTTTCTATAATCTTGCGAGTTCGGCGATTATAAATTCAGTATACTTTCTGTGCAGGTGAGTAACCGATGAAAATTCCAATATCAACTTTCTGTTGAAGTTTTCCCAAGTTTTCACTATTGATGGTCGAATAACATAATGCACCGAACACATGTAGAAATGATAAATCTGGTTTTCGTTCATTGAGAAGCTCATAAGGTGTTTTTCCCTGGCGCTTACGAATGAGTGAGCGGTTTTTGGTGTAACATGCGGTTGCCACTGCTTTTTGCGCATAAGTATAGTGGAGCCTTCGCGTAAATCAACATAGTTCTAGCAGCTTCCATGAGAGTACGATTAAGCCTTTCAACGATAACGTTCTGTTCAGGAGTGCGAGCAACAGATTTTTCATGAGAGATGCCAACCTCTTCATAGTAAGTATGCAAAGTCTGATTAACAAACTCAGTTCCTTTATCAGTACGAATACGGCTGATAGTAGCATGAGACGCACTTGGATCATTTTTAGAAACTTGACAATGAAGTTAGGTGCCTCAGCCTTAGTGCTGAAAAAAATTTCACTCATGTAAACCTAGAATAATCATCCACAATGACGAGGATATATTTCCTTCCACTCACACTTTCAGTACGCATTGGCTCGCAAAGATCCATATGCAAATGATATAGTTATTCTTGGTTGTGTCTTTGGATTTGGGTTTATAAGATTTCTTGTTGCTATTCCCCATTGAACATGTGGAGCATAGGTGATCTTTATTAACTTTAGTTTTGGAAGACCACAAACAAGTCCGTTTTTAGCCAAGTGGTTAGTAGCATCAAAGTTAAGATGAGATCATCGTTGATTCCATAACCATGACTTAGTCTTAGATGCTTTGGAGAGAAGACATACGGGAGAAGCGGCCATCATGTCACTTAAATAAAATGTATAAAGATTATTCCCTCGAGAACCTTTTAACAAATCAACTCCTTCTAAATTACGAATGAAGTAAGTATGTTGTCAAAAAGCAACCTCAAGGTTTGAATCACAAAATTGTCTAAAGGAGAATAAATTATGACCAAGTCCTTCCACATAGTACATACGAGAAATCGTAACATCCCAATTTGATAATTACCATATCCCATGATCTTTGTAATGTGATCATTACCAAATTTAACCGTTCCTAGAAACTTTCTGACGAAATTTTTGAGCATCGAGCGATCTCTGATCATATGCTTGGAACAACCGGAGTCCAAATACCAGAGAATGATTTGGACCACCTGAAGATATCAGCCAAAAAAGACAATGCATTGGAATCTTGTGGTTCCTTATGTTAGTAGGTACAGATTCAAGAATCTTAGATTTTCCAACATTAGGTTTCCTAGCTTTCCAAATTTTCTTTTTATTTATCGACTTAACAACATATTTTATTGTCCTAATTTCCTAAGGTATTTCAAAACTAGTAGGTACTATAGCAGGAGCGATCCTAGTTAAAGGGCACAGTTTCTTTACTCTAGTGTTGTTGTTCCTATTTAGGACGCTCAGACCTAACTTGAGTGGAAGTGATCCTAGTTAAAGGGCACTTAGTCCCATCTAAAGTGAATGTCCTACCAGTGGGACGTCATTGCTATCCAACTTGGGTAAAGGTTTTCCCAATTGGTTTCCATTCTAGATTGTGCTTACGGGCATACATTTCATTCACATGGTCAACTAGGCATAAATCATGACGCTTAGAATACATGCATTCATTACAATTCCACCATTTTAAATCAGAATCGATTTTATGCTTAGGTTGCTGCACAACCGCAGGGCCTTTAATTTTTCAAAAATAATATTCCTAGGGTGAACTTCAACTTTCTTCTTTATAGTTCTACTAGTGAAAGGCTTGATCCTATCTTTCTTGACATGTGATCCTTTAGCCCTAATAGATGATTCTACTCCTGTAGAAGGCAACACAAGAACATTAGAGGCAGGTTTTGAATGTTCCTTATTAGGTTGACCTAGTGGTTGAGATAGTTTTGCTTCTGATTTTTGTTGAATGGAGTGATATTAATTAGCTGTTTCATAGGTGCTTTGGAACCCAGTTGACCAATATAGTCAAGATGAGCCAAACATTCTAGAACTCGGTTAATATAAAGACACGCCCAGTAAAGTAACTATTTAGGGGATCGGATGTGCATAAGTCACCAATAATTACTATAGCAAGATCAGCATGTTCAAAGGCATTCCACATGTTGTTGGAAAATTTATCTGGATTATTTTTAAACAGTGGGTTCTGATAAAGCAACCTAGGTTTGGGTTTGGAGGCACTAGAGTACGGTGCTAAGATGGTAGCTGCGTTATCAACAACATATTTTCTTTGATTCGAAGTGTTTCCTTTAATTTAGCTAGAACCATGTTTTTGTCATTGAGTAGAACGATTAAATCAGAGATTCCACAGACTTTTGATTCAGTTGTTCAATAAATGACTTTTGATGTGCTTAATTCGAATCGAATCTTTGTTCTATTGAATCATAAAGTTGCGTACATCTCTGTTTGGCTCGTTCAAACTCCCCTAAAAGATAGGGGATTGTATTTTCTAATGCGTGGTTTTTAATCTCTACGGCCTCTAGTTACAATTTCATAGATTTAATCGGTGACTCTCGCTTAAGTATCATAATCTCTTCCTATAATGCTTTAATCACCTTGTCACGCTTCTGATCCTTTGGCAATTTGTTTAATCCAAGAGCTTTTTCAAAAGTTGGAAGATCTTTATTATCACAATCATCGTGTTAGCTCTATATTTTATATATAGTCAAACAAGAATGTAATATGTCATCTTAGTCGTTAAAGGTCTTGTATTGTAATAGGTTAGTCGGGTTAACCGGGCTTTCACTTTAAGCTAATATTGTATAAGTTACGGGCTCTAAGCCCAAGTCAAGCCAAGCCTGGCCCATGTTACTAAACCCACGGCACAAACAAGCCTAGGGTATATATATACCATCTTCCATGTGTGGAAGAGGGTGTTGGTCCATTTTAACTTTCTCTCTCTAGTTTACATAATCCTTCCACCATCTCTCTACTTTCTGTTGATCCCTTTGATTGGATCTATATTCTGTTAAGAACTAGTATAGTAGTTTGTAATCAAACTAAAACACTTTGAGAACTCTTACTCAAGCTAAATAAGTTATGCGGAATCTAACTTATAAAGCAAAGAAGAACAGAATTACGTTTAACTATTCGATTCTCTTATTAATCGACTTGAATGAGGTACATGAATGACATTGTACCTATGTTCCTTTAATAGAGTAAGTAACCCTAGAAACCTTAGAATATTCTATAAAGATAACTATATCACATACGATATATTATCAATATTCTAACTATTTAAGTATATCACATAAGATATACTCTAACTATAACTATGACATATCTTATACAAAGATATATTCGTCCTAATCAATATAGCTGTACTTACTTTATAAGTAGCAGTACTTACTATGTACCTAACACTAACAGTACTTAAAAGATACTAACAGTACTTCAATATCACTAACGGTACTTCACACTTAACAAATAATTCCCAACAATCCTCCCTTAAACAAGAATGATAACTTGTTGTCTTCTTGTTTCTCTTGTACTGGATGTATTTAGAATACATGTCTCCAGTCTTTCCTTTATCCTTGGATTAAACTTGGTAATTTGTAATTGTATCCAACTGAATGTAGCCAAACACTTCAATGTAGATCTTCTTCTGATAAGACAATCTTCAAACATCATGAACAACATCTTTATCTTCAAACTATGATCTTCTTGTGTCTTGTAAACATTCATTTGTCTTTGCAGCAACAGTAATTGTCTTCTTGAGTTAAATCTATGAACTCTGAATCATGAACTTCAGTCTTGATTTAATGAGACAAAATCTTCTAAGTATTTTCTTCTTGAATACTTCTTTGCTTGCAATCTTCATACCAGAAATAAAGCAGTTAACAACAAAAACCAATCTGTATTGGCTTCATGATTTAGCAAATCACCAGCTATCAACGGATTTGATATATTCTTTACCAATTAGCCGTACACTCTGGAATAGCCAATACTTTATTCATGAAGAATAAGGTGTACTGATAACCCTACAATTTTTGGTAAATTATCAACCATCAACGGATTTGATGAAGTCTTTACCTAGTACCGTTTGTCTAGGACTAGCCAACTCTTTGTCTCGAAACAAGGTGAGTCAGAATCATATAGTTTTTAGCAAACTACCAGCTTTCAACGGATTTGAGAAGTCTTTACCATAAACTGTTTGCTTATGGACTAGCCAGTTCTTATGTGTGTTAGACATGGTGAACTGAGAACCATTTGTGAAGTGTGACTGAAAGTCAAACACTTAAGGCTCTTTCTCAGCTTCTTCCTCATCTTTCAAATCCTTGATTTGTTGTTTAACCATTCTGATCAACTCCAAAGCATCAACAGATTCTTCTGTAACTTCCAATTGTTTTTCCAACATTCTTTCCAACAATCTTCTTTTAAATGGATAACTCTTCTCTTGTAGCATATAGTAGGTAACATCATCTATATCCAAAATATGCAATCCACATGACCTATAATATCTCTAGTAACTAGGAGTCTGATTCTCTAATTCCTTCAACATTTCTTGATCACAGTTGTGTGGTTCATACATGAAGAGCAATTACCTATATAATAGTGATACTTTAGTTTTACCTGCACTGGCTTCTTGAACTAACCTGAAAAGATCCTGAATATCTTGTCTGTCAAGAATGTGAATAATATCTTCCAAAAGTCTGAATATTCTTGTTGTGCCATCAGTTCTTTGAATTCCATGAGCTTCCAGTCCTTGATCCATAGAGTATATCCATCTAGCAATAGATGATCTCTTTCCAAAAATCTTTGTATCAATACACTGATCTTCAAATTTTACTATCTTCAAGTACTTTTTCGAGCTCTCATCATCATCACTATCTTTTGCTGTTGACTTAGCCCTCTTGGCTTTCTACTTCCTCTTTGCTGATCTTTTCCTTTTAACACCCTTGGAGGTTTCTTCAAAATCTGTTAAACCCTCTTCCAAGTTTGTATGTACCGTTTCTTCATTATGTACTGTTGACTGTGTATGTACTGCTTGTACTTTTTCTGTCTGAGCAACATCTTGAGCTTTATCTCCTTCATTCATTCTTTGAGAAGTCTCTTCCTCCTTTGAACTTACCTTCTCCTTTCTATTCTTCCTCACATAAGTGGTTTTGATAGTTGGAGATGTATTTGTAGGTTCAGCAGTATTTGGCTCAATTCTAGGAGTACTTCCAAATTGCGTTTGTTGTTGTAGATGTCTTCTATTTTTTTCAACAGCCATTCTATCTGTTTCATATCCAATCTCAACAAAATTCAATTCAGTTCTCTTATGTTGTTCATACAAAGTCCTGATTTCTTCAAAATTCTTCTTGACCAGCTGAATATGAGTGAAACCCTTAACTTTCTAGAGAAAGTTCTTCATTTGATTCCTAATCTGCATGGTAGTTGGAGGCTTAATCTTTTCTCTTCTTCTCTTTTCAGCAAAGAATTTTTGTTGCTACCTTACCAAATCATCAATCAGTTTTGATTCTCTTCTTCATCATAAGCATCTCTTTCTTTAGCTATCAATGAGTCTGCAAGAAGCTCACTTGCATGTAATTCAGCTTGAATCCTATCATACTCTTGTATGTTCCATTCTTGTTGTATTCTCTTAGCTTCTAGCAAATGCTTCTTAGTATCAAGTTCTTCTTGCAAGTCTTCTTCACGAATCTGAGCTTGCATCCTAAGAGCATATTCCTCATCATGGTCTAATTGATTAAATCTATACATGACTTTGCTTATATCTTCATCTGAATCACTTTCATTTTTAGATTCTGATAGTATTTGCTTCTTCCCCTTATCCTTTGGATTAATTTTAGGTAGCTTCTTCTTCTTCAGCTTGGAAGGTGTTTCCTCATCAGCTTGCTGTTGAATAACTATACCTTTAGTAGGGTGTGAAGCATGAACTTTCTTACCTTTAGTTTGATCCTTTTTGGCAAGAACTTTTTGTTGTGTCTTTTTCTCTGCTTCTACTTGTTTTGCTTTCTCAGCTGAATTCTTCTCTCTTAAGTCAAGTAGTATTCGGGTTAAAGTCTCATCCTCTCCAAAAGGAGTTTGACTTTCTAGTGAATGATGATCACCAGCGGTACTTGCAATCGGCTTAGTTGGCTTAACAGTACTTGGGTCTTCAACAATGTCATCAGTACTTGCAGTTGGCTTAGTTGGCTTAGCAGTACTTGGATCTTCAACAATGTTGACTTCACCAGTATTAGACACATTTTTTTCTTCAATCACTTGTGTATCTCCAGATACCCTTTCTTCCACTGAAGCTATCTTTTCAACTTGGATGATGAGATGGCATTTATACGTGATCTCATCGTTCTTTTTGGGCTTTAAATGCATAAAATGTCATAATTATACCATATATATGCTTGTACTTGTTTACCTGTATGTTTTCGGTATGGATATCGTGAAAAAGACAAAAGATCACAAGAAACAAGGAAACACGGACACGAGAAACGAAGCCGTACAAAGAACCAGGCCCTAGTTCATGAATTATCCAAGAAAAACCCTTGATGTAACACCCCATTTTGATAATGGAAATGTCACACGTAATTATGGCGTGTCATCAAAGCATACAAGGATAAATGTATAAAACATTACATGACCATAGGGATAACCGGAATCAAACATCGGTTCCCAAACATAAGCCCAAAACATAATAAAGCAAAAGAAATGAATGAAAGACTACACAAGAATAAATATATGAAGGCAAAAGGAAAAGAAGTCTCTAGCAGCTTCCATCCGATGCACGTCCTCCAAATGCTCGATTCTTTCCTAGGGTACCTGCCGTTTTGGGACATGGAAAGGAAAGTAACGGCTGAGCAAAACACTCAGTGCACGGATATAGACATAGTATAAGTGACTAAAACATAAATAGAGACTTAATAGCAGCGAGAATGTATAAGTCCTAGAAAAATTGGAACATGTTCATAAAACTGGTTTTATAGTTTGAAAAGCCTTATGTTTATCTTACGAAAACTGTTTAGCATATTTTACCATTAGCCAATATAGGTCATGAAAATCCACCGTGCATGAATACTTGGAGGGGTGACCTCATCATGCAAATTAGAGGGGCTGCCTCTAATTTAATATACTGGTTTTTGGGTAGGAGGGATCAGCTCCTTGTGAAGGATGCAAGGCACATACCACATTCACCATGAAATCCTGAATAAAACATGTAACTAGGATGCACCCATACGCCCCACATGATAAATATAAATAAATGGCCAAAAGCTGAAGGGACGCCACGAGCAATCACTCCGCCGTGGTGAAGTCATAACATCAGTGCCTCTAATGTTATGGTTATGGTACCTCTATAACTAGGTGAAACTGGTCATGCATGTATATGGCTATAGGTAATTATATTTAAAACATAAGCAGTCAAACTCATATTTATACTACGGGAAAACAGTTGGCTGCATACGGGGAAATCCTAATAAGGAAAGAATGTCCATACTGAAAGGACGGGAATCCGTACCTTATGTCCAGTGAACGAAGAAGATGAACTGCGAGGAATCCTACTTCCGAATCACTAGTGCTACATAAATACGTACATGAATAAGTATCTGCTTACTAAATACGTAGCTGGTTTTACGTCATGTCTTAGCTTATTTTATGTGTTCCGACCATGTTTTACTGTTTCTAAGCCTTAAACTGTGTTTTATCTTATATTCTGCTTAATCTGATTAAGTATTTCTGACATTTCATGTGTTATTATACTTACTGTGTAATAATAAGTAACTTTCCAAAAATAGCAGTTTTCCTAAAGTAGAAAGTTTCCAAAAATAGAAAGTTACCAAAAATAGAAAGTTTCCAAAAATAGAAAGTTTCCAAAAGTAGAAAGTTACCAAAAATAGAAAGTTTCCAAAAATAGATTTACTGCTTAAAATAGATAAGTTTCTAAAAATAGAAAGTTTCCATAAATAGATTAGCTGCCTTAATTAAATAAGTTTCCATAAATAGATTAGCTGCCTTAAATAAATAAGTTTCTAAAAATAGTTGGTTTCCATAAATAAATTAGCTGCCTTATTTAATTAAGTTTCTAAAAATAGAAAGTTTCCATAATTAGAAATAAGCTGGTTAAATAAGCTAAGTAAATAAGCCTAAGTGTTTTCATGATTATTTTCTAAGTCATATGATATAATGTATAGTTTAATAATTATTTCATGTAATTTAATTAAACTATAGGTTAAAATATTTAATTAAAGTATAACATGTTTTTAATTAAATATATTAAATACTTAGGTTAAAAATATGTATTATTAAATATTAATAATTAACCTAAGTCATGTTATTAAATTAATTGCATCATTATTAATTTAATTTTAACATAAGTTCATAACATAAAAAAAAACTAACATAAACCATGAACCGGATCTAGGCCTAAAAAAAACATGAACCGGACATGAAATCGACATCGTACCCCGAACCAATTCGGGGTACCCCTTGTCTTGGGGCTATCGTGGGACCCACACACACCAACCAAGACCATGCGGTCTTTGGTGGTGGTCGGTTGGCCAAACCGAAACCCTTTTGGGTTCGGTGTAGGCCGCGGCTAGAAAACAAACACCCCTAACGAACCCTTTTGATTTTTATTAAAACACATATCTTGTTAGATCTATGATTACTTATTAGTTTTTAATTAAAAACATAACATGTTCTTAATGAATTTAAAGATTAAAGAAAAGAAAAAGGTAAAAAAATGATTTACCGAATACGTGGATCAAGGTAATGAAGAACAAACACGAACAAACAACTAATCTTCAAGATCAAAGATCAAAAACCACTCCTTGTGGTGTTCTTAAGGTGGCGGCACAAAAGACAAGGAAGGAGGAGGTTTTAGGGTTTTTCCTAAAATCTTATGTGAATGAAAAATGAGTAGTGAAAAACCCTTTTAGTGAAAAATTGATGGGCTAAGCCCATCCTCCCTCCTAATTTTCGTGGGAATGGGGCCCACAAGGGGTAACCCGATCATTTTCCGTGTCTAATTAATAAGTGTGTTCTCGTGTTCGTGTTTTACGTGTTTGTTCGTGTTTATTTGTGTTCGCGTTTTGTGTGTTCTCGTTAAATAATTTCCGTGACCTAATATATTTAATTACGCTCGTAATAAATATATATACGTAATTAATAATAGTTCGTGTTTTAATTACGTTCATGATTTCATGATCGCATGTTCGTGATTAATAATCGTTAAATAATTATTACGTGATTGTGCGTAGTAAATACTTATCGTGTTCTAACACGTACGTAATACGTAAAATCCTAACACGTAATCGTAATCATGCTATATTAAGAAAGTTTAAATCTAGTACGTACGATCTTAAGGGTACTATTCATGGTAAAAGCATGCGGGTTTTACAACTCTTCCCCCCTAAAAAGAATAATTCGTCCCCGAATTATAGATAACGTAACTGAAAGAGAAACATACCCGAATCAAACTGAGAGGGTATGTAAGATAAATTAATGTGCAGGTGACCTGGCAGAAAGAACGCGGAACGTGACATGTCTAAAAAGGACATGGAACGTGACGTGGCTGAAAGGACATATCTAATTGATAAGAGAAAATGGATAAGAAGTCCGGATGAACTTGTCCGTTTCCAAGTGGCTTCCGTCTTGGAACGGTTCCTTTATAAGATCTTGACACGAATGATAAGTCTTGGTCCTCCTGACCTTGACTTGGAATACGAAGAAGTTCTTGGTTATCAACGTAAGGTAGATCCCCTAAATTCGATCGAGGAATAAGAAATAACGTGTAAGAGTAACTGAAACATTATGGTGCAAAACAAACCAACTTAATCGATAACTAGCAACGATGCGCGAGACATATAGAAACGTAGTACGTGAAAAATTTTAAACGTGATACGTGAAAAATTTTGAACGTGCTACGTGGAGATATGGCGAGTGTAGTATGAGTAAACATATCGTGATCCATGATACGTGTAACATATCTTGGTCATGATATGAGGAACGTGGAATGAACATGACATGTGAAACATATCGCGATCATAGAATATAATGGCGGTAACGACAAACGCTAGAAGGTGAGACATAGATTATGACGAGAAACGCCTATCTAAGGATAGGGAGTTAACTAAACTTGGGTCTGGTCTCTCAAGTTCTTGCAAACTACCCATAATGAGAAAAGAAATGAACGTAAAATCGTAAACCAAAATACGATCATGAACGTGAATAGTGTCATGAACGCGAGCGCGAAAGCAAGTCGTGGAATCAGTATGAAGACGTGAAGTAATTTTAGGAGTACAATTGTGAATCTTTGTCTGACCCGATAGCTGAGGGATTACCAAGTGATCGGATGAGCCTTGGCGTGGAATGTGTCCGATCAATCCGTTGATTCTGAAATCCGTACAGATGTAAGGATTTTGCAGACTTGATCGAACTGTTGGCAATAACAAAGATAGCATCTTGCTTTTTCTGAGCTTGCTTTAATCTGGTAACCAAAATCCGTGGAGATCTTGTCCCATTTCAATTCGCAATTTCAGATGATGAGAACATCCCAGTCTATTGGTGTCCTATCTTAGCCTGTTTGTATGACAGGTACAAAGATATGAACGTAATTGTATCTTGCTTCATCGAACTTGATACATAGGAGTTTGCGAAACCCTGAGTTTCTAAATCTAGACTTCTCCCAGCGTAGGATTTCCTAGAACACCTAATGTAGTGTAGGGTTTTCTCCTTTACGCATAAGTTGAGTCATGGTAAGATTAACCATAAAACCCATTTGATTCAGTGTGTTACTGTAATCAAACAGAACTGATATTGGAAAAATTTCCAGGGTAGA
Source organism: Glebionis coronaria (assembly GCA_025667525.1). Classification (NCBI taxonomy): domain Eukaryota; kingdom Viridiplantae; phylum Streptophyta; class Magnoliopsida; order Asterales; family Asteraceae; genus Glebionis; species Glebionis coronaria. The sequence goes on from JANFOE010000176.1 coordinate 73,824, forward strand.
ATTTCTCTTGTCATAGAATTTGCAACATAGCGCAGATATGGTCTTCCTGTTCTTCTTCTAGGCTTTTAGGAAATCAGGTTATCCTCACTGAAAACACTGATGAATTTGCTATGAGTTCATGGAAACTCATTCTTATAGTTCCGTTGGAGCATTAATGAGACTAATTCAAAATCATAAATCTAGCATGACCGAGTCGTGTACGAATAGCAGTCATGGACACGTCCTGCTGTTTCATTCATCACTGTTGGCAGCATGATCATGGTTCGATCTTGGAAAAGTGATTAACACCATACGGTTGATTAGACATGTTGTCAATATGTGGAGGAGAATGATGGTCATGAATGGTGATTTGTTTACGCCGACGGTAGTCGACACATAATCTCATGGTACCGTCCTTCTCCTTGTAAGTTCTTCTGGAATGTATGGGAAGATTTTGGAATAATCAACTGGCTATGCGTAAAAGACTTAAGTGGTCGTGTCTTACTGACAGCTATAAAATTTTAGCGACCATGGCTAACAACGCACATGCTTGTAAGCATCGATAATTTGTACCGATTTTCCCGATGGAAAATCAAGCTGAATTGTATTCAGGAGCCTGAACATTACTGTACATAATTATGAATCGTAGCATGTTGTGCTGTTTAAAGTACATAATTAGGATAAAATTCATCTCGTGTCTGTTCGAGGAAATGCATTAGCAGCTTGGATCTCATCATTAAGCTGAAGGAAAACCTTCGTATACGTGGGAATACGAAAGGCGTCCTTCATGGTTATGAATATATGAACCATGGTGAAAGAAATGAAAGTGACATCGGCAACGTGACAGTTCTCACTGATGCGCTGATAATGGTATAGAAATTCTTGCGGCCTGATTAATACATGGCACAACAAAATAGATATACCCTTGGAGGGTACCCTGAATTTCTTAGAAATGTTCCATAGTTGGACTTGAGTCATGTGTCTTGACTCGTTTCTTGGAACTATAAGCATGACATATGTCTTGACTGGTGTCTTGACATGTGTCTTCAGAAAGTATACGTAAGACATGTGTCTTGACTGATGTCTTGACATGTGTCTTCTAGAGTATACGTGAGACATGTGTCTCGAGTTGTGAAACAAATAGGACTACAAATATAAGGTTATAATGCCAGAATTGGCGGATCGGTTGGACTAATAATCCTTGTATTTCTGGTCACGTCTGTGGCCAGAGTTTCGGTTGCGATTTCTAGGATAGTTGCTGTCATAGTAGTGGTTACTATCGTCCTGTCTGTCAGTTCCATGATGGTCATTCTCATGACCGTGATTCATGTAACTATTCAGCTGAGTGGCCGGCTGGTACCGGTTTGCACTCATAGGGCTGAAATGACAGCCGAATGACGTGTGACATGTAACTAAGAATTAGGGACAATGATTGATGGGAATAGTCTGATGATGAAGCATCTTCTCGTCCAATTGCTTTGCTCCGACGCCTTTGTCTTCGTCTTGTAGGATCTCCAGGTTGTGAACAGCATCCGCATCTCGTAGCGTCTTCGAACATCAGCAGCTTCAACCTTCAGTAACATCTCCAAGTTATGAGCGGCATCGGCATTCTTGTAGAATATCGGCAAGTGAACATACGCCTGAGATGATTCAGAATCGACTAGCGAATACTCATGAAGTATTGTAAGTGGAATACAAATGGATTAAGGTACATGTAATACACATGAAATACCGTACGTGGAGTACACGTGGAATGCACATGAAATGATCGGTATGGGGTCGATCATTTATCATGATTTAAGGAAGGTATAACGGTTAAACGGTTAGGAAAACCATCATGATAACCTGGCAATGCCAGTATATACCTCATTCTGGTTGCATAGAGAAACGCTAAAGTGTGGTTACACCAAATACAACGATGATTTGCCTGACAGCATGATCAATGAAAAACAACCATGACTATCATGAAAGCAGAATTCAATGAAATCCAGCAATGTCTTGCAGGACAACGTAAATAAAAAAAGAGGCGTAAAACATAATCAACATGAAGATGGAATTATCATGAAGAAACATGAAACCATCTATCACGAAGAAGTGTATAACATAATCAGCATGAAACTGAAGTTAACCATGACAGTATGAAAACATACTTGACATAAAACATAATAACTTATGAGGGGACACGAAAAAAAAATTTATGCCAATTTAAATCATGAGAAAAATTTTATGCATGAAAAACAGTGCATGAATGCGTAATGTAGTTTATAAAACCTTTATATGTGCGAGGGAACGCCTATGGGTCGGTTCCAAAACAAAAGACATGGCGAGGGGACGCCTATGGGTCGGTCCCAAAGTTAAAAGTTTCGATAAAAGCACATGCGACTAAATAGGGCCAGTCCTGTACCAACCATTACTTAGTCATAATCCCTGCAACAATGATACATGAAACATAAATGAATGAAACTCGTTTGTCAAAACTTATCAAAAAAAATTTTATGTGACTAATTATGAACTACTGGGGTTCAGTCCACATAGTCACAGTTCACGAGGAACATTATGCATGAAACAATGACACATAACTAAATATGAATGACGGTTGTCCATCCATATTAGTAAAACAATATCGATGAAAACATCAAGGTTAAAACCTCAAGGTGCTGAAAACATCATGGTTAAAACAACAATGCGCTGAAAACATCAATACTTAGAATAACAGACGTTGGCTTAGGAAGCTCCTGGTGACTACCCACTAGTCACAGGTCGAGTTTTAGAGCCTACAGGTCGAAGCCTTGGCTCTGATACCATAATTGTAACACCCCATTTTGATAATGGAAATGTCACGTGTAATTATGGCGTGTCATCAAAGCATACAAGGATAAATGTATAAAACATTACATGACCATAGGGATAACCGGAATCAAACATCGGTTCCCAAACATAAGCCCAAAACATAATAAAGCAAAAGAAATGAGTGAAAGACTACACAAGCATAAATATATGAAGGCAAAAGGAAAATAAGTCTCTAGCAACTTCCATCCGATGCACGTCCTCCAAATGCTCGATTATTTCCTAGGGTACCTGCCGTTTTGGGACATGGAAAGGAAAATAACGGCTGAGCAAAACGCTCAGTGCACGGATATAGACATAGTATAAGTGACTAAAACATAAATAGAGACTTAATAGCAGCGGAAATGTATAAGTCCTGGAAAAACTGGAACATGTTCATAAAACTGGTTTTATAGTTTGAAAAGCCTTATGTTTATCTTACGAAAACTGTTTAGCATGTTTTACCATTAGCCAATATAGGTCATGAAAATCCACCGTGCATGAATACTTGGAGGGGTGACCTCATCATGCAAATTAGAGGGGCTGCCTCTAATTTAATATACTGGTTTTTGGGTAGGAGGGATCAGCTCCTTGTGAAGGATGCAAGGCACACACCACATTCACCATGAAATCATGAATAAAACATGTAACTAGGATGCACCCATACGCCCCACATGATAAATATAAATAAATGGCCAAAAGCTGAAGGGACGCCACGAGCAATCACTCCGCCATGGTGAAGTCATAACATCAGTGCCTCTAATGTTATGGTTATGGTACCTCCATAACTAGGTGAAACTGTTCATGCATGTATATGGCTATAGGTAATCATATTTAAAACATAAGCAGTCAAACTCATACTTATACTACGGGAAAACAGTTGGCTGCATACGGGGAAATCCTAATAAGGAAAGAATGTCCATACTAAAAGGACGGGAATCCGTACCTTATGTCCAGTGAACGAAGAAGATGAACTGCGAGGAATCCTACTTCCGAATCACTAGTGCTACATAAATACGTACATGAATAAGTATCTGCTTACTAAATACGTAGCTGGTTTTACATCATGTCTTAGCTTATTTTATGTGTTCCTACCATGTTTTACTGTTTCTAAGCCTTAAACTGTGTTTTATCTTATATTCTACTTAATCTGATTAAGTATTTCTGGCATTTCATGTGTTATTATACTTACTGTGTAATAATAAGTAACTTTCCAAAAATAGCAGTTTTCCTAAAGTAGAAAGTTTCCAAAAATAGAAAGTTACCAAAAATAGAAAGTTTCCAAAAATAGAAAGTTTCCAAAAATAGAAAGTTACCAAAAATAGAAAGTTTCCAAAAATAGATTTACTGCTTAAAATAGATAAGTTTCTAAAAATAGAAAGTTTCCATAAATAGATTAGCTGCCTTAATTAAATAAGTTTCCATAAATAGATTAGCTGCCTTAAATAAATAAGTTTCTAAAAATAGCTGGTTTCCATAAATAAATTAGCTGCCTTATTTAATTAAGTTTTTAAAAATAGAAAGTTTCCATAATTAGAAATAAGCTGGTTAATTAAGCTAAGTAAATAAGCCTAAGTGTTTTCATGATTATTTTCTAAGTCATATGATATAATGTATAGTTTAATAATTATTTCATGTAATTTAATTAAACTATAGGTTAAAATATTTAATTAAAGTATAACATGTTTTTAATTAAATGTATTAAATACTTAGGTTAAAAATATGTATTATTAAATATTAATAATTAACCTAAGTCATGTTATTAAATTAATTGCATCATTATTAATTTAATTTTAACATAAGTTCATAACATAAAAAAAAACTAACATAAACCATGAACCAGATCTAGGCCTAAAAAAAAACATGAACCGGACATGAAATCGACACCGTACCCCGAACCAATTCGGGGTACCCTTGTCTTGGGGCTGCCGTGGGACCCACACACACCAACCAAGACCATACGGTCTTTGGTGGTGGTCGGTTGGCCAAACCGAAACCCTTTTGGGTTCGGTGTAGGCCGCGGCTAGAAAACAAACACCCCTAACGAACCCTTTTGATTTTTATTAAAACACATATCTTGTTAGATCTATGATTACTTATTAGTTTTTAATTAAAAACATAACATGTTCTTAATTAATTTAAAGATTAAAGAAAAGAAAAAGGTAAAAAAATGATTTACCGAATACGTGGATCAAGGTAATGAAGAACAAACACGAACAAACAACTAATCTTCAAGATCAAAGATCAAAAACCACTCCTTGTGGTGTTCTTAAGGTGGCGGCACAAAAGACAAGGAAGGAGGAGGTTTTAGGGTTTTTTCTAAAATCTTCTGTGAATGAAAAATGAGTAGTGAAAAACCCTTTTAGTGAAAAATTGATGGGCTAAGCCCATCCTCCCTCCTAATTTTCGTGGGAATGGGGCCCACAAGGGGTAACCCGATCATTTTCCGTGTCTAATTAATAAGTGTGTTCTCGTGTTCGTGTTTTACGTGTTTGTTCGTGTTTATTTGTGTTCGCGTTCTGTGTGTTCTCGTTAAATAATTTCCGTGACCTAATATATTTAATTACGCTCGTAATAAATATATATACGTAATTAATAATAGTTCGTGTTTTAATTACGTTCATGATTTCATGATCGCATGTTCGTGATTAATAATCGTTAAATAATTATTACGTGATTGTGCGTAGTAAATACTTATCGTGTTCTAACACGTACGTAATACGTAAAATCCTAACACGTAATCGTAATCATGCTATATTAAGAAAGTTTAAATCTAGTACGTACGATCTTAAGGGTACTATTCATGGTAAAAGCATGCGGGTTTTACACTTGAAGACTTAAAGATGTACAAGATTGATCCTCATATTATGAAGAAATGACACTTAAAACCCTTGTATATTCATAATTAAAAGTTTGGTCCCTTAAGTTTGTCAAAATTACAAAATGGTCCTTCAACTTTGAAGAATTGGCAAGTTAGTCCCTCAACAATTCTAAATTATAAATAATGGTCCCTCTTGATGTCAAAGATGTAATGAAGACCTTTGAAGATAAAAAAATGTCCAAGTTCAGTCCTTGAAATATTCAAAAGTGACAAAAAGAACCCTTGAAAACCTTTTGCCAAAGTTTTGGGGCAAAAGTGTGAAGTTTGTAACTTCATTAACAAAGGTAATTAAGTTTAAAGGCTGAAAAACGTGTTATACTAGTTTTGCCAAAAACCAAGGACCAAAAGTGTGCAAGTGAAACATTCAAACTCAAATTTGCGCCAAACACTTACCTTTCAACAAAAAACAGATCAAAATGTATTACTGTTCACCTTTCACCCCCAGTTACCATCTCACTTAAACCAAGGGGTAAATTACAATTACCCTGCCACACGTTTGATTCACCCACCCTAAATCCCATCCCACACTCAAAACCCCAATCTCCACTCACCAAAGGACCCCACCCATTCACACGTCAACCAATCATGATCCAACTTCCTCTACAAGGAATGACACGTGGCCAAATCAACAGCCAAGACTCATTGCTTAACCCCAAAGCTAAAATGAACAGCCATGATGCATTTGGACAGCTCTACAACACAATTCGTCTAGAAGATTCAAGGGGTATTTTAGGGACTTCATAGCCTAGGGTTTTCATTGTAATATCAACCCTTGTGGCCTATATAAGGACTCCTCAACTTATGAGAGAGACTTGTTCCAGTTTTACTCTTTAAAAATTGTAATTCCTTTTTAAAATTTATAAAAGTTGGTATTTTAAGAAAATTGTAATTCCTTTTTATGTTTTTGAAAGTTGGTGTTGTTTAAGGGTAATTCTGAGTTCCATTTGATGTTATAAAGGTTTTCAGATCTTGTGGTTTAAACACGTTTATGTTTGGTAAGGATTTCAAAGTTGAAATAACCTTGAAATCAGTCATCTGTCTTGCTTATTTACTTGTACTAACCCTTATCCAAAAGCTATAAGCTTTTGGAAGCTTGTTGACACCAAGCTAGTGAAGGTTTATCAACCTTTGGATAGGTTGTTTGCTGTTTGTGTTGAAGACATAAAGCCCTTGAGGTTCTGCTTTGAACCATCAACCAAGGCACATCTCATCTCATTTGTTCAAGTACCTTGTTCTTGTTCTAGTTGTTGAACAAGGTCCAAGGAGCATAGCTGATCCTCCTAGGAAGTTGTGGGGGATAGGTATAACCTCTTGTTAAGTTTCCTCTAAAAATTTTCATGTTATTGTCTGATTTATGCTTTGCCATGTGATTTGTTGATTTTGTGTTTGTGCTTTGTGTATTATTGTTGGTATCTGTTAGTTGTCACCTAGTTGAGGTATTTGAACCATAAAATCAGTAGGTTGTTTGTAAAAATAAAAAGTTTGTTTGAAAAAGGACTAAAACAAGGTTGTTTGGGATTATTAGATCATAAGGCCTTGTGGCCTTGTGCCTTTGGTTCTTAGGGTTTGGGGAGTCTAAACAAGTCATATGCAACAAGTTTTGGTCACTGGTTAAGTTTCAAAAGGTTTGGGAAAAGGATTTCAAGTTTTGGAAAAATCTGAAAAAAATGGTTTGAAATTGGTCAAACACATCAAATCCAATAAAATCTTTGTTTGTTGGATCTAAGGTCTGAAATCTGGTTTGGGAAGAGTTAAGGTGATAAGATATCTGTACAGTATCTGTTTGTAATTGAATTTGGTGGCTTATTGTGGGTGCTAGAGCTTATCAAAGTTGGCTAAAATGGTCATTTGTATCAGCAAAGTGACCACCTCATTTTGGACTTGCATTTGTTATTCTAGTGTATGCCTTGTTGTTTATCTGCTTGGAACTTGTTATTGTGCTGCTTGTGAGTGATTCTTGCTATTTGGTGTTCCTCATTGCTGGCTTATAAGCTAACTGGCTTATTAAGCCTTATTTGCCAAAATCTGTCATCATTTGGTCAATGACCTCTTGATTCACAAGGACCCCACCTTGAGTTCTTCACAAAAGTTGCTTATAACAAGCTTACAAACAATTCCTGAACATTTGGTAAAATTTGGAGGACTTTGACTTTTGCTCAAATACACACATTTTGGCTTAATTTTGAGAATTGCTTATTGGTACATGCAACAACTTGGCTTTTGTAATAGGTTTCATTTTTCTCAGCTTAATAACAAATCTGGAAGGTTACAAGTCATTTGGTTAAGCGTTTGCTACAAAACTAGCTTATTTGGCTTTTTCAGCCAACTTATTTGCTCCTATAGCTTATTCTACTTGGCTTTTTGTGATTTTTATGATTGATTATTCTTAGTTAAGCTATTTGTGAGCTTTTTAAAAAAGAATCAGCTTCTGAAACAGCCTAGAACTCTAACCCGACTATTTTGTCTTTTAGTGAAATTCTTCTTTGCTTATTCTGGCTTATTGAGTGTGCTTTTTCAAAATTTCTTTTCACATATCTCTTAGGCATCTCAAAAGAAGGTTGTGTGTTTAAGCAGAGCTTATGGTATTGGCTTATTGCTTAATGGGCTTATTGGCCCAATAAGAATAAGCTGTTGACTATTTAAGTTGTGATAAGCTCAAAACCAGCTTTTGGGCCTTTAGACTTTTGTGTTTAGAATTAAATTTTGAGTCAGATAGGGCTTTTTTAGGTCATTTAGGCCAAGTTTTACTTTTTGGGCCCATTAAGCCCATTAAGGTTGACTGTTTTGGTTTTTAGCCCATTTGGGTGCCCAATAGGGGTAATTTGGTAATTTTACTTTCATTTTTTGATTATTTAGGTTAAAATAAACTAGTTTGCAAGTTTTTAGAATTTTTTATAATTATTGTATTTTTAATATTATTTTAATATTATTTTATTATTAAATTTCAAATTTCACATTTTTGCACTTTTTATATTTTTCTTAGGTTTAATACATTAAAATCGGATTTTTGCAACTCTTAGATTAATTTTATCATCATTTTTCTAATTTCTAGAATTATTTTAAGTTTTTAATAGTTTTTAATCAATTTAAATAGTTTTAATTGGTTTAAAAATTTAAAAAATAGTCATTAGTCTTATTTGGTCATTTTAGAGGTTTATAAAGTGAAAAATCTGTATTTGAGCTTTTTAATAATTATTTTGATTTTTAGGGCTTTAATTAGCATTTAAAAATTAATATTTAATTAATTAAAAGGTTTGAAAAAGTTTTGATCATTTGTAAACTCTTAGTTTACTTAATTTGATTTTTGGTAATTTTTTGGGAATTTTTAAGAATTTTTCTTTTATTTTAGCTCTTTTTACGGTTTTAATTTTAGTCATCGTAATAATAATTTTCACGTCTTCGTCATTCTATTTTCTCATCCCCTTCTTTCAAATATTAATCTCAAATATCATTGCATTTTAGTCACACACGTATACCTCCTTGGGAAACGAACTTAATTGGGTTATTCGTGTTTGATTTTCCTAAATCATCACTTAATACTTTCCGCTCATTTACGCTCTTTTGTTTTCCTAAACAAGAGACGTAATTTACCACAATCATTTTCGCGCCGCTGCCGGGGAGGTGTGTCATGAATAATTTTTCTTTTTGTTTTTAACATTAACCATAAATAGTATTTGTATTAGTAGAACTCTACTAATACGTATTATCGGTTTTATTTTGTTTTTCTTGTGAAATTATTATTACTATATTGTATTAAGTATCACAACAAAATCAAAATATCTCCAAAAGTGTGAAAACACAACCTTAATTGGGATTTGATCTCCTAATTATTGTATTTGAATCTCAAACAAAAGAAAAAGGCAAAAATAGATAAATACTTTCGTGAAGCTCGATTTTGAAAAATACAAACTATAAGGTGTGTATAAGGCGGGTATTATAAAATATACCCTAAAGAAAAAGGCTCTTAAGTGCTTCGCGCCGCCTCGTTTCCCCGCTTGCTTGTGAGTATTTTGAGATTGAAGGCTAATCGAGGGTTTTGCCGCCCAAAATATTATTACGTATCATATATATTTGCTTGGTTTCTTTGTGATTAAAACCTCTTGAACAATTTGGTTTTCACCAAAGTTCTAAAGTCATTCGAAGGCGTTCACTCCACGTGATCGTTTTCATTCTTGTGAGGCTTCTTTAATCAAGAGTTTGATTCGAGGAGAGATTTGGTAGATTGTTGTCTACGAAGATACACAAAATCCAAAAAAAATTAAAACAATCAAAAACACAAAAAAATTGAAAATCCACAAAACACCCAAAAAGAATCTTCTTTGCTCACCTCCCATTCTTCGTCAAGTTTATGCTAACTCGTAATCAAGAAAAACGAGCTCGTAAACGTCGTCAAAGTCAAGGAAATCAAGAGCCTTTGATTGAAGAACAAACTCCAATTGTTGAACCTATTGTAGAACAAGAAGCTATCATGGCTAATCGTACTATGATGGAATTGCTTCAAGCACCCACCGAGGGTTACAAGGAAAGTATCTATTTACCTCCCATACAAAAATTAAACATTGTCCTCAATGTTTCGAGTCTGAAGGTGGAGCACCCCCATACTAGAGACGAAGAGTCGAATACTTAGGGTCTAGCATGGAAAAGGTGATCAACAATATATCTAAAGCCGTTTATAAATTATGCTAAAAGATAATTGTTAGAACAATAAAGGATATGTCATGAATTCGTGGAAAACTCTTCAAGCAAACAGTCAAGGCTCACGTAAACGAACACGAGAGTCTTCAATCATGGCGATGATGATGATCTAGATAACACATTCACAAACAACGACGAGACAACGAGTTGGAAGGGCACAAATACCCTCACATTAACAACATTAGAAAGTGATAATATGTACAAGGATAAGCATGGGATCTTCCCCACGAGGCACCTCGTTTTTGATTACCGAGTCATGAGCTCGACTCGATACCCTAAATGCTAATTATCATTAGGGAAGGTAACTTGGTCGAGGTCATCCAAAGAAGGGACTTCCCCACCGAAGTAGTGCTTAAGCCTATGTCCATTCACCTTGAAGTTAGGACCATCATTTTGAGCTAGCTCGATGGTCCCATAAGGAAACACTTGTGTTATGGTGAACGGAACCGACCAACGAGATTTCGATTTCCCGGAAAATATTTTTAAACGAGAGTTAAAAAGTAACACTTGATCACCAACGTTAAAAACCTGGTTTTTAATCTTTGAATCATGAAAATTTTTAGTCTTTTCTTTAAAAATCAATGAATTTTCATAAGCATTATCTCTTAATTCATCCAATTCATTAAGTTGTATTTTCCGGTGATCTCCCGCGGTCTTCAAATCATAATTGGCATGCTTTTTGGGCCCAATATGCCTTGTGTTCCAACTCAATAGGCAAATGACAATTCTTTCCATAAACCAACTTATAAGGAGTACAACCTGTGAGACCCCCAAAATCTGACATGGAACAACTAGGCAACGAGGGGGTAACACGTCATAGTACAAGAAACAATGAATTACAGTTCATACAAAGCCGACGAAATAAAAACATGTACATTACATCATAAAAAGTCAGAGTTTTTAAACATAGGTCCCCGAGTTTTAGAAGCGTAAAATTATATTATTTCGTCTCGATTTATAACATAAAGTCCCCAAAAGATAGAATAAACTTTTGACAATTTATATAAAACCAATCTTTCAAAAGCATCACAGAAATCTCCAAGCTGCGGTAATATCCTGCGGGCTCGCATCCAAGCAAAGCTAAGTAATAATACCTGAGATTAAACATGTAAAAATTGTCAACACAAAGTTGAGTGATATTCATAGGTTTAGAAATAAGGATGTGGAACACAAGCATTCATTTGTAAACAAGAAATAGAGGGAAATGGTTATGTACAGTAACCATTGTCTGAAACATTATTATTGTTGTTTAGTTCATGAACTGAAGCTTAACTCAGTGTAAGTTCCTCTAGTCAGTACTCAGCCTAAATACTCAAGTGATAAACAAATATTAGTGCGTCAAGGTAATCGGGACGGGGATAGTCAATCCCGATGGATCCACCCACAACATTCGCGCTTGGTAGAAGGATTAATTAACGGTTCATGATCAATGAGAGGAAACTTAAGGCTAAAGACTAAAAGCAATAATATCAATGAAAATCAGTTGGAAATCCTCAAGTTCTGGAAAGCATACAATTTCTGGATAGCATACAAATTCTGGATAGCATACAAGTTGAGGATAGCACACAGTTTTTAAATGGTTGTGTTCCACCATGTAAAATCTCACACCGTGTTTAGAAACGATGTACAAGTAAAAAGGGGCTATGAACTCACCTTAGCCACGAGGTAAGTCAATCACAGTACTCAGCAACTGAGTAGAAACAATGGTAGTGAGACGATCACCGACGATATGGATGCCTGGGAAACACGAAGCAAAAGAATCCATACTAACCCATTTATCCATCACTACATGATTAAACACTTGTACACTCGAAATTGACCCGTCAATAGACGCCAAGTCAACGCAAGTCAAACTATCCCTTTACCTTACTTGGACCAGTAGCTAAGTCATTTATATAATGACTAAGCACTTGAATAAGTCACCATGTCCGATGATGAATACTCAAACTCACGCAACACAAACATTGAACTATGTGTCCAAAATTAAAATCAACAAGTACACCCCGAATGTACACACCGATCTACCCTATCTAGACTTGTCCGATTTAGATGAAAATTGGTGTCAAGGTCACTTATAACCTGTATAAGACCTCACCAAAATTTGAGCCAAAGTTCACACTTTAAAATCCATCAGCTCGACACTTTACCCGACTCCAAATTTGGGACAGATTTGTGCACTTGTTTTGTAAAACCGTTTAGACCACTTTAAAAGTACTAACTCGACAATCCGTCTTTTGAAACCACTACTAGACTCATCAGATTAAGTTTGTAAACTTTTTAAAATCAGTAGTATCAACTATCTAACCAAGCCTAAAGTCCCCGAGAGTCGACCCAAAATCAGCCACAATTTCGGATTGTGCCGACTTGCGTCTCCCGGTACACGAAAACTAAAACTAGCATAACTTTTGACTCGTAATGACTTAGTAGCTCTATCTTATACCAAAACGACCGTATCAGAAAACTCTATAATAAAACCAAATAATCTCAGCCTTTCACAAACCTTAAACCCATAAAACAATCTGTTTAAAGCTGCTGTCCCAAATTAGCCTTTTAGAAAACAAGTCAAATCCATTTTTCCACCATAACCAATCATTCCCATACCCTTAGGTTCACTATACCATCATTCATATCAACCAAACACTCATGTAATATCTAACAAAAATCAAATATTAAAAACAAGACTTTTTATGATAAAAACAACATAATCTTATCAAAAACAACACATGCGTGATGATTAAAACATCATACAACCATGAAATCATAAGTTTATAAAAACTTGATGCATGTGGGATATTTTTGGATCATTAGAATCACCATTGAATTTTAGAAATGGGTCTTGTTTTTGTTTTATGAGATTCATGTTAATTGATGATGAAAATGGGGTGTTTGTGGTGGTGAGTGGCGGAAAGAAATGAGGGGAGGGAGGTGTGTGTGTTTTTTTTATAAAATGAATGAGTGGTGTTAGATGGTGGAAGAAGAAACAAAAACTTATATATGGCTAGTTAAGTGGAGGGTCCAATATTGCCAACTTTGAAACTTGTGGACTTAAAAACAATTAATAGTTTTAAAGGGTAAAAAATGGTCATTGGTAAATATTGAAAATATTTACGGGGCTCGGGTTTCATAAAAATACTTTTCAAAAGTTACAATGCATCATAAAAATGATTATATGATTTCTCGACACGACTTAACACGTAATTAAAACGAAATCGTCAAAAATATTAATTATCGAAACAATCGATAAATAAACGTAAACTTTTGGGCATCCGTCGGTATCGCGATTACTAGGAATTCTCGTTGTACATTGATTTTGAATAAACTCGTTGTAAAACGCACGCGGGTGATTTTAAATCAAAAACTTTGATTTAAATTAAATATGGAAAAATAAAATAAAATTTTTATAATTCCATACAAAGTTTATCGATGATCAGAAAAATACTTAAAAAGTATAATTTTAAAAATCTCGGGATTTACATATAGCAATACAAGAAAACGTAATACGTTGGAAAATTCAAGAAGCACGAATAAAAGAATAAAATAATGCTGGGAAAATACGGGTTCTCACAGTCTTCCCCCCTAAAGGAACTCTGGTCCCCAGAGTTCTCCTGAAAACAGTAGAAGATGCAAACAAGAGGAGGTACAAAGTGTAGAACAAAATTCATTGCTTCCCAGGTAATTTCTGCACCACGACGAATCTTAACGGTTAGAATTCACTACGCTTCAGCTTCTTAGTTCCTTTTCGAATGAATTTTCAAATTCGGATTAGAATGACGATTTTTCAATACGGAGATACATCAAGAGATAGAATTGGTGGAAATACATGCGATGAACTAACAAAAATGAACACAAGAATCTCTTAAACAGGAAAGTGCGATAAAATGAACCAAGATTGTAAATCAACAAGGGGTCGCAAATCGTGCAACTGTAAAACGTGAAAATCTTAAAATGTAAGAATCTAGTCACAAACGAAATAGAAGGGAAAAATGAATAACATATGATCATTTAAAATACAAGCTGTCACAATAATTTGTCTAGTATTTTGGTAGTACTTTAAAACTTAGTTTAAATATTTTCTTGATTAAAGAAAATTTACAAGGTGTAGTGATTTAAAATCAAACTATCTGTATTTAGTGAGTATGATTTTGCTATATCTTTTTCTTAATCAGGACTTTCAAAGTAAAAGTAGAACTGTTCAAAATAGTTATCCTGATCGGCTTAAGAACTTTTGGGGTGACTACATGAAATTATCGTTAAAACTCAGGTTTATCGTTATCATTAGAGAAAATTCAGATTTTTCCAAGTTATTCAGAAACATTGTTTAGAAATTATAATTTAATTTAATAATTTCATTAGGTTGACAATAAAGATTTATAAAATCAATTACTTTAAAAGATACAGCTTGATATCCTTTTTAAATACTAGTTATAAATTTACCAAAGAGGATGTATAGATCCGGTACTAAACTTAAAACAGTTATTTTGGTAATTTAAACATTTGATAAAATGTATAAAACATTCTTAAAAATTAATAATAATTTTTAGAAATTCAAGAAAGTGGTTAAGACATCAAACGATAAACACGTAACATTTTATGGTTTTCAAAAGGTGACAAGACTGCAACGAATATGAGACATATAACGGTCAATAATTTGTATACGAGCGATAACACAAGGGAATAAAACAAAAATCGTATCAATTCTTAACAAACGTGATAGAATAATCGCATCAATGATAAAAATAAACAAAGGATTATAGCAAGTCATCACTTCATGAGGACAGTTGGTGTTACCAACAACGTCTTATTAAGTTCTCAGTGGTCGACATACGATCGAAAAGAGAAAATCACACAGCGAATTTTCGAATCAAAGAAAATTATTAAGAAGTTACTTGATAGTAATTCCAGTAAGATGAACAACATTCGCAATGAGAGGCGAAATCAACACATGTTTCACACAAACGAATTTCAAGACGATAGTGTCTAACACATATCATGACAATTACACGAAATCATCGTTCACGTCCAGTCGTAAATCATTATCCGCGTCCAGAGACGTTTCGAAAGTCTACCAAAATAGATAGAGATGGTCGATCAATGTAGAAGCATAACAACGATGAAACTTTCAAGTCTGGTATCAATGGTAAGAATTTAGGCAAATGGTAACAAAAATTGTATTATGAGGATGATGAGGTAACAAGTAAAGCAAAGATCGCTGAGTAAGGAAATCTGTGCTTGAGGCATGTACTTTGTTCAAGAAAAGATAAGGGTTCATATGTGTATGTTGTGAACTGTTGATACTCGCATAAGGTGTAAAAGTTTTCAAAACTTTATTTTATCAAACGTTTTAAGGAACATAGTTAAAAAGTTGATTCTTGGTTAAACATTTAAGGTGACTACTATTCGGCCTTGCATGGCTCCTTCTAAATTAGGCATAGGTGATCAGGCCATGCGTAATTTAGGACTAGCAATGCGATGCTCAGCTTCGTTAAACCAGTATTACGTATCATATGATTTAAAATATGTATATAATAGCATCTGTAAAAACAGGAATCAAAATAACATATGAAACTTTTCGCCTATAAGTTATTGGCTAACTGTTTAAATCGACAATTCGTATAGTTACAAGGGTTCTTCATAAGACCAAAGTAGAATGATTTGTGAAAATACATCGTAAAATTAATATAAATTAATTTTATAAGATAGCATTCATTTATTTAAGAAAGCCCAAATGAAACCTTTTGTAAAATGATTCGTAAACAAGACCAGTTTGAGTTATATGGTAACATGACAATAGTTTATAAAGTAGCGAGTGGTTTACAAGAGGGAAATAAGGAGTAGTTCAAGTCAGTCAACGAAATGGTTACAAGGTGATAAGGTTTCAAGAGGTTTAGCAGAAATCGTCATGAGACGCTTGTTAAGATGATAACAAACGTTACGAAAGCAAGATCTTCAACCTTGATCCAATTCAGTGGTACGATAGAAGCAAAGAAAGACAATATAGATTGACAAATAAGTCATATATAAAAGAAAGGATAAAGGAATCCGTATGTGCAAATCGTGATTTATTCGACAAATACACTTTAAAGAATGTAGAACATCAGTTTGTCAAATCACTTGGTTCCTAAAAGTTCAAGATTTATGTATGACCGAGCTCAAGTTACTGTTTGTAAACATTTTCAAACACAAACAATGTTTTATGGTTGTAAAAGGTTATTAGTTACAATTTTACGAGCTCACACGAACTTAAAATGCTTCAAACTATGTTTTTAACTTCTATCCGTTTTGACCTTTTTAGTCAATTTTGACTTTTGGGTTTGACTAGACCAATTAACTCACTAAACGATATTCTAAGACTCAAACTCTAATGCATTTCGATGTAAAACGACGTTTTGAACAACTTTCTAATTTTACTAGAGACTTGAAACGAAATAAAAATGTACGAAAATGCCCTTGCATTAAATTTGTCAACAAAATGATATTTTAGCATTATTCAGAAAATAACGTCTTAGATTATACAATCTCAAATGAGCGTAACTTGCTCGTTTTAAATATTTACTAACCAAATTTTATGTCCTAAACGGACGTCTCAACAAGTAGAAATATATATTTTTATGTCTAATGTTATAAAAATATTTTCTCGATACTGTTAAATTCCTTGTAAAGTTTCTATACAAAGTATATTTTTTTTCGACACAGCTTGAAATTACATCTAAATTTCATAATAACCCAGAATTAATGTACACACAAGACTTGTGGATTCATAAAGACGGAAGAGAATAAACTGTAAAATCAATCATGTAAAGAAAACACAGTATAGAAATGGTTCAAGAATGCCAACGATAATCTGAGAGATAAAAAACGACGCATATCATCCGTGTCTTCGGCTGCAAGATGCAATGCAGGAAGGTCTCCTGGCGGCGTGATTTTCCAAAATCACAAGACATACCGAGAAAGAAACAAAATATTATCAAGTCACACTCCTGAGGCGAGGAGGTTTAATGAAAAAGGGAGGATACTAGTAGGCTCGTATTCCAAACAATCGCCACACAATAAAGGATGAATCTCAAGATGACAATGATGGTTTCAAGGTACAAAGGGACGTTGTAATTCGAAGTCGAAACGTAGAATCGTCAATGAAATAAGATGTAATCCATGTACAAGTGTCGTGTAAAACGGTGCCGTAAAGGTAAATCAAGATTACGAGAACTCATGATATTATTTAGCACTGATTCAACGAATTCTTCGAGATGTGTGACTCACACGGTGTCCTTTAGTATTTTTTGGAGACACATTGAGCTACACAATGATCTATAGACTAGACATTCAGTTACGAATGGTCGGAAAGAAAATCTGCATATCTAAATAGATATTTTAAAGAATTAAACAATGAAAGCAACACGTACGGTAGTAAGAATGAAAATAAGGAGTTCATCGAAGACAACACTTCTTCAATTCCGAACAATGGTATCACGAGAGTATGCACAACATGTAACAGTGAGTCGAGAAAAACAGACGGCTCAAAACGAACGAGTATATGAAGTCAGTCGTATCACACATAAATGAAATAGCAATAGTACTCAGAAAAATGAGTATGAAAATTCGGCAGCATACGCGCTCTGAATACAAGTATGTAACGTCATAACGATATAAATTCATTGCAATAAGATCAATTCACAAGAACAAAAATTCAAGAAATACAGTATAGGCAGATGTAAGTATAGTAACATTCAATGATAATTCATGAAGCACTAGGCTTTGTAAAGACATAGTAATTATCGCCATTAAGGTGATGTGATATTTCAACATGAAATCAAGAGATGAAATACTACAACGATAATTAAAAGTAAATAATAAGGATTAGAGAGTTCCCCGTGCAAATATCAAACAACATTGGCAGATTCTGTGATTGACACTTAAAACATGAAATATTTGAACTTTCGGTTATAGACTAAGTTTTGAAAATGAATGAGTTCCCTATAACCACCGCTCTGATACCAATCTGTGAGACCCCCAAAATCTGAAATGAAACAACTAGGCAACGAGGGGGTAACACGTCATAGTACAAGAAACAATGAATTACAGTTCATACAAAGCCGACGAAATAAAAACATGTACATTACATCACAAAAGGTCAGAGTTTTTAAACATAGGTCCCCGAGTTTTAGAAGCGGGAAATTATATTATTTCGTCTCGATTTATAACATAAAGTTGCCCCAAAAGATAGAATAAACTTTTGACAGTTTTTATAAAACCAATCTTTCAAAAGCATCACAGAAATCTCTAAGCTGCGGTAATATCCTGCGGGCTCGCATCCAAGCAAAGCTAAGTAATAATACCTGAGATTAAACATGTACAAATTGTCAACACAAAGTTGAGTGATATTCATAGGTTTAGAAATAAGGATGTGGAACACAAGCATTCATTTGTAAACAAGAAATAAGGGGGAAATGGTTATGTACAATAACCATTGTCCGAAACATTATTATTGTTGTTTAGTTCATGAACCGAAGCTTAACTCAGTGTAAGTTCCTCTAGTCAGTATTCAGCCTAAATACCCAAGTGATAAACAAATATTAGTGCGTCAAGGTAATCGGGACGGGGATAGTCAATCCCGATGGATCCACCAACAACATTCGCGCTTGGTAGCAGGATTAATTAACGGTTCATGATCAATGAGAGGAAACTAAAGGCTAAAGATTAAAAGAAATAATATCAATGAAAATCAGTTGGAAATCCTCAAGTTCTGGAAAGCATACAATTTCTGGATAGCATACAAATTCTGGATAGCATACAAGTTGAGGATAGCACATAGTTTTTAAATGGTTGTGTTCCACCATGTAAAATCTCACCCCGTGTTTAGAAACCATGTACAAGTAAAAAGGGGCTATGAACTCACCTTAGCTACGAGGTAAGTCAATCACGGTACTCAGCAACTGAGTAGAAACAATGGTAGTGAGACGATCACCGACGATATGGATGTCCGGGAAACACGAAAACCGCAACCTATCAAAATAAGGCGCGCATATTAAGACTCGAACTCAAGTATCGATATATATACCAAATATAATATGACTCAAATGTTTTCAAAGTATTTTATATTTCAAACCCATTGACACGAAGCAAAAGAATCCATACTAACCCATTTATCCAACACTACACGATTAAACACTTGTACACTCGAAATTGACCCGTCAATAGACGCCAAGTCAACGCAAGTCAAACTATACCTTTACCTTACTTGGACCAGTATCTAAGTCATTTATATAATGAATAAGCACTTGAATAAGTCACCATGTCCGATGATGAATACTCAAACTCACGCAACACAAACATTGAACTATGTGTCCAAAATTAATATCAGCAAGTACACCCCGAATGTACACACCAATCTACCCTATCTAGACTTGTCCGATTTATATGAAAATTGGTGTCAAGGTCACTTATAACCTGTATAAGACCTCACCAAAATTTGAGCCAAAATTCACACTTTAAAATCCATCAGCTCGACACTTTACCTGACTCCAAATTTGGGACAGATCTGTGCACTTGTTTTTTAAAACCGTTTAGACCACTTTAAAAGTACTAACTCGACAAACCGTCTTTTGAAACCACTACTAGACTCATCAAATTAAGTTTGTAAACTTTGAAAATCAGTAGTATCAACTATCTAACCAAGCCTAAAGTCCCCGAGAGTCGACCCAAAATCAGCCACAATTTCGGATTGTGCCGACTTGCGTCTCCCGGTACACGAAAACTAAAACTAGCATAACTTTTGACTCGTAATGACTTAGAAGCTCTATCTTATACCAAAACGACCGTCTCAGAAAACTCTACAATAAAATCAAATAGTCTCAGCCTTTCAAAGACCTTAAACCCATGAAACAATCTGTTTAAAGCTGCTGTCCCAAATTAGCCTTTTAGAAAACAAGTCAAATCCATTTTCCCACAAAAACCAATCATTCCCATACCCCTAAGATCACTATACCATCATTACTATCAACCAAACACTCCTAAAAACACTTGCATGTAAAATCTAACAAAAATCAAAGATTAAAAACAAGACTTTTTATGATAAAAACAACATAATCTTACCAAAAACAACAGACGCATGATGATTAAAACATCATACAACCATGAAATCATAAGTTTATAAAAACTTGATGCATGTGCGATATTTTTGGATCATTAGAATCACCATTGAATTTTATGAATGGGTCTTGTTTTTGTTTTAAGAGATTCATGTTAATTGATGATGAAAATGGGGTGTTTGTGGTGGTGGAGTGGCGGAAAGAAATGAGGGGAGGGAGGTGTGTGTTTTTTTTATTTATAAAATGAATGAGTGGTGTTAGATGGTGGAAGAAGAAAAAAAAACTTATATATGGCTAGTTAAGTGGAGGGTCCAATATTGCCAACTTTGAAACTTGTGGACTTAAAAACAATTAATAGTTTTAAAGGGTAGAAAATGGTCATTGGTAAATATTGAAAATATTTACGGGGCTCGGGTTTCGTAAAAATACTTTTCAAAAGTTACAATGCATCATAAAAATGATTATATGATTTCTCGACACGACTTAACACGTAATTAAAACGAAATCGTCGAAAATATTAATTATCGAAACAATCGATAAATAAACGTAAACTTTTGGGCATCCGTCGGTATCGCGATCACTAGGAATTCTCGTTGTACATTGATTTTGACTAAACTCGTTGTAAAACGCACGCGGGTGATTTTAAATCAAAAACTTTGATTTAAATTAAATATGGAAAAATAAAATAAAAATTTTATAATTCCATACAAAGTATTTATCGATGATCAGAAAAATACTTAAAAAGTATAATTTTAAAAATCTCGGGATTTACATATAGCAATACAAGAAAACGCAATACGTTGGAAAATTCAAGAAGCACGAATAAAAGAATAAAATAATGCTGGGAAAATACGGGTTCTCACACAACTGATAGGTGTCTTATAAGCGGTCCGAAAGGCCCATAAAGCGTCATCGAGTTTGTCGGACCATGAGCACGGTTTTCTCCAATCGACCTCTCCAAAATCCTCTTCAAAGATCGGTTTGAAACCTCGACTTAGCCACTTTTTTTGCGGGTGATAAGCCGTAGAAAGACGATGTGTAACTCCATATTTCTTTAAAACCTTCTCGAATTGGTCATTACAAAAATGGGTTCCACGATCGCTTATAATAGCACGAGGGGTTCCAAACCGATAGAAAAGTTGCTTTAAAAACTTCACTACCACACGAGCATCATTCGTAGGCAAAGCCTTAGCTTCCACCCACTTAGATAGGTAGTCGACGGCGACGAGGATATACTTGTTACCATGAGACGATGGGAACAGCCCCATAAAGTCAATGCCCCAAATGTTGAAAATCTCACACACTTGAATTATGTTCTGCGGCATTTCATCCTTTTGCGACGATTTTCATTGACGTTGGTAAGAATCACACGACTTCACAAGTGCGTGTGAATCAAGATAAATCGTAGGCCAAAAGAAGCCGGCATCGAACACTTTCTTAGGCGTGAAGTTAGCACCATGGTGACCACCCGTCGGTCCCTCGTGACAAGCTCTAAGGATGTTAGAAGCTTCGGTACCAAAGACACAACGTCGAACGAGTTGATCCTCACAAACCCGAAAGAGATAAGGGTCGTCCCAAAAATAGAACTTGACGTCACGAAAGAATTTCCTCTTTTGTTGTGTCGTCATACCCTTGATTATGAAGTTCCCCGCATGGTAATTTGCAATGTCGGCAAACCATGGGCTGTCGTCCTTAGAATTATCTACACCGAGAGTCTCGAGAAGAAATGTTTCGGTTATTTCCTTGTTCTCGAATGCATCTTTGTGAGGATCTTCTAAACGAGAGAGATGATCGGCTGCTAGATTCTCGTCTCCTTTTTTGTCATGTACAGTGACATCATATTCTTGGAGGAGGAGCATCCAACGAAGCAATCTCGGCTTAGCATCTTGCTTAGATAAGAGGTACTTGATAGCCGAATGGTCCGTATACACGATTCTTTTAGTCAAGACGAGATAAGGTCGGAATTTCTCAAAAGCATAAACCACGGCAAGGAATTCCTTTTTCGTTGTGGTGTACTTAAGTTGAGCCTTGGTTATCGTCTTGATAACATAATGGATAGGACGGAAGTGCGTTTCATAACTTGCCCTAAGACGGCCCCAATTGCATAATCACTTGCATCGCACATGATTTCAAAGGGTAATTCCCAATTAGGAGCAACAAGAATGGGAGCTTCGGTAAGTTTCCTTTTAAGAGTTTCGAAAGCTCTAACACAATCCTCATTGAAGTTAAAATGAGCATCCTTCTCGAGAAGGTGTGTCATAGGTCGAGTGATTTTTGAAAAGTCTTTGATAAAACGACGATAAAAGCCCGCGTGGCCTAGGAAACTCCTAACTACCTTAACGGTTTTGGGATGAGGTAACTTGGCGATGACGTCTATTTTAGTTTTATCGACCTCAATCCCCGCTTTCGAGACCTTGTGCCCTAAGACGATTCCTTATTTACACATAAAATGACATTTTTCCCAATTAAGCACAAGGTTGGTTTCTTCAAAGCGTTTTAACATTATCTCGAGATTAGATAAACACGACGTGAACGAATCACCAAACACCGAAAAGTCATCCATGAATACTTCCATCGAGTTCCCGATCATATCATGAAAAATAACCATCATACACCGTTGAAACGTTACCGGTGCATTACAAAGTCCGAAAGGCATTTTACGATAAGCAAACGTTCCATAAGGACACGTAAACGTAGTTTTCTCTTGATCACGAGGGTCGATATGGATTTGAAAGTGACCGGAAAAACCATCTAAAAAGCAATAGAAGTCATTTCCCGCAAGTCGCTCCAACATTTGATCCATGAAGGGCAAGGGAAAGTGGTCTTTACGAGTGGCGTCATTTAACTTTCGATAGTCAATACACACCCTCCAACAGGTCACAACACGAGTGGGAATTAACTCGTTGTTTTCATTGGGCACAACGGTCATTCCTCCCTTCTTAGGGACACAATGGATTGGGCTCACCCATGGGCTATCCGAGATAGGATAAATCACTCCCGCGTCAAGAATTTTTAAGACTTCCTTTTTGATGACATCGTGAATTTTGGGGTTTACCCTTCTTTGACTTTAAATTGCGGGTTTGTAGTCCCCCTCCATTAAAATATTGTGAGTACAAAATTTTGGGTCAATACCCTTAATGTCGGAAAGTTTCCACGCAATTGCCCCTTTATGAGCTTTAAGAATTTTCAAAAGTGCGGATTTTTCATCATTAGCAAGATCTTTTGCAATAATAACCAGCAACTTTTCATCACCTTCCAAGAATTCGTATTCGAGGTGAGTTGGAAGATCTATCAATTCAAGGATTGGCAGTTCCTCGATCGAAGATTTTTGTTCAACACTCATAACTTCCATCGGCGGAAGAAATGGTGGAATGAGAGTATCATTACTAATAATCACCTCATCTTCGTTGTCAATTTCATTTGAAATAAAATCGCCTCCTTGGAATGGAGTGAGATTTGGCATAGAATTAGCAAGAATTAGATACATAATAGTGGGATTGCCACTTGACGAACTATCAGAAAAACCTTACACTTCTTGTGAAAACTCATCGCAAACCACATCGACTAAATCAATATGGTTGATGGTAGTAATTGCATAAACATGAGAAGGTGTAGAGTTTTGAGTAGCGTTTATAACAAGTTCCTCTTCGTTGAATCTCAAAGTAATAGTTCTTGCATGAACATCGATAAGCGATCTCGAGGTGTCTAAAAATGGACGACCTAAAATTAGAGGAACTTGAGGATCCGCGGGGATGTCAACTACTATAAAATCAACGGGATAGTAGAACTTCCCCACTTCCACGAAAACGTCTTCGGCTACTCCACATGCGAGAATCATAGAATGATCGGCCATCTCGATAGACACGTTCGATAGAGTACAAGCCGGAAGCGATAGCGATTTCCAAATGGAAAATGGCATCAAATTAATGCTCGCACCAAGATCGGCCAAGGCGAGGCATTCTTTCATATCTTGTATATCACAAGGAATGAGAAACTTCCCGGGGTCACCAACTTCTTCTGGTATTCAGTTAAGATAAAACGAAGAACATTTAGATAGCTTTGAAAGCTTCTCCTTATCGTTCATCATTCCTTTAAAAGTGGAAGCCAAAGGTGGCATGTATAACAACGCGTCGGCTAAGCTCACATTAAAATGCACTTGTTGAAACATTTTTATAAAAAGCTCAATTTGTTGTTTGTTACGTTCTTGCAATTTCTCCATGTTTCATCTCGATGGGTAAGGTAAGGGTGGTGTGGGTTGGGGCATAGGCATCGGCCTTGGAATCTCGGGTTCAAGAATTGGTATTGGTTCAACCGTAGGTGTGGTATGAGCGGTACTTCGTGGGCTTGTGATATGCTCCTTTTCGACCATCACCTCAGGTTCTTTCTTGATTTCCTTCTCCGTAGAAGTACTAGGACGAGAGATTGGTTCCTTGAAAGTTTTACCAATACGAGTAGTAATAACTTTCATTTCTCCCTTCGGGTTTGCAATGGTATCACTAGGAAGACCACCCGAGGAAGAGGGTTTACACATGATTGCTTCAAACATTTTAGCCATTCGATCTTTAAATTTTGATTGCCTTATATCCGCTTTTAACAACTCTTTCTTAATCTCATGTTGTCCTTGTTCCATCATTTGTTGATTTTGTTGAAGACATTGAACTTTTCCTTCTATTTTATTAGCATGAGTTTTTAATTCATTAGAAAGTACGTTTTTAAGCTCGTTTTTCAACTCGGATCTTAAGTTAATCATCCCACGTTGCATGTTATCAAACTTAGCATCATTTGCTTTTGCATAATCCAAAATTCTCCATTAAGATTTTTAGTGTGAGCATATTGAAAACCTTGTGTAGTGTTTTAAAAATCACGGTTTTGGTTTTGATTTTGAACTTGCCCATTCCCACTTTGGGAATTACCCTTGTTATAGTTATGTTGATTGCCTTGATAACTACCATTTTCATTATTGTTTGGATAGTTGTTAACATTTTGATTTTGGGGAGCTTGATATGGGCGGGAACCTTGGCCGTTTTGGTTGTAAGTTCCCGTTGCTACGTAAGCACTCGAAGTGTTGCCACCGGCGGTAATGCACTCGGAAAAATCATGAGCTCCACCACAAGATATACAACTCTTTACAACCGCTTTAACCGATGCGGAATTCAAAGCATCTTGTGCTTTCCAATGTGTCATAAGCGTAAAAAATCTATCGAAAAACCGATTTTCCTCATTTGCTTCATCATGTAAGGCATTCATGTTACGAGACGATGACGATGACGATGAACCCATATTGGCAACACTCGGTGTGTTACAAGGGTTATAAACCTTAGATCTATTCTCGATAATCTTTAAAGCCTCATCGGTCGTTTTGTACAAAGAATTACCACCCGCGGCGGCATTCAAATAATCTCGTTCGTGATCACTAAGCCCATTATAAAAAGTATCAATTTGATGCAATTCCGAAAAATCATGGTGAGGACATTCATGTAACATTTCCTTAAATCGTTCCCATGCCATTGAAAAACGTTCATTATTATGTTGTGTAAACCATGAAATCTCATTTTTGAAATGTGTTGTCTTAGATGGCCGAAAAAATTAGTTCACAAACTTAGAGACGAGATCACCCCATGTCAAAATCGAATTTGGCGGTTCTTTTTCGAGCCAAATTTTTGCGGGTCCATCTAACGAGTATGGAAACAACATCATCTTAATGGCGTCATGTGGAACATCCTTAAACTTGCTTGTTGCGGTGAGACGATTGAAATTCAGTATATGATAATGCGGGTTGTCTTTTTCCTGTCCACGAAACTTGTTTGCTTGTAGCATCAACATTAAACCCGTCTTGATCTCGAAATTCTCCGCAAGGATGGCGGGAATCACAATAGCTTCTCCAAAACCCTCGGTGGGTACTTGAAGCAACTCCATCATAGTATGTTTAGCCATAGTGACTATTGGTTCTACAACGGGTTCGACAATTGGAGGTTCTTCTTCAATCAAAGGTCCTTGATTTTGACGACGTTTGCGAGCTCGTTTTGCTTGATTACGAGTTTGCATAAACGTGACGTAGAACGTGGAGGTGAGCAAAGAAGATTCTTTTGGATGTTTTGTTGATTTTCAAGTTTTTGGTGTTTTTGATTGTTTTTAATTTTTTGGATTTTGTATGTATTTGTAGACAACAATCTACCAAATCTCTCCTCGAATCATACTCTTGGTTAAAGAAGCCTCAAAGAATGAAAATGATCACGTGGAGTGAATGCCTTCAATTGACTTTAGAACTTTGGTGAAAACCAAATTGTTCAAGAGGGTTTAATCCCAAAGAAACCAAGCAAATATATATGATACGTAATAATACTTTGGGCGGCAAAACCCTCGATTAGCCTTCAATATCAAATACTCACAAGTGAACAGGGGGAATGAGGTGGCGCGAAGCACTTAAGTACCTAGCTTCCCTTTAACGGTCTTTTATAGCACGTTGCCTATCTATTCACCTTATAGTTCGTATTTTTCAAAATCGAGCTTCACGAAAATATTTATCTATTTTTGCCTTTTTCTTTTTGTTTGAGATTCGAATACAATAATTAGGAGATCAAATCCCAATTAAGGTTGTGTTTTCACACTTTTGGAGATACTTTGTATCTGTTATGATACTTATACAATATAGTAATAATATTTCACAAGAAAAACGAAAAACCCGATAATACGTGTTAATAGATTTCTATTTAACACAAATACTATTTATGGTTAGATAATAAAAACAAAATTGACAAATTAATCACGACACACCTCCCCAGAAGCGGCGCCAAAATGATTGTGGTGATTTACACTACCTTTGACTTTAGGAAAAATCAAAAGAGCGTAAAATAGCGGTAAGTATTAAGTGTCGATTAATGAAAACCGTGCACTAAACGTGAAAGTTCGTTTCCCAAGGAGGTTTATTGTGTGTGAATAATTCGTAATGATTTTGGATTAATATGAGAGAAAGAAAAGATGCGAAATTAGAAAGACAGATATGTTAAAATTACACTACGACGATAAAACCTAAAACCGTAAAAAGTGACAAAATAAAAATTAATTCTAAAAAATCCTAAAAAATTACCAAAAATAGCTAAAAATGCAATAAGAGTTTACAAATAATCAAAACTTTTTCAAACCTTTTAATTAATTAAATATTATTTTTAAATTCTAATTAAAGCCCTAAAAATCAAAATAATTAATAAAAATCCCACATTAGGATTTTTCAATTTGTAAAACTCTAAAATGACTTAATTAAACTAAAAACAATTAAAACCAATTAAAACTATTTAAAATGATTAAAACTATTAAAATATTAAAATAATCATAAAAGTTAATAAAATGATGAGAAAAATAATCTAATTGCTCTAAAATTCCAAACTTGATGTATTAATGTATTTAACCTAGGAAAAATGGAAAAGTTGCAAAAATATAATTTTTACCCTAAAAACATTTTTTAATGATAAGATAATATTAAAATAATAATAAAATCCAAAAATTATAAAAATTTCTAAAAACTTGCAAACTCTTTTATTTTAACCTAATTAAACAGAAAATGAAAGTAAAATTACCAAAATACCCTTATTGGGTCCCCAAATGGGCTAAAAACACAAACAGTACACCTTAATGGGCTTTTTAGCCCAATAAGCCATAAATTAACCAAATAAGCTGAAAACATCCAGTCTGACTCAAAATTTAATTCTAAACACAACACTCTAAAGGCCCAAAAGCTGAATATGAGCTTATCACAGCTTAAATGACCAACAGTTTATTCTTAATGGGCTTTTTGCCCATTAAGCCATAAGCTAATGCCATAAGCTCTAATTTGACACACAACCTTCTTTTGGGATACTAACGAGATCTGTAAAAAGAAATTTTGAAAAAGCTTAACCAATAAGCCAGAAATAAGCCAAGTATGATTTCACAAAAAGACAAAATAGTTGACTTAGAGATTTAGACCACTTCAGAACTTGATTTAACTTGCAAAAGACTCTAAATGACTTAATTAAGACAAATCAATCAAGAAAAATCCAATAAGCTAAGCCAAATAAGCTGAATAAGATAATAAGCACTTATGAAAAAGTCAAATAAGTTGGTTTTCTAGTCAAACCCTAAAGTCAACAGCCCAAAAGCTCCAGAATGGTTAAATGGGTCAATTGAGGAAGACTGATTACAAAATCCAAGTTGTTGCAAGTTACAATAAGTTGAAAATGGCTTAATAATGAGCTGGAACAAGTTTTACACTAACAGTGGGAACTTTCAGTGGAAAGAATTCCCACTGATTAACTTAGTTGACCTTTTGTCTTTAGTGAGTAAATGTTGGAATTTTTGGACAAGAAGGGCACCCTCACAACCAGTGGGTTGTAAGGAGTCACAATCAAGCAATTAAACATAATTTGATCCAGCCAAATGATACAGTTAATTCAAACAGTCCCCAGATGTGACACAAATATGATAAATGAACAGTCATTGATGAAATAAACAGTTTAAGCTAGAATAAGCCCACCAGATTGCACCAAAAGCATACACAATCTCAATCAAACTTAACTAAACACAAAGCAACTCATTTCATACACTGTTTCAATGATTAGATCTAGTTTAAAACCCTAAATGGCTTACTGATATAAACAGATGAACACAAACACCTTTTGCTGAACCAAATGACCAAATCTTGAACTTTAAAGCCTCAAATCTATAAATAAGGTTACACAAGCTTTGTTTAATCACTTGTTAACCCTAGTCTAGCCTTAGATCTATGTGTTTACCAATTTGCAGGCAAAAACAACAAGTAACAAATTTTTTATAACCAATTGTTGGATTTAGGTGATACAAAGCTCAAAACATGTAGATAAACAACTAACTATGCCATATAAGCAAGAACAACACAAGTTAACTTACTCAATTTAACCCAAACACTGAACATGTAGTAAACCCAAACACCCCTTTATGACTGATTACAAGCTTTTTTCAAAGGACTTGTTTAATAAACACCACAAATCAAGATTAATCCAACTAATTATCAACAAGTAACCTTCAAATAACAAGATTGAACAAATAAAAAACATAATCATGAACCAAAACTCAGATTCATGACATAGCATAACAATAAGCAGAAAAATGAAAAGAGACTAGAAACGTGTACCTCCAAGACATACATCCATGCCTTGGATTGTTAAAGCTCAAGTGGTAGCAGAACAACCACTAGCTTCCCAATCCTGCTAAGATGAACAAAGGTAAAACAAGACAAATAATATGACCATTGACTTTCACTTTTCTTAAAAACTTTCCATAAACTTTGAAACCTTTGCAAACACAAAAACACAAGATCAAACTTTCAAAAGTATGGAACTCAAATTCAGCTAAGAAGGACACCAACTTTATTAATAAAAAAGTAATTACAAAACTTTTTAAAGAAAATACCAACTTTTTATTACATAAAAGGAATTACAAAATTCTTAGCTAAAATTTGGAATAACGGGATCACCACAAGTTGGGTCTCCTTTTATAGGCAATGATAGACGATTCTAGAATGAGAAATACATGAAACCCTAGCTAGAAAATCCCAAGTTTGCCCTTGAAGTGCTTAAAGGCGTGTTGAGGCGTGTAAGCTGTCAAAAATGATCTAAACCCTTTATCTTGAGCGTAGGCAGCAAGCAGTTGATGTGAGCCATTGATTTGGACACGTAGGATTACTTAGGGAGGAAGTCGTCACATGATTGGTGTAGGGGAGGCTTGGGTGGGGTCCATGAATGATGGGATGTGAGAGTTTAAGCGTGGGAATGCTTTGTGTGAGGGTTAATCAAAAGTGGGTAAGGGTAATTTGAATTTATCTTTGTTAAGTGGAAGTAAATTCTGGGGGTGGGGACAATGAATAGTGGTCATTTTGATCCGAAATTAGTGGGAGAAAAGTGTTTGTCTCATTTTGTTATATTTGATGTAACACTCTCAAATTTCATATCGGTACAGCGGAAGAGCCAATAGTGTCTTACGGGATAGCACAATAACTCCAATCATAGATGTGACAACCCAAAACCGAGGTCATTGCTTAATCTTATTTTACGATTATTTTTGAAATTTTTGGATGAGTTTGAACGATATTTATTTTTGGAGGTTTAAGTTTAAACCGATGTTGGAAGGTCTATATTTAAAATTTATTAAGTATAAGGAGTATTAGCAAGCGTGATGTCGATGGATGCCAAATATTTTACGTTTTATTGTCGGTTGTTCGATTTTTGTCATTTTGAGGTTTTATTTTAAATGACGTGTTAAGTCGAGTCGAGAGTCGATATTATTATTTTTGAGGTACGTTTTAAATTTTTAAAAGTATCTTTATGAAACCCGAGCCCCGTAAATATTTTGAAATTTGACTAATAGTTATTTCCCGCTTTTTAGCTAACTATTTACATTTTTAGCCACAATTATTTCCAAATTGCAACTTTGGTCCCTACCCCACTATATATAAACTAAAAACAA
Source organism: Glebionis coronaria (assembly GCA_025667525.1). Classification (NCBI taxonomy): domain Eukaryota; kingdom Viridiplantae; phylum Streptophyta; class Magnoliopsida; order Asterales; family Asteraceae; genus Glebionis; species Glebionis coronaria. The sequence goes on from JANFOE010000176.1 coordinate 104,766, forward strand.
ACACACACTACACCATTTTTCACTTAAAAATTTTACCCACCATCTCTATCTCTCTTTTCTTTTGCCGTGACTTCCACCACAACACCAAAACCATACAATTTTCATTTTATCTTGAGTTTGAGGTTGAATTAAGCTAAACCAATCATAGACCCATTCTTATATTTGATCAAGGATCATTTTGGTGTAAGAAATTCTTACATGCAAGCAAGTTTTTTTTTTCTTGATGTTGGTAGGTAGGAGCTATGATCATGCATGGCATTTTTATGATGATCCATGGTGGTTCTTGCTAAAATCTTTGTAAAACTTCATTTTGATCTAAAGATTTTTATTTTCATTATGATTTTGATGTTATTGTTGATGTATGATGATATTAGGGTATAGGAATGATCATTTTTGTGGTTGGTTTTTATCAAAAAGTTGATTTTGTACAAGATTTTTATAGTCATTTAATAACAGTAAGTAAAGTGTAAAATCCGAATTTTTATGTTTTGAAAATGGCTTAACTTATAGCCTAGGGTTGTAGATAATTTTATTAGCTTCGATTTGATATAAGGTAGAGCTTCTAGCTCCAAACGAGCCTGAAGTTATGATGTTTTGAATGATCGTGTACCGGGAGACGAGAATCGGCACTACAAGTAGTTGTTGTCGATATTTGGATCGAATCTTGGGGACTCTAAATGGATGTTTTGAAAAATTTAAACTACTGATAATGAGGTGTTTACTTATTAGGTTGATTTTACTTTAAAACCCGAGTGTCGGTTTTGTAAACGGAGTCGTTTAAATAAGTTAAAACGGTTGTATGAAAAATTAACGTATCTGTCCGAATTTTGTAGTTTGAAAATGAGTTGGGTAAAGTACTTTAAAAGTAATTTCATTAGATAAACTTGTATGAGGACTTTCTATATATAGTAAGTTAGTTTATCGAGTCGTTTCATAAACGGCTGACGAGTTTAAAAGTGGTAAATAAGCTAGTACATGTAGTATGTACCGCCGGATTTTGTAAAAAGTGTAAAATGGTTTAGTAAATGTGTAGTAAAGTATAATGAAGTTATTTATATCGTTTTCTCTCGAGTTTATCGTGACTTTATGAGTTTGAGGTTGATGTTGTTATGTATGATTTATCTCTCGAGTCATTATTAACGAACGCGCCTTATTTGATAGGTAGCGGTTCTCGTGTTTGAAAGGCATCCATTATCATCGACGATCATCTCACTAGATCTCTTATACTAAGGTGAGTCTATAGCCTCGATTTCTACTCGTTTTAATGATTTTAATACCCGCGAGAGGGATTCTATTTGAAAATAAATGAACACAAGTCATGAGTAATTATTGGACCCGAATGTTGCCTAAAGTTGATTTCATTGTATTGAGTAACTTGTTGCTAAAGACCCTAAATTCATGAGCCGTTAACTATCTTCTGACTTGATGTTGTGAGTCGGGAATAGCCGCTTATTCTAATGATAGTACTATTGGGTTGACCACCTTATCTGAGACCAGGGCATTACGTTGAGTAACCCGCTGGGAAGGATAATTTTTCATGAATAAGATTGTGGTATTCTAGCAACTGATACCCTAGAGGGGCAATGGTTTTATTCTAGTCATGCTGACATTTGGCGTGGGTGACTATTTGGTTAAGGGGTCGGTGTCATGAGCTTAAATACAATGTTTGTTTAATAATATCATTATTATTACTGCCTTGAATATAGATTGGGTGTACGACAATTCTATAAATGATTATGATTGATTTTCTTCTTGTGTTCAAATGTGATTTGATAAACCTATAGATTCGCTCAACATTACTGTTGACTCGTTTTATGCATGTATTTCAGGTAATAGGAAGTGATGGAGCATGGAGCTTTGCTGTGGAGGTTGTGGCTTGGCTTTTGGAAGAATGTTGGTCTAAACTGTTTCTACCTTTTAATGTTTGAACAATTTACTTTATGTTGATGTACTGTACTAAACTTGTTGGTTGTTGTCGAGATCCATGGGGACAAAACGCTTTACTCTGGTATCGTGTCAGTACAGTTTGGGTTGAAATCTATGTTTTAGACCATTTATGAAAATCTTGTTTATATTTATGTGTAAACGTCTCACTTTTGAGTCGTTCAATATACCTTGTGTGATGATGCTTGTGTCTAGCACCCAATTGTGTATTTCTGCTGCGCAATGTAAATTGGGGGTGTTAGAGATTGGTAATCAGAGCTACAAGTTATAGAGAACTGGGTCGATTTTGAAAATTGTCCTAAACTATAACTTTGGTGTCGAAAGTATTTATTCTTCAAAAGCACACAACTCTTCTGCAACGCTCCGGTAAGATCACTTTTAGTTTTGTTTTGCATTGCAGATGTATCCCTCATAACTGAAATGATTTCCCGAGTATTTATTAAGTAAATACTATGATATTATATTGGAATTATTGAAAGTACGCTGAGTGCTTGTCAGTATCATATTTTTTTTTGCGAGCATTGCATAAACATCATTTGCATTGTGTTGCATAGCATGGATAATATATGACATTTGCATGAGCATTGCATACTAATTATTATTTTATTAACAATGACCTTAAGTATCTTTGAACCCTTATAATTGTAGAAAATGGCTGGTTTACCTCGTGAGGATGGGTGGATTGATATGACTAATGTAGTGGATGGTGAGGAAGTAGGTAACTTTGGTGCTAGTGACGATGAGGAGCCTTTTGAGTTTTTAGATGATGGGATTCCACTTACTGCAGTTGGTCAGACAGAGCCTGAGTTGATACAAGGTAGTTATGTTCCAAGGGTTAATGTTGTGTCACAGACTGTTCCAGATTGTCAGCGACCTGTTGTTCGTTCTTCGACTCCTACTTGTGATGCTTATATTAGTAGTTTGCCTGGGATTGCATTTGCTAGGGGTGATGTTCCTGTTGAGTCGAGTAGGGCTGCTAGTGCTCGATCTATTCATGATGGTATTCCTAAAGTTTATTGTCCAGGTCCTAGGTCTTATGATGATATTTTCTGGTTTCTTAAGAAGTTTGATAGGTCTTTGTTTGAAAGGTATTTGGTTGAGACTCATGTGATTAGGAGGTTTGAGCAGAATGAGAAAAAGTTTGACAGGTTTGTTGGTAGTGTGAGGAGGTCAGAGTTTGTTAGGGCGAGGGAAATGGATGAAGTTGTTAGATTGAGATCTATAGTGCTGAATTTGAGTGGGCAAGTTGAAAGGTTGCGTAGGGAGCAAGAAAGGAATGCTAGGTTGAGTGTGTGGGATTTGTCGATGAGATCTTTTCCTAGTCAAGGTGTTGTGATTCGTGATGTGCCGAATCAGGTTGAAGCTCAAGTGTCGGTGAAGCCGAGTAAAGGAAGTAGCCATAAGGGGAAGGAAAAAGTGGAGGAAGAATCTGAGGATGATGATAGCAGTAGTGATGACGAATCGATGTACAAGAAGCTGCGGGGATCTAATGTTTAGTTCTTTCTGTTGTTTTTATTTAGCCTTGTTGTAATAGAACTTATGTAGACTCGTACTCTAGTTTGTGATGAAACTTAATGACTTTTAAGTTGTTGTGATGAAGGATTGTAGTGACATTACTTTTCACAATTTTGTGGAGATTTTCCAAAGCAATCCAAAATTACCTTCATGACTTATGATTTGTCTTATTAGTTCTTTTGTGTGATTGGTTAATGATTCATTGTGAATTATGTTGCTGGTGCATGTAGTATCCATGTTACATCTTGATAGAGAAATCCTTCTTCTTATCTTGATATGAATACTTACTTGTTCTTTATCTAGTTATGGTTACAGGAAGGAGTTGGGAGGCATTTTTATGACTTTACTAAATTATTGTTTGGTTAGTTTCCTGTAAACATGCCGCCTAAATTGACGACTACTACTGTTAATACCATGATTGAGCAAGCTATCACTAGAGCTTTGGAAGCTGAACGTGCTGCGAGGAACCAAGAGGCTGAGAATAGGAATTCAGCTGGTCAGGTTGGAGGGAATCTTGGGGACTCTAAATGGATGTTTTGGAAAATTTAAACTACTGATAATCAGGTGTTTACTTATTAGGTTGATTTTACTTTAAAACCCGAGTGTCGGTTTTGTAAACGGAGTCGTTTAAATAAGTTAAAACGTTTGTATGAAAAATTAACGTATCTGTCCGGATTTTGTAGTTTGAAAGAGAGTTGGGTAAAGTACTTTAAAAGTAATTTCATTAGATAAACTTGTATGAGGACTTTCTATATATAGTAAGTTAGTTTATCGAGTCGTTTCATAAACGGCTGACGAGTTTAAAAGTGGTAAATAAGCTAGTACATGTAGTATGTACCGCCGGATTTTGTAAAAAGTGTAAAATGGTTAAGTAAATGTGTAGTAAAGTATAATGAAGTTATTTATATCGTTTTCTCTTGAGTTTATCGTGACTTTATGAGTTTGAGTTTGATGTTGTTATGTATGATTTATCTCTCGAGTCATTATTAACGAACGCGCCTTATTTGATAGGTAGCGGTTCTCGTGTTTGAAAGGCATCCATTATCATCGACGATCATCTCACTAGATCTCTTATACTAAGGTGAGTCTATAGCCTCGCTTTCTACTCGTTTTAATGATTTTAATACCCGCGAGAGGGATTCTATTTGAAAATAAATGAACACAAGTCATGAGTAATTATTAGACCCGAATGTTGCCTAAAGTTGATTTCATTGTATTGAGTAACTTGTTGCTAAAGACCCTAAATTCATGAGCCGTTAACTATCTTCTGACTTGATGTTGTGAGTCGGGAATAGCCGCTTATTCTAATGATAGTACTATTGGGTTGACCACCTTATTTGAGACCAGGGCATTACGTTGAGTAACCCACTGGGAAGGATAATTTTTCGTGAATAAGATTGTGGTATTCTAGCAACTGATACTCTAGAGGGGCAATGGTTTTATTCTAGTCATGCCGACATTTGGCGTGGGTGACTATTTGGTTAAGGGGTCGGTGTCATGAGCTTAAATACAATGTTTGTTTAATAATATCATTATTATTACTGCCTTGAATATAGATTGGGTGTACGACAATTCTATAAATGATTATGATTGATTTTCTTCTTGTGTTCAAATGTGATTTGATAAACCTATAGATTCGCTCAACATTACTGTTGACTCGTTTTATGCATGTATTTCAGGTAATAGGAAGTGATGGAGCATGGAGCTTTGCTGTGGAGGTTGTGGCTTGGCTTTTGGAAGAATGTTGGTCTAAACTGTTTCTACCTTTTAATGTTTGAACAATTACTTTATGTTGATGTACTATACTAAACTTGTTGGTTGTTGTCGAGATCCATGGGGACAAAACGCTTTACTCTGGTATCGTGTCAGTACAGTTTGGGTTGAAATCTATGTTTTAGACCATTTATGAAAATCTTGTTTATATTTATGTGTAAACGTCTCACTTTTGAGTCGTTCAATATACCTTGTGTGATGATGCTTGTGTCTAGCACCCAATTGTGTATTTCTGCTGCGCAATGTAAATTGGGGGTGTTAGAGATTGGTAATCAGAGCTACAAGTTATAGAGAACTGGGTCGATTTTGAAAATTGTCCTAAACTATAACTTTGGTGTCGAAAGTATTTATTCTTCAAAAGCACACAACTCTTCTGCAATGCTCCGGTAAGATCACTTTTAGTTTTGTTTTGCATTGTAGATGTATCCCTCATAACTGAAATGATTTCCCGAGTATTTATTAAGTAAATACTACGATATTATATTGGAATTATTGAAAGTACGCTGAGTGCTTGTCAGTATCATATTTATTTTTTTGCGAGCATTGCATAAACATCATTTGCATTGTGTTGCATAGCATGGATAATATATGACATTTGCATGAGCATTGCATACTAATTATTATTTTATTAACGATGACCTTAAGTATCCTTGAACCCTTATAATTGTAGAAAATGGCTGGTTTACCTCGTGAGGATGGGTGGATTGATATGACTAATGTAGTGGATGGTGAGGAAGTAGGTAACTTTGGTGCTAGTGACGATGAGGAGCCTTTTGAGTTTTTAGATGATGGGATTCCACTTACTGCAGTTGGTCAGACAGAGCCTGAGTTGATACAAGGTAGTTATGTTCCAAGGGTTAATGTTGTGTCACAGACTGTTCCAGATTGTCAGCGACCTGTTGTTCGTTCTTCGACTCCTACTTGTGATGCTTATATTAGTAGTTTGCCTAGGATTGCATTTGCTAGGGGTGATGTTCCTGTTGAGTCGAGTAGGGCTGCTAGTGCTCGATCTATTCATGATGGTATTCCTAAAGTTTATTGTCTAGGTCCTAGGTCGTATGATGATATTTTCTGGTTTCTTAATAAGTTTGATAGGTCTTTGTTTGAAAGGTATTTGGTTGAGACTCATGTGATTAGGAGGTTTGAGAAGAATGAGAAAAAGTTTGACAGGTTTGTTGGTAGTGTGAGGAGGTCAGAGTTTGTTAGGGCGAGGGAAATGGATGAAGTTATTAGATTGAGATCTATGGTGCTGAATTTGAGTGGGCAAGTTGAAAGGTTGCGTAGGGAGCAAGAAAGGAATGCTAGGTTGAGTGTGTGGGATTTGCCGATGAGATCTTTTCCTAGTCAAGGTGTTGTGATTCTTGATGTGCCGAATCAGGTTGAAGCTCAAGTGTCGGTGAAGCCGAGTAAAGGAAGTAGCCATAATGGGAAGGAAAAAGTGGAGGAAGAATCTGAGGATGATGATAGCAGTAGTGATGACGAGTCGATGTACAAGAAGCTGCGGGGATCTAATGTTTAGTTCTTTCTGTTGTTTTTATTTAGCCTTGTTGTAATAGAACTTATGTAGACTCGTACTCTAGTTTGTGATGAAACTTAATGAATTTTAAGTTGTTGTAATGAAGGATTGTAGTGACATTACTTGTCACAATTTTGTGGAGATTTTCCAAAGCAATCCAAAATTACCTTCATGACTTATGATTTGTCTTATTAGTTCTTTTGTGTGATTGGTTAATGATTCATTGTGAATTATGTTGTTGGTGCATGTAGTATCCATGTTACTTCTTGATAGAGAAATCCTTCTTCTTATCTTGATATGAATACTTACTTGTTCTTTTTCTAGTTATGGTTACAGGAAGGAGTTGGGAGGCATTTTTATGACTTTACTAAATTACTGTTTGGTTATTTTCCTGTAAACATGCCGCCTAAATTGACGACTACTACTGTTAATACCATGATTGAGCAAGCTATCACTAGAGCTTTGGAAGCTGAACGTGCTGCGAGGAACCAAGAGGCTGAGAATAGGAATGCTGCTGGTCAGGTTGGAGGGAATGTTGGAAATCAGGTTTGAGGAAATGCTGATGAGCAAGCAGAAGGAAATGTTGCGGACAAGTTAGAGGTAATGCTGTTGTTCAGCAGGTTCAGAAGGAATGTTCTTATGCTAGTTTCATGTAATGTGGACCTACCCAATTTCGTGGTACTGGTGGTGCATTGGAATTAAGGAGGTGGATTGAGATGGTTGAAAATACTTTTGAAATTAGTGGATGTTCAGAAGCTAGTAAGGTAAAATTTGATGCAGCTACTTTTCAGGATGATGCGTTGAGTTGGTGGAATAGTCAAGTAGCTACTGTGGTGTTGGTTGAAGCTAATGCTAGAACATGGACTGTGACTAAGGGACTGTTGACTGCTAATTTTTGTCCTGAGGAAGAGTTAGGTCAGTTGGAAGATGAATTGAGGCATTTGGTGCTGAGGAACAATGATATTGTAGCTTATACAAGGAGGTTTTCTTATTTATGTTTGTTGTGTCCTGATGCGTTTGCTGATGACCGTAAGAAGATGAAGCAGTATATTAGGGGTTTATCTAGTAATATCAAGGGAGAAACTACTTCGTCGAAACCCAAGTCATTTGATGAAGCTGTTCAAATGGCTCATGCTTTAATGGATGTAAAGCCGCAGGATCGAAAGGATAATATTGCTGAAGGGAATAAGAGAAATTGGGAAGCTGCATACTCAAGCCAAGGGCAGAATCGAGGTGGTTATCGTAATAACAATAACTAAGGACCGAATAGGAATCAGCAATACAATTTGAGAAGGAATGATGGTGTTCGTACTGCTACAGGAAATCAAGGTAACAAGGTGAATATGAAGTGTGGTCGGTGTAATTTGTATCATGTTGGAAATTGTCCACCTGCTTGCAACAAGTGTGGGAAGGCCGGACATAAGATGGCAGATTGTAGAAACAAGGGTGTAGCCACTGGAGCCAATGCTGTTAAGGTAGTTTACTGTTCCGGATGTGGAGGCCGTGGACATAAGCCAGGGAACTGTCCGAGGGTTGGCATACGACAGGGAGGCAATGTTGCTGCTGTTGCTGCTGGGATTGCTGCTCCAGCCTATGTCGTGGGAGATGTTGACAAACCTCAAGGGCCAAACCTGGTGACTGGTACGTTCTTACTTGATGCTTGTTATGCTAGTGTGTTATTTGATTCTGGATCCGATAGAAGTTTCGTAGATGTTAGATTCAGTCAGCTATTGGATATAGAACCAGTGACATTAACAACTAGTTATAATGTGGAGTTAGCTGATGGTAAGGTTGTAAGCACTAGTTCTGTACTGAAAGGTTGTTCCTTGAAGTTAGGTAATTATGTGTTTAGTATGGATTTGATGCCCATAGAATTAGGATCTTTTGACGTGATTGTTGGAATGGACTGGTTAGTTGGTAATGGTGCAGTAATTGTTTGTGGAGAAAGATTAGTTCAGATACCGCTAAGGAATAGGGTATTGACTGTGAAGAGTGATGAATGTACGTCTCGTTTGAGAGTTGTTTCTTGTTTAAAGATGATGAGGTATATAGAAGCAGGTTGTGATGTGTTTCTTGCACAGATAAGTATTGATGGTGTGAATGAAAGGAAATTGGAGGATGTTCCTGTGATTAGAGTATCCTGAGGTTTTCCCTGAGGAATTGCCAAGATTACCGCCGCGTCGTGAAATGGAGTTTCGTATTGATTTAGTGCCGGGTGCTGCTCCTGTTGCTCGTGCACCGTATCGTTTAGCTCCATCTGAGATGAAAGAATTATCTGATCATTTGAAGGAATTGATGGATAAGGGATTTATTAGACCAAGTTCGTCGCCGTGGGGTGCGCCTGTTTTGTTTGTTAGGAAGAAAGATGGTTCTTTTAGAATGTGTATTGATTATAAAGAGCTTAACAAATTGAATATCAAGAATCGGTATCCACTTCTGAGGATTGATGATTTGTTCGATCAGTTGCAAGGGTCATGTGTATACTCGAAGATCGATTTGAGATCTGGGTATCATCAACTGAGAGTTAGGGAAGAAGATATTCTTATAACAGCTTTCCGTACTCGATATGGACATTTCGAATTTCAAGTGATGCCTTTTGGGTTAACAAATGCGCCTGCTGTATTTATGGATTTGATGAATCGTGTATGTAAGCCGTATTTTGATGAGTTTGTTATCGTATTCATTGATGATATTCTCGTTTATTTCAAGAGTGAAGAGGAACATGAGAAGCATTTGAGAACAATTTTGGAATTGTTGAAGAAGGAGAAGCTGTATGCGAAATTCTCTAAGTGTGAATTTTGGTTGAAATCAGTGAAATTTTTGGGGCACGTTATTGATAGTGAAGGTGTTCGTGTGGATCCTGCTAAGATTGAGGCAATTAAGGATTGGTAAGTGCCGAAGACGCCGACTGAAGTTCGCCAATTTCTTGGTTTGGCTGGGTATTATAGAAGGTTTATTGAGAAGTTTTCGTTAATTGCTAAGCCGTTGACTAAGCTTACGGAAAAGAATCGAGTGTTTGAATGGGGATTGGAAGAGGAATCTGCATTTAGTATGTTGAAGGATAAGTTGTGTTATACGACCATATTGTCTTTGCCAGAAGGATCTGAGGATTTTGTAGTCTACTGTGACGCGTCTCATAAAGGATTTGGAGCTGTATTGATGCAAAAGGAGAAAGTAATAGCGTATGTATCGAGACAATTAAGGAAGCATGAAGAGAATTACACTACGCATGATTTAGAACTTGGGGCTGTGATTTTTGCTTTGAAGCCGTGGAGACACTACTTGTATGGAACCAAGTGTGTGGTTTTCAATGATCATAAGAGTTTGCAGTATATTTTGGATCAAAAGGAATTGAATATGAGGCAAAGGAGATGGGTTGAGTTGCTGAGTGATTATGACTGCGAGATTCGTTACCATCCTGGTAAAACGAATGTAGTAGTTGATGCACTTAGTAGAAAGGAAAGAGATAAGTCTATAAGAGTTAGAGCTTTGATGATGTTGGAAAGTGTTGATTTAACAAAAGCGATATTGAAAGCCCAAACTAATGGTTTGAAGAAAGAGAATGTTGAGGCAGAAAATTTGGGTAGAATGTTGAAACCATTGTTTGAAATGAGGTCGAATGGATTGAGGTATTTTAAGAATAGGATTTGGTTACCGTTGTGTCCATCTGAGAAATATTCGTTAGGGGTGCGAGATTTGGTGATGAATGAATCTCATAAGTTAAAATATTCAATACATCATGGATCGGACAAGATGTATCAAGATCTTAAGAAAGTTTATTGGTGGCCGAATATGAAGGCAGATATAGCACAGTATGTTAATAAGTGTTTAACTTGTGCGAAGGTGAAGGCTGAACATAAGAAACCGTCTGGATTATTAATGCAACCTGAGATTCCTTAGTGGAAATGGGAGAAGATTACAATGGATTTTGTGACAGGTTTGCCAAGGACTGCAAATGGTAGTGATATGATATGGGTGATTGTAGATAGATTGACTAAGTCTGCTCACTTTTTGCCAATGAAGAAGACAAATAGTATGGAGAGGTTAACAACAGTGTATGTGAAGGAGATTGTTTGTCGACATGGTGTGCCTTTGTCGATAATTTCTGATCGTGATAGTAGGTGTACTTCAGAATTTTGGAAATCTTTGCAGAATGCGATGGGAACGGAGTTATGTTTAAGTACAGCATATCATCCGGAAACTGATGGACAAGGTGAAAGAACGATTCAAATGTTAGAGGATATGCTTCGTGCATGTGTGATTGATTTTGGATATGGTTGGGATAAGCATTTGCCATTGGTTGAATTTTCGTACAATAATAGTTATCATTCAAGTATTAAAGCCGCTCCATTTGAAGCTTTGTATGGACGTAAGTGTAGATCTCTAGTGTGTTGGAGTGAGGTAGGAGAAAGTCAATTGACTGGGCCTGAAATGATATTTGAGACGACTAAAAAGATTGTGCAAATTAAGAAGCGGTTGTTACTGCCAGAAGTAGACAAAAGAGTTATGCTGATAACAGAAGGAAACCGTTGGAGTTTGAAGTAGGAGACATGGTTATGTAGAAAGTATCTCCATGGAAAGGAGTAATACGTTTTGGAAAGAGAGGAAAGTTGAGCCCGAGATATATTGGACCATTAAAGATTATCCAAAGGATTGGATTGGTGGCTTATAAGTTAGAATTGCCTGATGAGCTTAAGGCTATTCATAATACTTTTCATGTGTCTAATTTAAAGAAGTGTTTAGCTGAAAGGAATGTGGTGATTCCACTGGAGGAAATTCAACTTGATGATAAGTTGCATTTTATAGAGGAACCTATAGAGATAATGGATAGGGAAGTTAAGAAGTTGAAGCATAGTAGAATTCCGATTGTGAAAGTGAGATGGAACTCTAGACGTGGGCCAGAGTTTACGTGGGAACGTGAGGATTTCTTTAAGGACAAGTATCCTCATTTGTTTAGGAAGGATTAAGCGCCGCGGAAGTCGCTTATTTTAAGAAGGGGGATGTGACAACCCAAAACCGAGGTCATTGCTTAATCTTATTTTACGATTATTTTTGAAATTTTTGGATGAGTTTGAACGTTATTTATTTTTTGAGGTTTAAGTTTAAACTGATGTTGGAAGGTCTATATTTAATATTTATTAAGTATAAGGAGTATTAGCAAGTGTGATGTCGATGTATGCCAAATATTTTACGTTTTATTGTCGGTTGTTTGATTTTTGTCATTTTGAGGTTTTATTTTAAATGACGTGTTAAGTCGAGTCGAGGGTAGATATTATTATTTTTGAGGTACGTTTTAAATTTTTAAAAGTATCTTTATGAAACCCGAGCCCCGTAAATATTTTGAAAATTGACTAATAGTTATTTCCCGCTTTTTAGCTAACTATTTACATTTTTAGCCACAACTATTGCGAAATTGCAACTTTGGTCCCTACCCCACTATATATAAACTAAAAACAAACACACACTACACCATTTTCACTTAAAAATTTTACCCACCATCTCTCTCTCTCTCTCTCTCTTCTTTTGCTATGACTTCCACCACAACACCAAAACCATACAATTTTCATTTTATCTTGAGTTTGAGGTTGAATTAAGCTAAACCAAGCATAGAACCATTCTTATATTTGATCAAGGATCATTTAGGTGTAAGAAATTCTTACATGCAAGCAAGTTTTTTTTCTTGATGTTGGTAGGTAGGAGCTATGATCATGCATGGCATTTTTATGATGATCCATGGTGGTTCTTGCTAAAATCTTTTTAAAAACTTCGTTTTGATCTAAAGATTTTTATTTTGATTATGATTTTGATGTTATGGTTGATGTATGATGATATTAGGGTATAGGAATGATCATTTTTGTGGTTGGTTTTTATCAAAAAGTTGATTTTGTACAAGATTTTTATAGTCATTTTATAACAGTAAGTAAAGTGTAAAATCCGAATTTTTATGTTTTTAAAATGGCTTAACTTATAGCCTAGGGTTGTAGATAATTTTATTAGCTTCGATTTGATATAAGGTAGAGCTTCTAGCTCCAAACGAGCGCGACATTATGATGTTTTGAATGATCGTGTACCGGGAGACGAGTATCGGCACTACAAGTAGTTGTTGTCGATATTTGGATCGAATCTCGGGGACTCTAAATGGATGTTTTGAAAAATATAACCTACTGATAATGAGGTTTTTACTTATTAGGTTGAGTTTACTTTAAAACCCGAGTGTCGGTTTTGTAAACGGAGTCGTTTAAATAAGTAAAAACGGCTGTATGAAAATTTAACGTAATGAGTTGGGTAAAGTACTTTAAAAGTAATTTCATTTGATAAACTTGCATGAGGACTTTCTATATATATTAAGTTAGTTTATCGAGTCGTTTCATAAACGGTTGACGAGTTTAAAAGGGGTAAATAGGCTAGTACATGTAGTATGTACCGGCGGATTTTGTAAAAAGTGTAAAATGGTTAAGTAAATGTGTAGTAAAGTATAATGAAGTTATTTATATCGTTTTCTCTCGAGTTTATCGTGACTTTATGAGTTTGAGTTTGATGTTGTTATGTATGATTTATCTCTCGAGTCATTATTAACGAACGCGCCTTATTTGATCGGTAGCGGTTCTCGTGTTTGAAAGGCATCCACTATCATCGACGATCATCTCGCTAGATCCCTTATACTAAGGTGAGTCTATAGCCTCGCTTTCTACTCGTTTTAATGATTTTAATACCCGTGAGGGGTATACATGCTATTTGAAAATAAATGAACACAAGTCATGAGTAATTGTTGGACCCGAATGTTGCCTAAAGTTGATTTCATTGTATTGAGTAACATGTTGCTAAAGACCCTAAATTTATGAGACGTTAACTATCTTCTGACTTGATATTGTGAGTCGGGAATAGCCGCTTATTCTAATGATAGTACTATTGGGTTGACCACCCTATCTGAGACCAGGGCATTACGTTGAGTAACCCGTTGGGAAGGATAATTTTACGTGAATAAGATTGTGGTATTCTAGCAACTGATACCCTAGAGGGGCAATGGTTTTATTCTAGTCATGCCGGCATTTGGCGTGGGTGACTATTTGGTTAAGGGGTCGGTGTCATGAGCTTAAATACAATGTTTGTTTAATAATATCATTATTATTACTGCCTTGAATATAGATTGTGTGTACGAAAATTCTATAAATGATTATGATTTATTTTCTTCTTGTGTTCAAATGTGATTTGATAAACCTATAGATTCGCTCAACATTATTATTGACTTGTTTTATGCATGTATTTTAGGTAATAGGAAGTGATGGAGCATGGAGCTTTGATGTGGAGGTTGTGGCTTGGGTTTTGGAAGAATGTTGGTCTAAACTGTTTCTACCTTTTAATGTTTGAACAATTTACTTTATGTTGATGTACTGTACTAAACTTGTTGGTTGTTGGTCGAGATCCATGGGGACAAAACGCTTTACTCTGGTATCGTGTCAGTACAATTTGGGTTGAAATCTATGTTTTAGACCATTTATGAAAATCTTGTTTATATTTATGTGTAAACGTCTCACTTTTGAGTCGTTCAATATACCTTGTGTGACGATGCTTGTGTCTAACACCCAATTGTGTATTTCCGCTGCGCAATGTAAATTGGGTGTGTTAGAATAGACAACGCATAAAAATGGTTGTACAAGGTTTAAATACATTCATTCGAAATAAAAGTTTTAAGTGTACAACAGGTCCCCAAATTACATAGTCATAAAGTTTACAAAACATAGATCGAATGAATAATTTTTATTATGTGGGCCATCAGAGTCGATCTCCATCCAAATTACCTTCAAGCACCTGAGATAAAACATACAAAAATTATATCAGCGAATGCCGAGTGAATTCATAGAGTTTAATAAAACCGTTATATAAAACAATCATCGAAATCAGAACACACGTATAATATCAGAAGTAAGTCCTCGTATTGCTTGTCAGGCAATATATAAGTCAAATCATTCATCTCAAACCGTCCATGAAACCGCAGTTTCAAAATTATCGTTATTTGCATCGTATCATATCGGATATTTAAATTACATTAGATTATTACTAGTCGCATGACATTGATACCTTACTATCACAAACAACGGGGCCACGAACCCGACAAACAATTTTCCCATCTAAGTTAGCTTGTCGTCACAAAAATCACGCTATGTAAATTCTCTCATACATAAATTCGCTTACCAATCAATGTGGCACGACGGGGATCAACCGTCAAGGCGCGAACAAGGGTTATCTTCCCCAAATAGTACTATTAAATGCATAAGCGTCTACCAAATCCCGGTAGTTCACAATTCATGCTAATGGGACTTTAAGTGACATAACCTAACTATAATAATCCTTTACATCTAATTTATTGGGTCATAGCATCATTCGGGTCCATATCATTAAGCATACCATCGGGACTAATTGTGTTCTATTTTTATCAAAAACTAGCATGTTATCTCCCTCGCGGGTTTACAAATAATTTTATAAAACATTTAAAAGAGTGCGAGGCTATGAACTCGAACTCACGTTGATTATGAACGGCGGGTTATCGGCTACGGGCATGCTTCGATCACGGAAACCTATATAAATAATACTCGGTCTTAGACTTTTGTCCAATGACTTTATAAAAATAATAGCTATGTATATATATATATATATATATGTAGAACAATGATAATCTTTGTGAAACAAGGGGGTTGATGTTTTTCTAGAGAGAGAAAGTTAGAGAGAGAAGTGAAAGAAACTTGTAATATTGAAATGTAAGAAATGAACAACCAACACCTCTTTCCATGGTGGAAAGAGGTTTAAATACCCCAAGTCCTTAATGGACTTGGGCTTCCAGCCCATGAACATGCTCATGGGTCGGGCTATTTAATAAATGAAACTAAACATAATTACGAGCCTATAACTACATTGTTGGAGTGACCGAGACTTTCTAAATGCATAAAACGTATTTCCAACAATCTCCCCTAAAGGTAGGTCACTCCAAATTTACAAAGTCCTAATCTAGCATGTTAGATCTTATTCTTGAGCTCGTAGTCTTCTTTTCTTTCTTTTTCTTTCTTTTGTGAATATGTGTTGAATGATATTAGCCTTTTGCTTGGAACACGTTCTTTTGGCCTTTCACGTGCAGTCTTTATTTTCTTGTGAGGTTCGCCTCTTTGTGACTTCATGTCCCACACACTTATCCTTTGTTGAATTCGTGAAAGTTTCAGAGTCGATACAGCGGAAGACTTTCAGGTCATAATTTCTTGAATTTGCAGGAGTATTTGATACAGAAGGAATAAGCATGTGAGGACGTCTTCAACAGGTACACCGCAACGCCACCGTCTTCAACAGGTACACAGCATAAGACACGAATAAAATGGCTTTGACATTCTATTCTAATTCGGTAGCATTTTACCTCCGGTCGGTGAAGACCGTTGGACGATATTAGATATCGTACCCGTGACGGATAGTTTCAATTAAGTAACTTCCTGACAGGATTTCGCGGGTAAACCCGTTCTCTTTATTCGACCGTCCAAAGCTGACTGCGAACATAAAGAGTGAATCATTTGGATTAAAAATCCTTATGATTGAAGCCGTCAATTCATGAAACCTGGAACAAGTGAATTTCAATTAAGATATTCACCATTGTTGCTTTCCAGTTGTCACAAACTTGATTCAAATTGAATCTTGCTTGTCACCTACCAAGTGCTGTTTGATGTTAACACTAAAAGGATTTCCACTCGTCACTGTGAACACAAAAGAGTGTCACTCTGAGTGTTCTGGCAAGATCATACGATAATGCGTAGAGGCCTAGAACGAGTTTAAGTTCAATTAAGAATTAAACTACTGTTTCTTTCCAGTTGTCACAAGATTAGTTCGTAAAGAACCGCACGTGTCACCTACCATGAGCTTGTTTGATGTTGGCTCAAGCAGGATTTCCATCTTCACTGTAATACTTGCGTATCACTCGGATGTTCTGGCAATATTACAAGAATACTGCGTAGGACTCATAAAAGATCTCTTACTTTTCACAGTGTGTAAAGAAGAAAGGAATAAATGGAAAGTGTCCTAATGAGACTTTTGATGATCTCGTGGCTCTAGACTCGATAGTGCGTTTTGATTTAGTGATCGATGGCTGGAGAGGAGTGCCACCTATTCAATATCAGTCTATTCGGAGTGAATAAACCAATAGATAACGTGTTGATCTCCGTGTGATTAAAACAAATACCTTTTGAGAGATATTTGAGTTAGCTGGGGAGGGTTGTGTATTGCATCACTGGGTCCATGATGGCTTTCTTCAATATCGAGAATCATTAACTAATGATCTCAATAGCATATGTATTGACCTGGTTTCTGCCTAAAGTTGTAAGGAGGGCTTCTTTCTTTACACCCTTTATCTTTACAATTCTTTTTCATTCTTCAACCCCTTCAATGCTTACCAATACGTCATCACTAGCACCTTGTTGTGATTGTTCCAGTGCTAGCTTAAGTACTTGGTCGGCATTAAGCTACGTTCACATTCATTCTCCATCTTTCCTAGGACTTCTAGTTCTATCTAGGGAGTTGTCATTGGGAAGATTCCATCGGTTCTGATGAATGATTGGACTAATACCTATACCTACCACCTTTTTGTCACCACATTTGTCGTGAGTTAAGTGTGTTTTGGGTTTATATAGTCACCATGAAAAATCCTTGAAAATCACTTAAAGCAATTGTGATATTAAAATCAAAGTTTTTGTGCCTTAAGTGTTTTGATCATCAAAAACGCTCCCCCTTAACTTGTGCATTACACATGTTAAGTTGGTTTATCTTTTAAGCCTTTTTCATTGTTTTAGCCGAATATCATTAAGTCTCCTTAATCCCATTTTCTCCCCTTTCCAAAATGTTAACCATCAATATTTTTGATATTAATGGATTAACCGGTCGTTGGGTAATGAAATGAAATTAGATTTTGGCCAAAGAACATATTAATGCTCCCCCTCAAATTAATGAGGGTAAGTTGTAGTGCTTGAGTATGATTTATTAGAAAGATTTAGAATCTCGAGAGAAATTCTTGAAAAATATCATACTTTTACACTACAACAAGCCACAAAAGCTGATAAAGCAAAAAGATAACATATTCACAATTATAGACATATGGAGTTGACCTGTTATAAGACGAACCAAAATTAATTGGTTCGTTCCGTGAACCGATGGTGAGCTCCATATGGTCGTCCACCGACGAATCGTTCTATACTTCGTAGCAACCGGCGCTTCCTTAGAAGTTCCTCAATCTTCCTGATTGCGTACGATGATCCCTTTCTGCACTGGGTTGTCCAGGTGTATGTGACTGCCGGAAGAGGTAAGTTGGCATTGAGAACCGACAGATCATCTCGAAGATTCTTTAGCGTTCCATCACTGAACTTGTGCAGTTCTGAGAAGCGCATGTATTGCATGACCCCAGTCTCATTTGGATAGAAGATCCCTGCTTCCGGCGTTGTTGTCCCCATGTAGACCTTCTTGTTCTTATGGAAATTACTGAGTGGAGTCGTATGGGGACGTTCCAGGTTTAGCTTCTTCTGATAGCTTTCTACTCCAAGTTGAAAGTCTTCCACCCAGTTTTGAATGACTATTTTCCTGGCATATTGACGAAAGTTGGAGCTCATGGCTATGACAATCTCTGGTGATAGATGATCAACTTTTTCTTGAGCCAATAGCAACAAAAGATCTTCGATGTCTTCAAGTTGAAGGTACTGGAGATCACTTTCGTCAATGCGGTATTCTTTCTCATCGGTACGTTTGAACACAATTACATTTAAGTAATCATAACCGAAGACCGTCTGAGTGGTTGCTCCTTGGATGCTTTTGATTCTGTGAGCCGAGACAATAGAAGCACCTCTCTTAGGATGATGGAAGTGATTATAGGCTAACTTCTTCTTTTTATTCCAGTGAGATATGCCAAGTGAAGCATAGGTATCATAAAACTTGAGCGGCTTCTTTCTCCATATTGACTCAGGCACTTTATCCTCTATCCATGGAACATTCTCCAAGTTAACAGCCTTGAGCATTGTTAATGACGTGGCATATTTCTTTGCTCCATTTTCAAGGTATTCAAGATCGTGAGAGACAAAATGCTCTATTGGGATAGTGGCAGAACCGGTGATGCCCGTTGGTGTGAGAGGTTGCAACACGGGAGTCTGAATTCCTGTAGTTGTCGCTCTCATTGCTTTTGTAAGCTCATTCAGGTGATATTCTGCTTCATGATGGCTGATCTTTAACGTGTCAAAGAAGTCCACATTTACAGCTGCCATTTTGATCAGATCCGGGGTCATCGTAGGTTTCCCATGAGAATACCTTAGAAAAGCCGAGAAGTCGATAGGGTTGTTGAGGAATTGAGTCATTTCCATTTCAGTTGCAGTGTCAAATGGATGTTGTGGTGCTGCATTTGTTAGCCAAAGTTGCTCTTGTACAATATCATCAATGATAAGGGATTCAGCAAATGTCGGTTCTAGAACATTTAAATCTTCAACTTCCATGTCATCGTCATGCTGAACTGCAGATGATGTTGAAGGTTGAGTTTGCATCACCGGTATATCATCTGAGGTTCTTCTTCAAGCATTGTCTCTGTCGGTTCTTCTGCTTGCATATATTCTACAGATTCGATGTGAGAATCAGTAGTGAGTTCTGGTGCAGTAGATATACCTGTAGCAAGCTGCTGAGTTTCTGATACTGTTGACTCAAGTGTCTTTTCTGTGGTATCAGCAATCTTTTCTGCAATGTCCTCTAAACCTTTCTCGGTGGTCGTATTATTGTCATCCTTGTTTGTCTCTTCGGCATTTGTACCGGTGTCGTCATTCTTATCACCCTTGTTGACTTCATTACCCTTTTCATTATCATCATCGTCATCCTGATCATCATCTGTATCCTCGTCCTCGTCCTCATCTTCATCTTCATTCTTATCCTTTCCTTGTTCATCCTCTTCTTCCTCCTCATCTCCTTCCTTATCCTTATCCTCATCATCCTTTTCACCGTTTTCCTCGTCATCTTCCTCTTCTAACTCATTTTCATCGTCAGACTCAGAGTCGGTAGTGTCTGCAGGTTTCTCTTCAAGAATTGCTTTGTTGAGATATTGCAGAACTTTGCGTTTGTATTATGATTTATGAGCTCCCAAATCTAGCAGACGTGTCTGTAGCAATGTCATTAGTTGAAGAGTAGATAGACCATTAACGACAAGATGTGGTAGTTGTTGATCAACATAAGACTTGACTTCGCGTCAAATGATCGTGGTCATCTGCTCGTCAATTGACCTGAGAAAAGCAACATTTTCTTTATCCCGAGTTTTCTTCTCTTTAAGAAATGATTTATGTTGTGTTTTAAGCTTTGACACTTTGTCTGTTAGCTTCTGAAGAGTAGGCTCATCAGGTTGCGGTTCCTTGGGAGGAGTGGCAAACCTTTCAGTCAATGTTGTTATTTGTGTAGCTTGAGCCTCTAGCTGTTGTTGAAGAGACTGGATCAATGGATCATTGACTGTGAGGAAAGGATTTGATGTGGATGATATTTGTGGTTCTGTTGGTGGAGGTGTAACCATAATCGTTAAGGTGGTGGTGGATGATACTGGTTGTACAGGGATCGGTGTTGATGTAGATTCAGTGATAGGGGCGGTGGTTGATACAGGTTGTTCGGCTGTGGATGACGGTGTAGATTCAGTGGTGAGGGTGGTGGTTGATACTGGTTGTTCAATAAGTGCGGATGTGATAGTGGTGGTTATGACCTCACTGATGACCGGGGTGGATAGTAGTGAAGTGGTGGTCGATGTAATATTGGTTATAGGAACATCCACCATTCCTTCACTTGTTGACGGATCAGTGTTTGTGACCTCGACACCCTCTCCTTCTAAATTGAGATATTTCATAACATCATCAGAGTTTGAAGTAGACTTACTTTGAAGTTGCGTTTCAGGTATGAAAGTTGCATGAGCATCTTCATTTAGCACCATGTGAGTCGGTTGTGGCAAAGATGTGGTGATATTGGCATCTCGATACATCATACTTGTATCAGTGTCAGCACTGCTTTCACGTTCTTCACTTGGTTCACGACTTTCAAGATGATAGTTAGCAGCATCTTCATAAGTATCTTCCTCATTAGGATCGTCGTAAAATGTCGTATCATCATCAGGATTACCAAAATCTGCCAAGTCTTCAAATACTCTTGAGCCTGATCCGCCAAAAGCTTCCTGTCGGCTTTGTTGAAGATTAATACGAAGTCTTTTGGCTTCAGAAATTTGTTGTTAAGCAGGTTCATTTGGAGTAACACTTGCCTCTTTGCCTTTAGCTTTCCTTGCTTTCTTAGGCCTGCGGAGTGGTACTTCTTCCTGTTCTTCTTCAGTTTGGATTAGCTCATCTTCATCCTCTTCATCAACAATTTGCATTTTTCCTGGGCCTTTATCTTTAGAAGCAGCTGGTTGGCGCTTTGAAACTCGTTTCTTGCGTTTACCTTTTTGCTTCTCTGAAGGATGTGCATTTTCCCATTGAAACTGTGCGTCAATATCATTAAGCATCTCTTGGTATTTATCACTCTCCTTAATTCTATCATTAAGCATTGTGTCGGGTACTAGTGCAGGAAATAATGCATACTTTGTGGAATTAGTGTCTGCATTCATTGAGAGAATCACATAATCATCATCTTTGGTGTGATAGAAGAAATTCCCGCGAGCGTCAATGGTTGGGTCATTCTTCATAAAATGGTGGATAATGAGCTTGGTGAATCTCGGGAATGGAAGATGCACGGATTTCTTCTTCGTTCCAGTAAACTGATAACAAAATTCTTGCCAGAGAAGAAGTGCATAGTCGACTTTGGATGCAGTATACAATCCCCAAAATAAGTGAGCCTGTGGTGGTCTCATTGCATAGGTGCCCCTAGTTTTGCCAGTAAGACACTTGACGATGATGGTGATAAGTGCTTTCCAGGGTTGCCCTATGTGTGAGGTGTTAAATTATGATAGGTTATTGATTTCACCCTCATAATTCATGGCACGAATGACTCGAAGCATTTCATCATTATTTGGGTTAGCCACAAATTGTTCTCCTTGTGCCAACCTAGGAAGTTTAAACAATTTCCAAAAAATGCTCAAGTTGAGTACCCTTGGTGTTTTGTTCAGTTCAAAAGATATAGTCTTTTTGGAAAAAGATGCAGTGTTCCAGAATTCATGCATGTAGACTTCGGGAACAGATGCAGTACGTCTGAGTGTGTCTCTGATGGGTGATATGTCTAGGATATCCGTGGCTATTTTGAAAGCTGGTAAAGCCGGATCAAAATCATCTTGTAATCGAGAGTTGTTCTCAGCATATGGAAGCCTATTACTGAGCGAAACAAGTTCAAGATCACGAAGTCGTTGTTGTTCCTCGGTGATTGACATTTTCCTGCTTTGATGACATAAGCACACATGATATACACAAAATATGTAGATGTCTTAAGTCTATGCCAAGTTGAAACATAGGAAAAAATCATTACAATTATTACCACAACATTCACACATACATCAGATGAACAAGGTCCTTACATTTAGCAATACACTTAGGATAATGACATAACTGCCAAAGACATTTTTATTCTAAAGAGATACCGACCTAGCATTAGTTCTTAAAATATTTGGATTTCTTGGTGGTCATGACCAAAACCTCAGTAGGTTTAGGTTTGATTTCTACTAACACCTCAGTAGGTCTTGGTTTGATTTCAACCAAAACTTCAGTGGGTTTTGGTTTAGTTTCAACCACTACGTCAGGAATTGTAGGATTATCCTCAACCCAAAAGATAGTAGGCTTGAACAAAGATGAAGCTTTGTCTTCCATGGCCTGGAAACAAAACACAAGACATTGACTAAGTAATTTGTATCTCTTTTGTTTACATAGGAATCAACTTATTAAATAAGATGAACTTCTGTAATAAGAAACCGTTCAAGTATTCTTACGAGATAAAAATTAACTTGTTTCAATAACACTTGGTTTCGTTTAAGTGGCCCTAAAGTACTTAAACCTAAGGAGGAAATAGTGCAAGCTAGGCCGAACTCATTAGATATTCTAAGGCAAGTGCATAATCATAAGAAACCTAATTCCATCGCAATGTAGTAATCCATCGGAATCCTAACCAAGCCATCGCAATGAATCAAGCATCGGAATCCTATTGAAGTAACATCCTATCGCAATATCTATGTCCATCGCAATAAGTACATTTCCATCAGAATAAATGAAAATTCATCGCAATATTACCCATCGCAATACCTAGTGTGAAGCCATCGCAATGACGCATCGGAATGCGCCATCGCAATACGCCATCGCAATGAGCCATCATAATGTCCATCACAATGAGCCATCGCAACGAGCCATCGGAATGACCCATCGCAACGACCCATCGCAATGAACCATCGCAATGACACATCGCAATGAGCCATCGAAATGACTCATCGCAATAGCCCATCGCAATGAGTCATCGGAATGACTCATCGAAATGACAGGCATCGCAATGATGGTATCGTAATGTGCATCGAAATCCGTGACAAGGATTCGATCTCAAACGTTGACTTCTCGATTTGGAACTTAGGTGATGTTTTAAGAGATTCTGGGCAAAACCAATGTTTATCTATGCATCCTTAACAAATCCCACAACTTAATTTCCCTTTCTATAGCAAAACACAAAACTCTAAATCGTGAACAAGATCTAACGGTACTGTTTTGATGTGTTGGGATGAAACGGATAAAATTAGAGCAACTTAAACAAGATACAATACCTAGATTTTATGCAGAAAGTGATAAGTCACGAATCAAATATCAACTAGAGCTCAAGGTCGCAACAATGGCGGATAAAAGAAACTGTGTGTGTGTTTGCAATAGATCGTGGAAAGGGGGGTGACAAGTTTTGACATAGTCAAAGTTTGGTCAAGCACCCACCATTTTGCATAACTTGCAAGAATGGTCCCCCTGTTTTTGAAATGTTTTAGTTAAAGTGATTTTTAGAGTTAACCGAATCAACTTAACAACAAACGAACCCGTTCACAAACACGACCACAAAATCTTAACGCCAAAATTCAATAACCTAGTCATGAATATCCATTCCACATAAAGCACACATAGCATAATAAATGATGATGAATAGTTAATATTTTCTGACAATCCTTTTTAACGACCAAATTTGTTTCCACGAAAAGTTAATATTTGCTCCCGCTTAATCCCTGACCCGTTTTCTATTTAAAGAGCTCTAGTCAAAGATTTTAAGGACACAATTATTAATGAGGACATTAGCCGGTTAAGTGATTTGATAGAACGATTCTGGTGGCAATAAGATTTCTCTTATTTTTACAAAATAAGTGCACTGATACGTACACTAATTTGTGTTAGACCAAGTTATAAAGTAAACTTAGTCCCTTACAAGGTTTTAAAGTAAACCTTGCCCGAGAAAATTAATTCCCGTTGTGAGCCAACGTTTTCAAAAGAAATACGTGACTTTAATGTGAAAAGCGGGTTGCAGTCAGAAATAACTACAAGCCATAATGGGCATGTTTTAGAACTTGTACAACTTTTATACGGACTCTATTTATGGCGCCCTGTCAATATTAATCGACATTTATATTTTTTGGATTTTCTTGATTTTATATTTTTTATGGATTTTCTATGTTTTATATTTTTGTATTTTTCTTTTGTTGATTTAAATATATAAGATAGTATACAAAATCACGATCAAAGGATACTCGAGAATAGTTTACCACTATTATTCTTCCGATTCTTCTGCCAACTCCTTAAGTTTCGCTGGTGAGAATGATTTCATGCCTAGCTTTTCGATCAAAAACTCGATACGTCCTCGATCTAAGGCCTTTGTGAATATATCTGCCAGCTGGTACTCAGTGTTGACGAAGTATAGTTCGATCACTCCATTTTCCACTTGCTCCTTGATGAAGTGGTAGCGGATGTCAATGTGCTTTGCTCGAGAGTGTTGAACGTAGTTGCAGCATAGAGCGATTGCACTTTTGTTATCACAGTACATCGGGATTTTGTTGAATCCAAGACCGTAGTCAGTCAATTGTGACCTCATCCAAAGAACTTGAGCATAACAACCGGACATAGCAATGTATACAGCCTCAGTACTTGATATCGCAGCGCTTTTCTGCCTTTTTGATGCCCAACTAACAAGTCTATCTCCAAGAAGTTGCATACTGCCAGAAGTGCTACGTCTGGTATCTTGATACCCGGCATAATCTGCATCTGCATATGAAATTAGTGCAATAGAGGAATCCTTCGGATACCACAGACCACGATGAAGTGTTCCTTTTAGATACCGAAAGATCCTTTTCACAACATGAAAGTGCTTTTCGGTAGGCCGAGCCTGATACCGGGCACACATGCCTATAGCAAATTGCAAATCAGGCCTGCTAGCAGTCAGATAGAGAAGGGTGCCGATCATTCCACGGTAAAGTTTAGGATCGACAGCTATCCCTTCCTTATCTTCATCTAACTTGGATCTCTCCACCATTGGAGTATCCACGGGGTCACAGTTTTCAAAGTGATATTTCTTTAAGGATTCAAGAGCAAATTTGGATTGATTAATGAAGATGCCTCTGGGATTCTGAGAAATTTGCAACCCTAAGAAAAATGAAATTTTTCCCATCATCGACATCTTAAATCGTGTGGACATAATTTTCTCAAAACGGTCAGACAAACGTTGATTAGTAGCAGCAAATATTATATCATCAACATAAATTTGTACCAGTATCATGTCGTTGTCCTCCTTGAGAATGAATAATGTTGGGTCCACTTTGCCTTTGGAGAAGCCTTTGGAGATGAGATACGACGATAAGAGATCGTACCACGCGCGTGGAGCTTGTATTAACCCGTAAAGAGCCTTCTTGAGCTTGTACACGTGATTAGGATACTCTGAATTGACGAATCCATTCGGCTGGCTTAAATAGACATCTTCCCTTAATTCACCATTAAGAAATGCCGTCTTAACATCCATTTGGTAGACGATCATATTCATGTGAGCAGCATAAGCAAGGAATAGTCTAATTGCCTCCAATCGTGCAACAGGAGCAAAGGATTCTTCAAAATCAATACCCAAAGCTTGTTTGTAACCTCTAGCAACCAATCTAGCTTTGTTTTTCAGCACACTACCTAACTCATCGAGTTTAACCTTGTATACCCACAACAATGTCAAGATTTCAACGTTGCTGGGTAACGGAACTAATTCCCACACTTCAAGACGTTGGAATTCATTAAGTTCCTCTTGTATGGCTTCAATCCATGATGATTTGGTCATGGCTTGTTGCCAGTTTTTAGGATCAGTGTCTGAAAGAAATACATCAAAATAGCAATATAATGCATGTTCTTGGAGTTGATGGCGTGTTAAGACTGGTCGATCGATGTCACCAATAATATTGCGGATTGGGTGATCCTTTGTCCATTTTGTGTTGTGAGTTTCAATCCGTGGTGGTCGGGAGTGAACGATTACAGGAGCTTCCTTTGAGGTAGACGCACCGGTAGGGTCTTCAGGTATATGTGAACCAAAGAAGGGAAGCTCTTGTAAGTGAGCATATTCCAGATCGTGATCATATAGATCCTCTTCAATATCATTAGGAACGAGTGGGGGTGAAGATTCAGGTGTTTGTTTGTGGATTGGTGGGGGATGGGACATCTGGTTCAAGAGTAACAGTAGATGCCTCAGAAAGATTTCCATTATCTTGAGCAACAACTACGGGAATCGGAGCTACTGCTACAGGTGCTGGAGAATCATTACTCTGTGGATCGAAGAATTCATCAAACATAGGTTGAAATAACTTATCCCACTCGGACCTCGTTGGTGGTATAAATGATGGAGAAGTAGGATTGTTGGGAATTAATCCAGAACTGATTGTACTGGTTCCCATCTCGTGTAATGCGGGTTCAGAGCTGTGCTGCTCAGAAGCCATCGCTGTCAGCTCATCAAAATCGACATCCAAAGTTTCTACTATCTTGCCAAGACGACGGTTATACATTCGGTAAGCTTTCTTTGCAGGCGAGTAACCAATGAAAATTCCAATATCAGCCTTCGGTTGAAGTTTTCCCAGATTCTCACTATTTGTATTTGGATAGCATAGTGCACCAAACACATGAAGATATGAAATATCGGGTTTGTGTCCATGAAGTAGCTCATATGGAGTTTTACCATGACGTTTGCGAATGTTGGAGCGGTTTTGGGTATAACATGCGGTTGCCACTGCTTCAGCCCATAAGAATAAAGGAGCATTCGCATAAATCAACATAGTTCGAGCAGCTTCCATAAGTTTACGGTTACGTCTTTCAACGACACCATTATGTTGTGGAGTGCGAGCCACAGATGTTTCATGAGAAATACCAACCTTTTCATAATAATTTCGAAGAGTCTGATTAACGAACTCAGTGCCGTTATCAGTCCGAATGCGGCGAACAGTAGCATTAGGACGTACTTGGATCATCTTTGAGAAAGTAATGATATACTCTGGTTCTTGATCCTTGGAAGCTAAGAACTTTACCCATGTAAACCTTGAGAAATCATCCACTATGACGAGGATGTATTTTGTACCACTCACACTAGCCGTACGCATTGGCCCGCAAAGATCCATGTGCAAAAGATATAGTGGTTCTTGGTTGGTGTCTTCTGCTTTAGGTTTGTAAGATTTCTTGGTGCTTTTCCCCAATGAACACGCGGAACATAAGTGATCCTTGTTGAACTTAAGTTTTGGAAGACCACGAACAAGTTTGTTTCTAGCCAAATGGTTAATAGCATCAAAGTTAAGATGAGATAACCGTCGATGCCAAAACCATGACTTGGTCTTAGATGCTTTGGAGAGTAGGCAAACAGGAGAGGCGGCCATCATGTTTTGAATAGACAAAGTATAGAGATTATCCCCTCGATAACCCTTTAACAAATCATTTCCTGCAAGATCGCGAATGAAGCAAGTATGTTGTCGAAAGGCCACTTCAAGGTTTGAATCGCAAAATTGTCCTACTGAGAATAGATTGTGACCAAGTCCCTCTACATAATAAACCCTTGAAATCGTGACATTCCTAATTTGATATTCACCATAACCCATAATCTTTGCAATATGGTCGTTGCCGAATTTAACCGTTCCTAGAAACTTGCTGACGAAGTTTCTGAGCATCGAGCGGTCTCCAGTCATATGTTTGGAGCACCCCGAGTCCAAATACCAAAGAATAATTTGGACGACCTGAAAATATTACCAAACACAGACGATGTATCGGATTCTAATTGTTCTTCTAAGTTAGTAGGTACATATATAATTATCTTAGATTTGCTATCAGACGAAACTTTAGGTTTCCATATTTTCTTACTAGTGGTTGGCTTAGATTCTAGTTGTCTAGTATTCTGAGGTACTTTTTGACTGGGGACATTACCACTGGTGGGCACAATAGTGGGGGCAGACCTAGTTAAAGGGCGCTTTTTCCATTTCTTAGTGCTAGTGTTCCTATTTAAAGGACTCTTAGACCTAACTTCCGTGGATGTGCTCCTAGTTAAAGGGCACTTAGTTCCAATTGCAGTAAAGGTCCTACCAGTGGGTTTCCATTGCCACCCAACTTGGCTAAATTTCTTCCCTGTTGGAATCCATTCAAGATTGTTCTTAATAGCATACATTTCATTCACGTGATCAACAAGGCATAAATCATGACGCTGAGAAAACATGCATTCATTACAATTCCAACATTTCGCATTAGAATTCACATTTTGCTTAGGTTTCCACTCATAAAGAGAACCTTTTGTCTTAGCTACATGATTCTTTTTATTTAAAACTAAAATAACGTTCCTAGGGTGCACTTCTACTTTCTTCTTCTCAGTCCTATTAGTGAAAGGCTTGATCCTATCTTTCTTGTCTTGAGATCCTTTAGCCTTAGTGGACACAATTACTCCTGTAGAAGTCAAGGGAACATTAGTTACAGATTTTGACTTAGCCTTGATGGGTGTGTTTAAAACAGGCTTAGCTCCTGGGGTCTTATTGAATGGAGTAATGGCAATGGTGGTTTGTTGTTTAGATGGTACAGATATCGGTTGCCCAATGTACTCTAAGTTTGCTAAACAATCCTGAACGCGATCCACATATAATAAAAGCTCATATACACTATGACTTGTGGGATCACGTTCACGCATTTCATAAACAATCTCTCTAGCTAGATCAGCATGTTCTAAGGCATTTTTCATATATGTGGCAAACTTAGTGGGACTCTTCTTAAATTTTGGATCCCGATATAACACACGTGGGTTGGGTTTGGGAGCACTAGAGGTCAAGGCAGAGGCAGTAGCTGGATTATCAACACGTTCTCGTCCTTTGAGTTGAAGTGTCTCCTTTAATTCTGCTAGAACCATGTTTTTGTCTATGAGCTGAATTTTTAGGTCAGAGGTTTCCTCACATTTCTTGTTCAGTTTGTCAATTAAAGACTTTTGCTCTGTCACATTAAACGCGAGGTGTTCTTCTATTGAACCAGAAATTTATGAGTCTCCCTGCCTTAATTGTTCACGCTCTCCTAGTATAGAATTAATTCTATTTTCTAGGACATGATTCTTAGTCTCTGCAGCCTCTAGTTCTGTTTTTGTTTCTAGTAATTCTCTCTTAATTCTCATCATCTCTTCTTCTAAATTCTGAACCATCTGAATCATCTTGTCACTTGTCTCAACGGAGTTTCCACCATCATTTAGTTTTGAAAGAGTTTCATTTTTAGATTGATTCTCAATTTCAAGAGATATAGAGTGTTGTTGAAGCTCATTAAAACTTTTTGAGAGTGTATTATACGAATCTTGAAGCTTTAAAAATTCAGCGTTGGATTCATGACAAGAATGATTTTCTACATTATTCACATGTTCAACAGTATTCACAGATTCATGCACATCATCACAAATATTCACAGTAGATGAAATTTCATGAGTATATTTAACAGTAACAACTTGCATCACTTCGAGAGACACCATATGTTCTAAAAAGCGGTCATATTCTGATAAAATCTTTTCCTTTTCATTTAAGTGTTGTTCATAAGCATCATCCATTTTATTGAAAACTTTTTGAACTTCACCAATTTCAAAACTTAAATTACACCCTAGATCATAGACTCCTTGTTTAATATGGTCCACAAACGGAACGATCTCTTTCTCAAACACCGTTTTCATGTGTTCGAACGCCCATTCTCCAGCGGTTTGAGCCGTTGAAGTCGTACATTCCAAGATGACCTTGTCAAAATCGGTAAGGTATTGCCCAATCTCTTCCAAGCTGAGCTTTACCGTACTAACCGGTGGAAGATTCTTAGGAATTTCCTTTGGTTTGTCCGAGTTAACGAGTGTAGGAATTATACTAAGGCATTCTCTAGTAGGCATGAAAGTGGATGTTTGGAGAGTTCTCTTTTTCATATTAAAACGAATTCTAAGATCTATTGTGGCATTTTTTGCATTTATTTGAGCATAATCATATTCAGGATATGTAGAAAGTATTTTTAACTGCTTCTCGTCATATGGTGTCATACTCTCAGAATCATTTGAGAACACAATCGGATCTAATACCAATCCTAACTTTGTTGCATCATAAAGTCGTGGGTTGTGGTTAAGCGCTTGCTTTACATACCCTGGGTTAGGTGGTAAGTCTATAAGACGCGATAGATTGAACTCTTTAAATGATGCATGAAACAAGTGTACTAGATGTGAAGAAGCATATTGTTTTAAAAGCTTAATTTCCATTTCTTTTATTCTTTCAGACGTCTTAATTTCCATTTCAAGCTGTTTGGACTCAAGAATTTCAAAATCCGTTTGAAGTTGTTGAAAATTAGTAACGACTGACTCTTTTTCTTTAAGTTCATTCGAAAGATTTACTCTTACACTTTCAATTTCTAGCAGATTGTCCATTTGAACTTTCCTAAACCTATCAAATTCAGGATTGGTTAAGGTAGTGGACACATGAGTCATTTCCAAGGTTTTAACCTTGTCCTTATGCAAAGCAAGCTCGGACAATAAAGTCTGATTAGCATTCATGGTTTCAAGGATCGTACTATTCATTCTGCTAAGCAAAGATGCCGGGACCCTAACCAAATCAAGTTGAGCAGACGAATTGCTAGTCGTAAGAGCTCCCGGTTGTGGTTCACTCAAAGTCTGAGGACTTGCAATGTTATTTCTATCATTGTTTGTCTCGTCGATTGAGTTACTAACCACCGGAGGCTGTTCCAAATACTCAGACATTTGCTCAACTTGATAAGGTACAATACTAGTATCTGTAGCAGTATTTGGTACCTCAAAAATGGTATCAGCTCCATATAGTGAAAGGTTTGCCATAAGAGCTGCTTTGGCGGTGTTAAGATCATCACAATCAGATTCATATGCATCCAAATCATCACATTGATATGCAGCATTGTTGGTGATGACTGTTGTGAGACCATCAGTTTCCGCTACTCCTGGATCTGCAAGGAATGCCAATTCTTCTGCATCAAGCTCACGACCTTGGGCTTGAGCATTCACCAGGTAAATCTTCTCCTTAAACCATGTGTCGTCCCTTCTCCTCTTAGGCTGCTTGCATTCTTGGGCCATGTGCCCTTCCCCTTTGCAGTTGTAGCAAATAACCACCTTCATTTTACCAGTGCTGTTTGCCCTTGTAGCAGTAGTAGTGGATGAACGTGCACCAGCGGTAGATGAATTCGATCTCCCTTGAAGTGGTTGCACCATGACTCTTCCGTCCTGAATTGTTGCCTGTTGTCGAGAGTTAGACGAGTTCCTTAACTGATTGTTAGTTGTTTCTGGAGCTCGGTAACCTCGTTTGTTCAATGTCTGACTTAAATAAGCAGACATCAGAGCAAGGATTTCAGTAGGGCTATCTCCTTGTCTAAATTCAGGGACAGGGATGTCATCTTCACAGTAGAAAGCTGATGCTTCTTGAGCTACAGTCTGATTGGTTGGAGCACTGACTTGTTATGAGTAATGAGGTTGAGGAGCCTCCAGTTGTGGATAGGTACTAGCAAGGTTGGTGGGAGTTTGATACGGTGAATACTGGTGTGAAGCATAAGGTAATGGGTGTGAATCTCCTTGTGATGATGATGTTGCTGGTTGGTGATAAGATGTATGTGGCGGTGGAAGAATCGAGTACTGTGGGAAGCTTGGTGTTTGATACACAGGTTGATATGATGATTTTGTCCTAAAGCAAGCTGAGAGTTGTGGTATGACAGTGTAGGATGGTTTGCCAATATTGTCATTGGTTCATGATAAGTTCCTTGAGAAATTCGGTTTTGGATCACATGCTTCTCATGCTGTTGTAAGAAAGCATAGAGTTGATCTAAATTGGACTTGTGTAGATCACGAATCATTTTGACATCTGTGACATATTGACTCCATTCAGGGGGTAATGTGTTCAGAAACTTGGTGTTTAACTGAAACTGTTCAATCCTAAGATTATAGACATTCATGTCATTCATCAGAGTGGTAAAATGCCAGTAAAAATCATGAAGAGTCTCCCCTGGAATGTATTTGAACCTATCAAACAAATCATATAGTTGACACTCTCGTTCTTGCTTAGTGAGAGATGTCCCTTGTAGCAAAACCGCAAGTCGATCCCAAAGATTCTTTGCTACTGTATGTTCACTTACCATTCGAAAGATATCAGGTGGAAGTGCTTGAAGAATTGTCTGAACAACCCTTTCATCAGCATCTGCAATGATTTTAGCATCGGTTAACTCATGATACTCCCTTGGCCTTGTCACGTTGTTGACGGTAACCTCTCCCCAATCTAATGGTCCTTTATCAATCGATTGAAGCATAAGTCGACCATTTTGTTTGCCCATGATGTACGTTCTCATACGGCCTTGCCATGCTTCAAATAGATCTTTGATGAGCAAAGGCGGACGAGTATCGGTACCCGAAATGATCGATATATCGGTGAGTGAAGTCATAGTTGGCATAAATGAATGTGAATTCATTTTGTGGTCCCTTGAAATTTTTTTTATCAAAGATGATCGAATAATGAAATAAGGTTATGAGTTTTTTGTGTTGTTAACTAAAAGATGTTGTTATCTTGTTGTTGTGTTTGCTTTTGAAATTTTCCAAATTTCCAAATTAAATGCCAAATAGAAGAAAATCCACTAAGTATCTAAAAACAAGTTCTATCGAAATGTTCTTTCTGTCGGAATACCCAGATCGGAATATCTTACTATCGGAATGCTCAGATCGTAATGCAAAGCTGTCGAAATGATTCAGATTGCAAAGTGCTTGTCGGAATGATTCAGATCGTAATGCTCAGATCGCAATGTAACCCTGTCGGAATGATGATGGTATCGGAATGCCTAGATCGCAATGCAAAGCTGTCGAAATGCTCAGATCGCAAAGTCTATCGGAATGCTCAAATCGTAAAGACTATCGGAATGATTCAGATTGGAATGCTTAGATCGCAATGTAGCTGACAAAATTTAAGCAGAGTAACGACTTAAAAATTTCCTTATAGCCGTCGGAATCCCAGATCGCAAAGTACGATCGGAATGTCCAGATCGGAATAAGTAATGAAATCCAAGTATCGCAATGTAGAACCAAACCCTTTCCGATGGTGATGGTTATTGCGATGGAAGCCCGTTTTTACTTGTACTTTCCGATGGAGATTTCTGCTTGAATTTCGGAATGAAGAACACAAGACCTTTTTACACTTTTGATCCAAGAAAGATTGTGTTTTAACGAAAACCAAGATACCAAAATCACATTAACACGAATCCCTATGTTACACTACTTGAAACTACGATCAAACACAAAAAAAATTTGAAGATTCGGCAAAAACAAACCAACACCCTACGATATGTTTATAAAACAATACGCAACACAAAAACAAACCTATATCTCATCCCATGCTCTTGATACCAATTGTAGAACAATGATAATCTTTGTGAAACAAGGGGGTTGATGTTTTTCTAGAGAGAGAAAGTTAGAGAGAGAAGTAAAAGAAACTTGTAATATTGAAATGTAAGAAATGAACAACCAACACCTCTTTCCATGGTGGAAAGAGGTTTAAATACCCCAAGTCCTTAATGGACATGGGCTTCCGGCCCATGAACATGCTCATGGGTCGGGCTATTTAATAAATGAAACTAAACATAACTACGAGCCTATAACTACATTGTTGGAGTGACCGAGACTTTCTAAATGCGTAAAACGTATTTCCAACAATATATATATATATATATATATATATATATATATATATATATATATATATATATATATATATATATATATATATATATATATATATATATATATATATATATATATATATATATATATATATATATATATATATATATATATATATATATATATATATATATATATATATATATATATATATATATATATATATATATATATATATATATATATATATATATATATATATATATATATATATATATATATATATATGATGATTTTATAAGTATGATGATGACCAAGTGGGATTTTATATCTTTATTCAACATTTTAGTGTTATGTGTTGGTAAATTTTTAGACTAGTTTCACTAGTTTAACTTGTTTACATGTTAAGACCCAATAAGCCCATGATAAGCCCATTACATTATATTTGTCCAATTGCACTTTTAACATCAGCCCTATACTCATATGTTGGGCCCAAGTGGGTTAAGCCCAATGAGTAAGTCCATTAGTGTTTAGCCAAATTAGTTGGGTTAATAGTCCAATAAGGCTAATTTGGCCCGTTAATGTCCATATGTTGTAAAGCTCGGGTTTTATCGGTTTTTACTTGTCATATGTACTTATAAATCAGTATATGAGTTATAAAAAGTTTACATTAGACGGGCCCGACCGTCTAAGTTTTAATTGACGAAAACGTTAATCTTTCGGTTTTAGCCGAAAAGACGTAAAACTCATGTATATAGTTTTATAACTTATAAAACTTATCAAATTGCCATTTTAATAAAATGTCCCATTTATTTATCAAAGTATATACTTATTTATAAGTAATATATAAGTTAGTGGGTTTTAGGTATACATTTTATATTAGTTTTACTTGAGTGCTAATTTTATAATATGTACTTCTATTTTACAAATCTTATCATGAAATTCACTTTCACCATTTTTACCATATCTTGAGTTCTACAAGAAGATAGAAGCTCATTTTTGGTCAGAACAAACTACATGATATGTGCTACAATTATCTTCCGTTTAGCTACTTCTCAATCAACCTCTAAATGTCTCCAACAGTTCGTCCAAAATAGACTATACAGATTTAAACTTCAATATTGTTTTGATCATATCTCACTCACTTTATGGATTCCATTGAGTGAACAACTCTCACATATGTACAAGTCACATACCTTACTGTATATTAGTTTATACAAGTCATTTTAATAGGTTATCATAATGTTCTTTACTATTTTATATAGCCTACTATTTTAGACATGATTTTAACATATTTACATGTAGTCTTCAATCTTTTTAACCAAATTTATCAACACAAGATCCCCACATAATACTTTTGATCATCATATATCATCATATACATATACATTATGAAAGAAAATACTAATTTACATTTACAAAATAACAAGAAAATGGAAGGAATGATCCTGTTACCAACCAAGATAATGAAAGTTAAGATCAAGGCTTGACTTTTGATGACAAAACTTGTGGTACACCAACACCAACTTCAAGATCACCCAACTTTAAGAACACGTTGTGGAAAATCAGCCCCAAGACACCAAGGAAACTTCTTTTTGGATGTTATAATCACCTCCAATCAATAAAGCTTCAAAAGGACATCATCTGATGTATGAATAACGTAGGATTTGTGGTTAAATTTATATCAAAATGGGGGTTTATGGTTGAGAGTGGACGGAAAGGGGAGGGAGAGATGAGAGAGATGTGTGTTTTGCATGTATGAAATGAGCTAGTGGATTGAGTTGTTAGTTGTTTTAAGTTGTATATGGTTTTGGTGAATAAACTAGGACAAGTGTCCTAGTTTATCAAGTAAACTTGACACATCCTTGATGTGTTGGATTAAGCTAGCCGTCCCATGTGTAGGGGTGGGGCAAGTTTATCTTGTCTCATCCCCTTTTAATTATGGGTACTCCTCGATTCTAGTTTCCTCTATTTGCGTGCCCTCGGGTCATTTTATGAAAAACGTTTTTATAAATTATGAATCAACGGCACAAAACAAATCTAATAAAAATTGTCTCTTAAAAAACGTAGTTAAAAAACGTAATACGTAATCCTAGGGTTTCCGGTTTAGTCGTAAAGGACGTTAAATTATGCACGTAAGCCCAAATTTCAATCCATAAATTGTGAGTTCATCAACCAACACAAAAATAAGTTTCAAAATAATATACGAGAAAATAATTTACTACCTGAAAATGTTAGATTGTCACAGCTTTTCCTCCTAAAAGGGATCAACGTCCTCGTGATCCATTTCATTTTGATGTCCGTTTCTTATTGAAATCAAAGAGGTGTGGGTATTTCTTCCAAATTTTATCCTCTCGTTCCCAAGTAAATTCTGGTCCATGCTTCGAGTTCCATCGGATCTTGACGATAGGTATCCGACTTTGTTTAAGTTGATTTACC
This sequence comes from Glebionis coronaria, assembly GCA_025667525.1. Classification (NCBI taxonomy): domain Eukaryota; kingdom Viridiplantae; phylum Streptophyta; class Magnoliopsida; order Asterales; family Asteraceae; genus Glebionis; species Glebionis coronaria. Next base: position 141,070 of record JANFOE010000176.1, read on the forward strand.
TCACGATCCATAACCTCTACGTGTTCTTTGATAAAATGCAACTTCTCATCTATTCGAACCTTATCCAACGAGATTTTCTCATCACACACTGCTAAACATTTAATCATATTAGATACATGGAATGCATTGTGAACACCATGAAGTTCTTGGGGTAACTCTAGTTTGTAAGCCACCGAACCTACTCTAGATAAAATCTTAAAGGGTCCAATATAGCGGGGATTCAAATTCCCTCGCTTTCCAAATCTTATGACGCCTTTCCATGGCGATACTTTCAACATTACTCAGTCACCCACTTCAAACTCCATCGGTTTCTGCCGCGCATCCGCGTAACTTTTCTATCTATTTCGGGCAGTCAACAGCCGATTCTTAATATGAACTATCATCTCCGTAGTCTCCCGGATCAATTCCGGTCCTGTGAGCTAGGTAACCCCAACTTCACTCCAACATACAGGAGATCTGCACTTCCTACCATACAAAGCTTCAAACGGTGCAGCCTTAATACTAGCAGGATAACTATTGTTATACGAAAACTCTGCTAAAGGCAAATGTTTATCCCAATTATTTCTAAAATCTATCACACAAGCTCTCAACATATCTTCTAGTGTTTGTATCGTTCTTTCACGCTGCCCATCGGTCTGGGGGTGATAAGCAGTGCTCATGTCGAGATTCGTTCCCAAAGATCTTTGGAGAGATTTCCAAAGGTTTGATGTGAATCTAGGATCTCGATCTGAAATGATCGATACAGGCACTCCATGCTTGCATACAACATTCTCAAGATAAATACGAGTCAGCTTCTCCAGTGAGGACTGCTCTTTAACCGAAATGAAGTGTGCTGATTTTGTCAGTTTGTCGACAATGACCCAAATCGAGTTGTTTCCAGATGATGTTCTAGGAAGATTGGTGATAAAGTCTATCGTAATTCGCTCCTACTTCCATTCAGGAATCTTTGGTTGTTGAAGTAGTCCTGATGAATTTTGATGTTCAGCTTTGACTCTTGCACAAGTCAAGCATTGAAGAACATACATAGCAATATCAACTTTCATATTCGGCCACCAGTACAACTTCTTCAAATCATGATACATTTTATCAGATCCAGGATGAATGAGATATTTAGATTTATGGGATTCCAACATGATAAAATCTCTTAAGCCTCCAAACTTAGGTATCCACATATGATCTCTTAAGCATTTCACTCCATCAGCTCTAACCTCTAAAGGATCTCCTTCTCCTCGAAACCCTTCATTAACAAAATTTTCTTTCTTCCAGGCTTCTATTTGTGCATTTCTAATTTGCTCAGGCAAATTATTGTGCACAGTCAAGGGTAGAGAACACGCCCTGATAGGCTCTCTATCTTTTCTACTTAACGCATCAGCAACAACATTTGCTTTTCCCGGGTGATATTTTATATAACAATCATAATCACTTAATAGCCCTATCCATCTTCATTGCCTCATGTTCAATTCCTTTTGATCGAGAATATACTGTAGGCTTTTATGATCGGTGAATACCGTACACTTGGTGCCATACAGATAATGTCTCCATAACCTAAGAGCAAAGACTACAGCTCCTAATTCAAGATCATGAGTAGGATAATTCTCCTCATTCTTCCTTAATTGCCTAGAAGCATAAGCTATCACCTTTTCTCGCTGCATCAAAACATCTCCATAACCTCTAAGAGATGCATCACAAAATACTACAAAATCTTCACTTCCGTCAGGTAATGATAGAATTGGCGCACTACATAATTTTCGCTTCAATATCTGAAATGCTCCATCTTCTTCACTTCCCCAAACGAAAGGTTTATTTTTCTGAGTTAGCTTGGTCAGGGGTTTAGCTATTAAAGAAAATTCTTTAATGAATCGCCTATAATAGCCAGCCAATCCTAAGAATTTTCGCACCTCCGTTGGCGTTGTCGGTGCAGACCAATTCTTAAGGCTTCAACCTTTGCAGGATCAACATGAATTCCATCTTTGTTAATCACATGACCAAGAAATTGCACATAATCCAACCAAAAATCACATTTCGAAAACTTAGCATACAACTTTTCCTCCTTTAACAAACTCAAGATAATCCTTAAATGTTCTCCATGTTCATCTTTATTCTTTGAATAGATTAGAATGTCGTCAATAAACACGATCACAAAATTTTCCAAATAGGGTTTGCACACTCGGTTCATTAGATCCATGAAGACCGCAGGTGCGTTTGTTAACCCAAATGGCATTACTTGAAATTCATAGTGTCCATAACGAGTTCTAAATGCAGTTATTGGAATATCTTCTTCACGGACGCGAAGTTGGTGGTATCCAGACCGCAAATCTATCTTAGAATACACACTAGATCTTTGTAGTTGATCGAACAAATCATCAATCCTTGGTAAAGGATATCGATTTTTAATCGTCAACTTATTCAGTTCCCGGTAATCAATGCACATACGGAAAGATCCATCCTTCTTCTTAACGAACAAGACTGGAGCTCCCCAAGGCGACGAGCTCGGTCGAATAAAAACTTTATCAGACAACTCCTTAAGTTGTTCGGATAATTCCTTTTACTCAGAAGGTGATAATCAGTAAGGCGCACGTGCCACCGGTGCATCACCAGGAATTAAATCGATTCGAAAATCGACTTGCCTTATCGGTGGAAGTCCGGGTAAATCTTTAGGAAATACCTCAGGAAATTCATAGATAATAGGTACATCTTCTAATCGTTTCTCCTTAGACTCATTCCCGGTCACTTGAGCTAAGAATAGCTCGCAACCGTTCCTGATGTACTTTCGGACTTTAATACATGAAACGATTTTCAAATGGGATTCACCTCGATTACCATCAATTACTAACGTCCAATTCCTAAGAGGAATCTTAACCTTCTTTTCACCACATAAAATAGTAGCATTATTCAACGATAACCAATCCATACCAATAATAATATCAAAACTACCTAGTTCTATCAACATCAAATCAATCGGAAAGGAATAGTTTAAGAGATTTAGAGAGCATCCTTTAAATAGTTTATTAGTTTTCACTAATTTACCATCAGCCAATTCCACTTCGTAACTGGTATTTATCTCAACAGGTTCAATGTCAATAAGGGCACTAAATTTAGTGGATACAAAGCTCCTATCAGCACCCGAATCAAATAAATCAACAGCGTAATGATTGTTGAGTAAAAACGTACCAGTAACGATATTCAGATCTTCTTTCTTAACCTCGACTGTTCCAAGTTGATAAGCACCACCCTGGGGGTTTCTTCCAGGTCCAATCGCTTTCAACTTAGGGCAATCCGATTTCTTATGACCTTCTTCATTACAGTTGAAGCAAATAACTCCCCTCTTACACTTTTCCACTTTGTGTCCAAGCTTTCCGCAATTTCGGCTCTTCCAGCAGTCGCCAGTATGCCTCTAATTGCCACACTTAGGACATTTTTCATCATTGCGCGGTGTGTTGTTGGTAAGAGCATTTGCATTCCCCCTTCTCTGGTTTTGACGGCGATTGAAATTTTGCTTATTATCACCTCGACCTCCACGATCGCCATCACCCTTTCTTTTCTCACCAGCATGTGCTTCATCCTTCCTATCCTGAATTAGCCCAATGAGTTGGTAAGCCATTCGAACAGAATCATCAATGGTCAGTGGTTTTGATGATGTCACGTCCCCTCGGATGTTCTTGGTCAACCCTTTAATATATTTTTCAATTCGGATCTCTTCGGGTTCCACCAATCGAGGACACAGCAAGGCCAACTCATGGAATCAGTTTGTGTAGCTATCAATGTCCACACCTTTCATTCACAGATGAATCAAATCTTGTTCCAACCTAATGATCACGCTACGGGGACAGAACTCCAGAGTCATCCACTTTTTAATTTCAGCCTATGGAGTAGCATTAGCAACATCAATACCCATGAAAGCAATTCTCCCATTCCACCAAGTCAACGCACGACCTTTAAGAGTAGCCATAGAAAAAGTAACCTTATCTTCCTCCTTACACTTACTAATCCGAAACACCGACTCAATCTTCTCAATCCACTAGCTTAATCCTACAGCACCTTCAATTCTATTAAAAGGTAGAGGTTCACACTTCATGAACGTCACATAAGTACAACCACCGACTTCCGGTGCATTAGGTCCAAGTCCTCCTACATTTCCTTCAGCATTAGCATTCACATTATTAGAATTCACATTCACATTAGTACCACCAATTCCACTACCGCCAGCTCCACTACCACCAGCTCCACTACCGCCAGCTCCACTACCGCCAGCTCCACTACCGCCAGCTCCACTACCGCCAGCTCCACTACCGCCATCTCCACTACTGCCATCTCCATTTCTAGCATTTGCCATAAATTCTGTCATAGATGCGGCAACTTGCTTCGCAATGATCCTACATACATCATCCTCAGTCAAAGCTTTCTTGGGCGACATGGTTCTATAATTTCACAATTTCAAAGCATATTAAGAATTCACCTAACAAGGGATTCATATAAGATGGATTGAATTCATAATCAAGATACAAATAAGGCACGATATGTAATTCAAGACAAAGATACATATTTCTTTGGATTAGAAACAACCACATTGTCTTAATTACATTCCACATCCAAGTTTCTAGCACTATACAGGCCCAAAATTCGTGCCAGATCTACTTACTAATAAGTCGGTTCAGTCAAAGTTACAAAAGATACAAAAGATACAAAGATGACTACTAAAGATAGACTGGTCTACTGAGAACCGCCAGATGGTCCATCATCCATCGTCTTCGGTATCTTCGTCGAACGATCACAAGACACATCCTCAGCTGGGCGCTTACGAATCACTCCTTTCTCGACCATCTCAGTATAAAACCTACTGTTCCAACCAACAGATATATTCAACTCTTTCTCAGCCTTCTCACGCATCGCACGAGCTACATTCAACTGAATCTCCATAGTATTCACCTTTTTCTTCTTTTCATCGTACTCACCACTTTCTAGCACAGATAACCTCCTAAACGCCTCATTCAAACCACGCTCCACATCAGTCAAATCCAAATTAAGCAACTCCCTCTCTTTCTCACCAACCTTAGTCTTCGACTCCAAATAAGCATCCTGAGTCTGAACAACACCTAAACCAACCTCTGTCATACTACCTCGAACACGAGAAGCATCTAAATCACGTCTCAAGGCCCAAGGTGCAATTCAATCAATATGAGTAGCCTCTCGAACCCTATACGAATCTCCTATCACATGCCTACGAGTAGCAATCCCATCAGTACCATCAGGTGCATCATCATCCTCATCATCCTCTGATTCAGAATCAGATTCAGACGATTCAGACAATTCATCTCTAAGTAGTTCAAACTCAGAATCAGACAAATCAGCTGGAGGGGGTAAGGGCTCACCCTCCGCTACATCATAAGGGAAAATAATCTCAGCCTCCTCATCATCATCAACCTTATAATATATACCTATCTCCTCCTCGACATCCTCGTCGTCATCCTCATTACCTACATTATCTATCCCAATCTCATCATCATTCTCAATACCAACATTATCATTATCATTCTCTACAACATCAACCTAAAATGGTTCCTCCTCTTCATCATCCATATCCTCATCTACATTATAATCCACTAAGTCTAAATAAGGGTTATCATCTACATTAGGTTCAGGAATAGCATGGTTCTCCAGGAATATTAGGGTCAGCCATGACAATCTGCATTTATAATATATCTCGTATTAGCATAAAATAATTATTAAACAGTTACATACTGAAACCACGATATATACATATATATAAATTAAATTATATATATCAAAATATATATCTTCTCAATAAGGCTTGTTGGTAACGTCGGAGAACTTTGGCACCGTTATAGTCAAAAGATTTTTCAAACATTTTAAGAAAATGTTTATAGTTAAAAGATTTTGAAAAGTTTTGTTCAAAACCTTGGTTTTAAAAATCTTTCGTTCTCTATAATGAGAGCTCTGGTACCAAACTGTAACACTCTCAAATTTCATACGGTACAGCGGAAGAGTCAATAGAGTGTTACAGGATAGCACAATAACTCCAATCATAGACAACGCATAAAAATAGTTGTACAAGGTTTAACATACATTCATTCGAAATAAAAGTTTTAAGTGTACAACAGGTCCCTAAATTACACAGTCATAAAGTTTACAAAACATAGATCGAATGAATAATTTTTATTATGTGGGCCATCAGATTCGATCTCCATCCAAATTATCTTCATGCACCTGAGATAAAACATGCAAAAATTATATCAGCGAATGCCGAGTGAATTCATAGAGTTTAATAAAACCGTTATAGAAAACAATCATCGAAATCAGAACACAAGTATAATATCAGAAGTAATTCCTCGTATTGCTAGTCAGGCAATATATAAGTCAAATCATTCATCTCAAACCGTCCATGAAACCGCAGTTTCAAAATTATCGTTATTTGCATCGTATCATATCGGATATTTAAATTACATTGGATTATTATTAGTCGCATGACATTATTACCTTACTATCACAAACAACGGGTCGCTAACCCGACAAACAATTTGCCCATCTAAGTTAGCGTGTCTTCACAAAAATCACGCTATGTAAATCTTCTCATACATAAATTCGCTTACCAATCAATGTGGCACGACGGGGATCAACCGTTAAGGCACGAACTAGGGTGATCTTCCCCAAATAGTACTATTAAATGCATAAGCATCTACCAAATCCCGGTAGTTCACAATTCATGCTAATGGGACTTTAAGTGACATAACCTAACTATAATAATCCTTTACATCTCATTTATTGGGTCATAGCATCATTCGGGTCCATATCATTAATCATACCATCGGGACTACTTGTATTCTATTTTTATCAAAAACTAGCATGATATCTCCCTCGCGGTTTTACAAATCATTTTATAAAACGTTTAAAAGAGTGCAAGGCTATGAACTCACGTTGATTACGAAAGGCGGGTTATCGACTACGGGTGTGCTTCGAACAAGGAAACCTATATAAATAATACTCGGTCTTAGAATTTTGTCCAATGACTTTATAAAAATAATAGCTATGTATATATATATATATACATATAAATATATATATATATATATATATATATATATATATATATATATATATATATATATATATATATATATATATATATATATATATATATATATATATATATATATATATATATATATATATATATATATATATATATATATATATATATATATATATATATATATATGATTTTATAAGTATGATGATGATCAAGTGGGATTTTATATCTTTATTCAACATTTTAGTGTTATGTGTTGGTAAATTTTTAGACTAGTTTCACTAGTTTAACTTGTTTACATGTTAAGGCCCAATAAGCCCATGATAAGCCCATTACATTATATTAGTCCAATTACACTTCTAATATCAGCCCTATACTCTAATTTTGGGTCCAAGTGGGTTAAGCCCAATGAGTAAGTCCGTTAGTGTTTAGCCAAATTAGTTGGGTTAATAGTCCAATAAGGCTAATTTGGCCCGTTAATGTCCACAGGTTATAAAGCTCGGGTTTTATCGGTTTTTACTTGTCATATGTACTTATACATGAGTTATAAAAAGTTTACATTAGACGGGTCCAACCGTCTAAGTTTTAATTGACGAAAACGTTAATCTTTCGGTTTTAGCCGAAAAGACGTAAAACTCATGTATATAGTTTTATAACTTATAAAACTTATCAAATTGCCATTTTTATAAAATGTCCCATTTATTTATCAAAGTATATACTTGTTTATAAGTAATATATAAGTTAGTGGGTTTTAGGTATACATTTTATATTAGCTTTACTTGAGTGCTAATTGTATAATATATACTTTTATTTTACAAATCTGATTATGAAATTCACTTTCACCATTTTTACCATATCTTGAGTTCTACTAGAAGATAGAAGCTCATTTTTGGGCAGCACAAACTACACGAAATGTGCTACAGTTAACTCCATTTTAGCTACTGCTCAATCAACCTCTAAATGTCTCTAACAGTTTGTCCAAAACAGACTAAACAGATTTGACTTCAATATTGTTTTGATCATATCTCACTCATTTTATGGATTGCATTGAGTGGCCAACTCTCATATATGTACAAGTCACATACCTTACTGTATATTAATTTATTCAAGTCATTTTAATAGGTTATCATAAGGTTCTTTACTGTTTTATACAACCTACTATTTTAGACATGATTTTAACACCTTTACATGTAGTTTTCAATCTTTTTAACCAAATTTATCAACATAAGATCCCCACATAATACTTTTGATCATCATATATCATCATATACATATACATTAAGAAAGAAAATACAAATCTACATTTACAAAATAACAAGAAAATGGAAGGAATGATCTTGTTACCAACCAAGATAATGAAAGTTAAGATCAAGTCTTGACTTTTGATGACAAAACTTGTGGTACACCATCAATAACTTCAAGATCACCCAACTTCAAGAACACCTTGTGGAAATAAGCCCCAAGAAACCAAGGAAACTTCTTTTTGGATGTTATAATCACCTCCAATCAATAAAGCTTCAAAAGGACATCATCTTATGTATGAATAACATAGGATAAATTTAGATCAAAATGGGGGTTTATGGTTGAGAGTGGATGGTAAGGGGAGGGAGAGATGAGAAAGATGTGTGTTTTTGCATGTATGAAATTAGCTAGTGGTTTGAGTTGTTAGTTGTTTTAAGTTGTATATGGTTTTGGTGAATAAACTAGGACAAGTGTCCTAGTTTATCAAGTAAACTTGACACATCCTTGATGTGTTGGCTTAAGCTAGCCATCCCATGTGTGGGGGTGGGGCAAGTTTATCTTGTCTCATCCCCTTTTAATTACGGGGTACTCCTCGATTCTATTTTCCTCGATTTGCGTGCCCTCGGGTCGTTTTATGAAAAACATTTTTATAAATTATGAATCAACGGCACAAAACGAATCTAATAAAAATTGTCTCATAAAAAATGGAGTTAAAAAACGTAAATACGTAATCCTAGGGTTTCCGGTTTAGTCATAAAGGACGTTAAATTATGCACGTAAGCCCAAATTTCAATCCGTAAATTGTGAGTTCATCAACCAACAAAAAATAAGTTTCAAAATAATATACGAGAAAATAATTTACTACCTGAAAATGTTAGATTGTCACATTTGAAAGTTTCAGTTGTCAAATATGGTCCTTGATTTTTGATAAAACATGAAAACAAAGTCTTTCAGTCGTCCAAACCACTTTCCTTTGTTAATTAACTTTCTCTTTTCACACTTTTGCCCCAAATGGTTTTCCAAACTATTTTCAAGGATTAGTTTTTTTGCCATTTTGGATATTTCAAGGGCTGATCTTGGACATTTCTCATCTTTGAAGGTCTTCAATGGATGTTTGACATTATGGAGGACCATTATTGACAATTTTGAATTCTTAAGGGACTAAACTTGCCAAATCTTCAAAGTTGAGGGACCATTTTGTAATTTTGACAAACTTAAGGGATCAAACTTGTAATTATGAATATACAAGGGTATTAAATGTCATTTCTTCATTGATGAGGGATGATACTTGTACATCTTCAAGTCTTCAAGGGTTTTTCTTTGAGAAATCCATAACTAGGGTCCGGTTCATTGTGCGGCTTCGTTTCTCGTGTTCGTTTTTCCTTGTTTCTTGTGATCTTTTGTCTTTTTCACGATATCCGTACCTAAAATACATAAGTAAACAAACACAAGCATATATATGATATGTTGATGACATTTTATGCATTTAAAGCCCGATAAGAACGATGAGATCATGTATAAATGACATCTCACCACTTCCTTAAATTGATACAAAGTGGTCTTCAAGCTCAAGTAAAAGTGGTACGTACTGATAGAGGCACATAATTCTTGAATTCAACTCTGATGAATTATTTTGAAGCCGATGGGATTGAACATGAAACATCTATTGCTCGAACACCTGAACAAAACAGAGTTGTTGAAAGACGAAACTGTACTTTAGTTGAGGCTGCTCGAACATTATTATCCGCTTCAAAACTACCATTATTCTTTTGGGACGACGCCGTGTCAACCGCATGTTACACACAAAACCGTTCCTTAATTATCCCAAGACACGAAAAGACACCATATCACATAATTCATGATCGCAAACCTTCACTCAAATACCTTCATGTTTTTGGATGTACGTGTTACATAATTCGAGATGGTGAAAATCTGGACAAGATGAAAGAGAAAGGTGATGCATGCATTCTTGTGGGATATGCAACTCAGTCTAAGGGATATAGAGTGTATAACAAGAGAACAAAAGTGATCGTCGAGACTATTCATATCAGATTTGATGAATTACAAGAAATGGCACTTGAACAAAGTAGTTTAAGTCCCAATATACAACGACAAAAGACTTCTGTGCACAACCGCATGGAACTCGGAACTCAAGACCAAAGCAATGAACCGTCAAGTTCAAAGCTGGTTCCACAAAGTGTTCCAAGAGCTGATATGACAGTGGACACGACACTTGAAGAGTTGGAAATGTTATATGGACCAAGGCTTGATGAATATTTCACGGGGGAGAAACATGTTGTATCAAAGTCTTCCGTTGTCACTCATGATATGAATGATGATACCGATCATCATCAACAAAAGGATACAACTTCATCTACTTCAACACGGGTTGCTGTAGATTTACCTCCTCAGAAATCACTTCAAGAATCGATCCTACAACATCCACAACTAATGTCATTGCTGTCACACTCCCAAAATATCAGAGTATAATGGCGACAAGGGAGTGGTGACGTCATGATTATCATACGCACATAGTCACAAAGAACGACCTCTAAATGAGACGTTCGGAAAATAGATCACTTGTAATTAATAAAATAAATAGTTTTAACAAAGTGCGGAAGCATAAACTGAATACGGTTACAAAACTTAGTTTTCTCAAATGGTACAAATGATCGTTGTTTCAAAGAAATGACGGCAATGCATGAGACCTCATTTAGCATCTTCCTTCTTAATACCTGAGAAAAACATTGCTAAAGTGTCAACATAAAGTTGGTGAGTTCATAGGTTTAGTTAAGTGGAAATGTTTAATGAACCACAAGATTTTCCCAAATGTGATGACAATATAACAGATACAAAGTCATCCCAAAAGTATTTATTACAGTCTAAGCTCGTGACACCGAAGCGTTAACAACATCGGCAGTATAATCATATAAATGTAGCCCAAACTAGATGCCTAAACCCACGACATCCTATATCAGATTCAAATGAAACTGTGCCCGCTTGTCCCCTTGTTGGACAAGACAGACAGGGACGTCAATCCCGATAGATCTATCCATTACATTCGCGCTTACACAAAGTAATTAACGGTTCAAGATTCACGGGCCAAAGCAACTGGGTTTTTAGTGGGACTTAGACTAATATACAAATCAGTGAATGCACTTGTGTTCATACGTTAAAATCAAGCAATGTCTCACCCCAAAAAGCAGTGAAAATAGTAAAGTATGGGGCTATAAACTCACCTCATAAATTCAGCAAAGAGAACGTAGATAAAATAGCTCGAGAGTACGGTTACGCTAGCCGCGACCTAATTAATTATGAGAATCGAGTTACGATACGAATAATTATAATATTAAATGACTCGACACCCTAGTTGTGCTTGACGAAACCATACGTTTATGAAAAGTACGATTTACGGAAAAGTACGATAAATAAAATCGGTTTATTAAATGGTCGGGTTTCACGGGTTAAATTATAACTGAAATTTACAAAATTCGTTTTGGGCTTTAACCAAACTAAACAAATACACAAGGCCCAAATTGGGTCCAATATCTTTACACACAAACCCGGCCCAAGGGTCATTAGACCCGGCCCGGCCCACTGGCGGAATAAACAAGGAACGAATGGAGTAAATAGTGTGTTTATCACACACAACTCCCATAACAGAGAGTTAACTCTCTCTCCTCCCTCGATATCATCTCCACCGCCCCAAATCTCTCTCTCTCTTAAATCTAGATCGGTTCAATCCTTTTCCATGGCTAATATCTAATCATTTGGGATATAACAATCATGTGTGGTGGTCTGAGGTGTTTAGATCGCGTGAGATGTGGGGTTTAATCCCCACATCAAACCGATTTGGGTTTTCTGATGTGTTCATCCTTGCGGTTACGTGAATCAATAGCCAGAAATCAAGATAAGTTTGTTTTTCCTTTATTTCTTTTAAAAGCTTATTTGATTTTCGATTTAATAAAGATCAGTGGGTTTCATTGATTTGTATAAAGTTGTTGTGAATCATATGATTCTCGGATTTAAAACAAATGAATTTAGGGTTTTGAAATATTTGGGGGTTTTTATAAATCTCGGTTTTAAACACAATTAATTGATGTTTTCTATTATAAAATCAAACAAATTTCAATATAAAATCAGTTTATAAAAATTAGGGTTTCGGTTAATTGGGGGTTTTTGCATAACTCATTTTCAATTAAATTAAATATGGGGTTTGGGTTTAGATTAGGTTTAATTAACGTTTTAATTAATAAAAATTCAATCTAGGGTTTTCATAAAATTGGGGGTTTTTCATATTCGATTGTCACTCATGTTTATGTGATGTTTCTGAAATGTGGAAAATGTTAATTACATGTTTTAAAAGGTTTTTAAATAATTAGGGTTTCGATTTGAAATGGGGGTTTCTATACCCGCGGCAAGATTAATGGTTTTTAGGATGTTTCTGTAAAATAACAAATTGGTTTGGACATTTGATTTAGATGGTAATGATTGTTGATAGTTTTGGCAGAAAGTAAGAACTTGGTTGGTTTGATTTGATTCTCGGTTTGGTTCTTGATTGGGTCTCGGTTTGGTTGAACATGGGTCTCGGTTTGGTTCTTGATTGTGGTCTTGATTTGGTTGGACATGGGTCTCGGTTTGGTTCTAAATCGGGTCTCGGTTTGGTCTAAATCGGGTCTCGGTTTGGTCTAAATCGGGTCTCGGTTTGGTTGACAGAAAAGTAATATTATAAACATGTTTGTATTAGTTATAAAGTTTAACAAATTTCAGTTTTTAGTTAAAAGAATAAGACCTTTACAATGACTAACACATTGATTCGTTTATTCACAGGTTCGTACAAAACAAGCACATCTAGGACTTCATAAGGAAAGACGAAAAGACGAAAGACTCACAATGGGGATGCTATGTTCGGTTTTGCAGGTTCGGACGGGATGAAGACTTTCGGTTTTTGCAGGTTTGACGCGACGTGTGGGTCGGCTGGACCAAATCTTCACTCTACCCAGAAGTTGTGTTTGGAAAGACTTGTGCAGATTTTTGGTGTTTGTAATTTGGACAGTGATAAACTTGTATTTGGACATTGGATAACTTTGGGTTTGTATATAAACTTGTATTGTTAGTCTAGGGTTAGTGTCATGCTGAAAATGTTAACTTGTGATATACCCAAAAGGGGTAAACTAGGCATGTGTGCTGTCTTTTAGTGAGGAAATAAACTATGAAGTTTATTTGCAGCTGGTCATGTGACTGATTTTTGAGACTCTTGTAAGGCAAGCTTGGTAATATAAATGAAGGTTTATACTCAATTATGTGTATACATGCTGTGACAACTTATACAACTCAACTCGGTTCACAATGTTTAAATTTAGACGCGACTGAATAATCACGACACTAAAACCGTTTGACATACGATCCCAAAACAAAACAATTGTGCGAGACGTCACGTAATCTTAATAACTATATCAAATAAACGTACGGCAAAAACATAAAACGCTCACAAACTTGTGTATTGCATTCAACTTACTACTCGCGAATACTCGAGATGTTACATATGCTCTCCCTAAAAAGGGCTTTGTCCGCAAAGCAAAAATAGTTAACACATTCATGTCAACAACTCGTCGGTAAACAGTTAAAATACTCGTACTACATGAATAAATTAAGATGGAAATTTGACGAATGTCACAGTATTCCCATGTTTTAGAGATTTCGTCACGAAATCAAGACGTTGTTGTAGTAGGTTGGTTAGCGAAAAGATGAGGATACTTGCTCTTGAATTGATCTTCACGTTCCCACGTGTATTCTGGACCTCTACGCGCGTTCCATCGGATCTTCACAATAGGTATACGGCTTTGCTTGAGTTGTTTAACTTGACGGTCCATAACTTCTACTGGTTCTTCTACAAAGTTGAGTTTGTCGTCGAGTTGAATCTCCTCCAAAGGGATAACGAGTGTCTCGTCGGCTAAGCATTTCTTCAGATTGCAAATGTGGAACACATTATGCACTCGGCTAAGTTCTTGGGGTAATTCCAAACGATAGGCTACGGGACCAATCCTATCTATAATCTTGAAGGGTCCAATGTAACGAGGATTTAACTTTCCACGCTTTCCAAAACGAATCACACCTTTCCAAGGTGAGACCTTCAACATAACTTTATCACCAACCTCAAACTCAAGAGGTTTGCGTCTCATATCAGCATAACTCTTCTGTCGATCTCTTGCGGCTTGCATACGGCTCTTAATCTTAAAGATCTTCTCAGTAGTCTCGTGTATGATCTCGGGTCCAGTGAGTTGTGCTTCACCGACCTCTGCCCAACACACGGGTGAACGACACTTCCTACCATACAGTGCTTCGAATGGCGCTGCCTTAATGCTAGTGTGATAACTATTGTTGTATGAGAATTCCACCAGAGGTAGGTGTCTATCCCATCTATTTCCAAAGTCAATCACACAAGCTCTCAGCATATCTTCTAGGGTTTGAATGGTCCGTTCACTTTGACCGTCAGTCTGGGGATGATACGCAGTGCTCATATCCAACTGCGTTCCCAATGCCTTCTGCAGTGACTTCCAAAACTGCGAAGTAAATCGGCTGTCTCGGTCGGAGATTATAGACACAGGCACACCGTGCTTCGTGACTACTTCCTCCAAGTACGTCCTTGCTAACTTATCCATTTCATCAGTCTCCTTGATGGGTAGGAAATGAGCCGATTTGGTGAGTCGGTCGACGATTACCCAAATCGTGTCGAATCCGGCTGCGGTCTTTGGTAGCTTGGTAATGAAATCCATAGTGATCCTTTCCCACTTCCATTCTGGCAGTTCGGGTTGGACCAATAATCCTGATGGTTTCATATGTTCGGCTTTGACTTTGGCACAAGTCAAACACTTGCTAACGTATGTAGCAATATCCGCCTTCATGTTCGGCCACCAATACAACATCTTCAGATCATGATACATTTTATCAGATCCCGGATGTATGGAGTACTTTGACTTATGCGACTCATGCATAATCAAGGATCGTAGGTCACCATGGCATGGTAACCAACTCCTATTATCAAGGCATAACGTTCCATCCGAACGTGCTTCCAACTTCTTTATCATTCCTCCAACATCCTCAGTCTTGAGAATTTCTTCCTCGACTGCTTCTTTCTGAGCCTTGAGAATCAAGGATGGAAGGTCTAAGTCAATGGTCATCATTAAAGCCTTCACCCTAAGAACTCTCTCCTTTCGACTCAAAGCGTCGGCCACGACATTTGCCTTGCCCGGGTGATAACGGATCTCGCAATCGTAATCACTGAGCAACTCTAGCCAACGTCGTTGTCTCATGTTGAGTTCCTTTTGATTCAAAATATGTTGTAGACTCTTATGATCAGTGAATACAACACACTTAGTACCATAAAGGTAGTGTCTCCAAATCTTCAAGGCAAACACCACTGCTCCCAACTCTAGGTCATGAGTCGTGTAGTTCTTCTCGTGCACTTTTAGTTGTCTTGATGCGTAAGCTATGACCTTAGTCCTTTGCATCAGTACTGCACCTAACCCTTTTATGGATGCATCACAATACACCACAAAGTCTTCATTACCCTCGGGTAGGGCTAGTATAGGTGCTTCACACAACATCTGCTTCAACGTCTGGAATGCCAAATCTTGATCTTCCTTCCACTCAAACTTCTTATCCTTTTGAGTCAATTCCGTCATTGGTTTAGCTATCTTGGAGAAACCTTCAATGAATCTCCTATAGTTACCAGCAAGACCTAAAAATTGACGGATCTCCGTGGGTGTTGTTGGAGTCGCCCAATCCTTTACAGCCTCGATCTTAGCAGGGTCAACGTGAATACCACTTCTGTCGATCACATGCCCAAGGAATTGCACTGTGTTTATCCAAAACTCACATTTGGAAAACTTTGCATATAACTTCTCCTTCCTTAGCAGCTCTAATATGGTCTTCAAATGTTCCTTGTGTTCTTCTTCATTACGAGAATAGATGAGAATGTCATCGATAAATACAATCACAAACTTGTCCAAGTATGGTTTGCAAACTCGATTCATGAGATCCATGAATACCGCAGGCGCGTTTGTCAAACCAAAAGGCATAACTTGGAACTCGTAGTGTCCGTACCGGGTTCTAAAAGCCGTTTTATGAACGTCTTCCTCTCTAACCCTTAGTTGATGATATCCTGACCTTAAATCGATCTTCGAGTATATGCTAGATCCTTGCAATTGGTCGAAAAGATCGTCAATCCTCGGCAATGGGTAGCGGTTCTTTATCGTCAGCTTATTCAATTCTCGGTAATCGATACACATTCTAAAGGATCCATCTTTCTTTTTGACAAATAAGACCGGCGCTCCCCAAGGTGAGGAACTTGGTCTAATGAAACCTTTGTCAGAAAGTTCCTTTATCTGTTCAGCTAACTCTGTCATCTCGGCCGGTGCTAGACGGTATGGGGCTCTAGCAACAGGCGCGGCTCCTGGTGTAAGCTCGATGTGAAACTACACTTGCCGTGCTGGTGGTAGTCCGGGTAAATCCTCTGGGAATACGTCCGGAAAGTCTCTAACGATCGGTACATCTTCCACCTTCTTCTCGCGATCTTCTTCTCCTTCCTTTTGTGTTACTTGAACCAAGAATACCGGACATCCCTTCTCAATGTATCTTTGGGTCCTGATACATGAGATGACTTCCAATCTTGATCCATTCTTCACTCCACTCCTTTCGCCTTGTATGATGAGTACGTCGTTTCCATAAGGAACACGGACACACTTCTCATGACATACAATCTCCGCGTGATGCTTCGACATCCAATCCATTCCAATGATGACGTCGAAACTTCCCAATTCTATAGGGAGTAGGTCGATACTAAACGAACGACCTTGTAGCCTTACACTACATCCTTTCAGAATAACGTCGGTGGTTACTGACTTCCTATCGGCTAATTCTACATTATACTTAACGTCTAACGCAGTAGGGGTAACATTTAGGCGTTCACTAAATATAGACGACACAAAACTCCTATCCGCACCAGAATCAAATAGTACTGAAGCATAGTTGTTATTGACTAGAAACGTACCAGTCACAACATTGTTGTCTTGCACAGCAGCTTCAGCACAGAGATGATACACTTTGCTAGGTGCCGTGAATCCTCCCGGAGTACTAGTTGTGGCTCGGTTATTCCCTCCTCGGTTCCCTTGATTCTGCTTCTAGTTACCTTGGTTCTGATTTTGATTCCCTCGAATCTGGTTACTACGACCTTGGTTCCCACTGCTTGGACACTTGTTCTTGTAGTGACCTTTCTCTCCACATCCAAAGCAAGTGACATTTGCTCCTTGGCCACCTTGCGTTCCAGGTCCTCTTTGATTAGTAGAACGAGGTGGTGCTCGGCATTCCTTTGCCTTATGTCCCGCCTTCCCACAATTGTAGCACGTAGGGGGACATGCTCCTTCGTGGTGTCGGCCACATTTTCCGCAGAAAGGTAGTCTTCCAGCGTAGTTCCCAGTATTTCCTTGTCCAGCAGTGAACACTCTTGCTACTTCTTGTCGCTTGTTCTGGTTGTAGTTGCTTGGGTTGTTGCTGTTGTTGGTATTGTTGTTGTAGTGGTTGCCAGACCACTTTCTTTTATCCCCAGTATTTTCTCCCAACTCCTGTACCACTTGGTACATCAGACTCTGAGCCATGTCGATTGCCTCGTGCAAATCAGTCGGCTTGGATGAAGTCACATTCCCTTTGATGCTCAAAGGTAGTCCTTCAATGTATCGCTCCAACAATCGGTCATCGTTGGGCACCATTTCCGGACATAACAAGATCAGCTCTTGAAAGCGCTGATTGTAAGCAGTAAGAGCAGTACCCTTGACCTTCAGGTTCCACAGCTCAACTTCCATCTGCTTGACTTCATTTCGTGGGCAGTATTTCCTCACAAACATAGCTTTAAATTCACTCCAGGGCGTCGTTTGGGCAACGTCAATGGTCACTGCACGAGCATAGACGTTCCACCAAGTCAAAGCACCATCCACTAACGTGCTTGACGCAAACTTCACCTTGTCGGCTTCAGCGACATTGCTAATCCCAAATTGGGATTCTAGCTTCTCAAACCATCTGGTTAATCCTACTGCTCCTTCAGTACCGCGGAAACTTACTTGCGTAACTGCACGAAATTATTTTTAGGTACAAGTCCGTGCAATAGCATTAGTAGCTCCTTGGTTGGTCTCCTCCTGTGTGCTAGCTGTACGATTTGCTTCAGCGGTCGCGAGTGCCTCGGCCACTCGTTCGGCTATCATTTGGCTTAACATGGCGGTGTCAATTCCACCGGTAGCGGCTGGCGGATTCTGCGTTTCGGATCTTCTAACTGGCGCCATAATCTAACAAGGTAATAGGATAATGAGTTTTTGCCAGACATCACATGCATGGCACACACAACACAATTATGAAATGCTCCAGGATATAATACACAATATATAATGATCTCACAATTTTCGCAACTCACAATATCATTCATGGAATCGTTTGATAATACATCATAGTTTGTCATAACATAATAAAAGAAAATAAAATACCAACTAGCTAAGACAAACTTCAAAGCTTAGTGGTCATACAGGGATAGGTCGATGGTACAAGATAAATCTAACTAGTGCCCTCACGGCGCTGATGAAGCTCCTTCTCCAACTCTGCTAACCTCCTCTCAACCACTAGCTCACGAGCCTGGGAATCTCTCAATCTAACATCGGTATCATGACAAGCGGCTCTAAACCTCTTATCCAAATCTGCAACAGGGTCCTCCACTGGTGCCTCTAGTCCGCCTGTCTCCACCAATGGCTCTACTCCCCAACGGGTCATCAGGCTCCCAATCTCCTCAAGACGAGCATTCGGCATGGATTCCATCTGATCAAGAACAGTAAGAAGCTGTCCTCGTAGACGGGTCACACATACTGTCAGCACTGTCTCATCCCTAACTGGACTCTTCTTCGCCAGTGCCTCCAACTTATCCTGCACTTCATTATACTCTTCACCTAAAGCCTCTACAGCATCCTCCAACCTGTTCAACCGTGTCGTCACACATCCATCTGCCGCCCCAAGCATCACCACCGTCGACGTAGCTCTCCTAGGAAGAGGAGTCGTAGCTCTCGGTCCTGTAGAGATACCAGCGTCAGTAAGCATCTCCTGGTACACTGCAGGTACAGTCTCTGGTGGTGGTAGTAGTAATGGTGTCTCTGGGACAGAACTGGCAGGTGTGCGGGCTGCATGCCTGTCAGTGGCAGTGAAAGGTATGAGGGGTCGGTAAGGTGAAAGTGGTGGTCGAGCAGCTCTCCCCCGAAGACGTCGTCTCACATAGTAGAAAGGTAGAGTACCAGGTGCTGGAGCAGGAATAGCAGTCCTTTCTTCTTCGTCTTCAGATGAAGATGAGGAGATGTGTGCTAGGGAAACCTCAGGAGTAGCAGCATATGCAGTAGGAGGGTCCTCAGTGTCTGTGACCTCCATAGGCTCTCCTTCCCCATCTGTAAACTCCATCTCATCATCCTCTGTCTCCTCTACCGTCTCATCTCCAGTCACTGATGTCTGACCTGGCGACTGCACCACGTCAGTGTCTAAGTCATCCTCTCCTCCGCCTTCTAGGCTAAGCACATCGTCAGCTGATGCATCAGGAACACGGATCGGTGAATGACGAACCTCCTCAGCCTCTTTCTCTATATCGTCATCTAAAACCATCCGGTACCACGGATATCCTGACGGCGATCCTCTAGGTAGTCCTACTGATGAACTGATGGTCGACTGTGAACTACGGTTGTAGTACGCTCCTGTAGACGTGGAATCATCGGATGAAGACATCGCTGTAATCATAAACAAAATAAATGTGTGTAAATATCTTATAAAATTAGTCCGTAAAAAGGGACATTAACATAACATAGCAATCATTGTTGAATCCACATGTATCCCATATAACATAATTCAGATTTTGTTGTTGCACATGTAACCCATGTAAATATACCTCGTAATTGTTAATTCACATGTATCCCATTTATTACTTATGTATCTACATATACTTAATACTTACAACCTGTATGATAATCGATTAAACATAGAGCAATTATAGTCTAGAATTACTAAATACAACCTAGTTCTCTATAACTAGTGGTCTGATACCAATCTGTCACACTCCCAAAATATCAGAGTATAATGGCGACAAGGGAGTGGTGACGTCATGATTATCATACGCACATAGTCACAATGAACGACCTCTAAATGAGACGTTCGGAAAATAGATCACTTGTAATTAATAAAATAAATAGTTTTAACAAAGTGCGGAAGCATAAACTGAATACGGTTACAAAACATAGTTTTCTCAAATGGTACAAATGATCGTTGTTTCAAAGAAATGACGGCAATGCATGAGACCTCATTTAGCATCTTCCTTCTTAATACCTGAGAAAAACATTGCTAAAGTGTCAACATAAAGTTGGTGAGTTCATAGGTTTAGTTAAGTGGAAATGTTTAATGAACCACAAGATTTTCCCAAATGTGATGACAATATAACAGATACAAAGTCATCCCAAAAGTATTTATTACAGTCTAAGCTCGTGACACCGAAGCGTTAACAACACCGGCAGTATAATCATATAAATGTAGCCCAAACTAGATGCCTAAACCCACGACATCCTATATCAGATTCAAATGAAACTGTGCCCGCTTGTCCCCTTGTTGGACAAGACAGACAGGGACGTCAATCCCGATAGATCTATCCATTACATTCGCGCTTACACAAAGTAATTAACGGTTCACGATTCACGGGCCAAAGCAACTGGGTTTTTAGTGGGACTTAGACTAATATACAAATCAGTGAATGCACTTGTGTTCATACGTTAAAATCAAGCAATGTATCACCCCAAAAAGCAGTGAAAATAGTAAAGTATGGGGCTATAAACTCACCTCGTAAATTCAGCAAAGAGAACGTAGATAAAATAGCTCGAGAGTACGGTTACGCTAGCCGCGACCTAATTAATTATGAGAATCGAGTTACGATACGAATAATTATATTATTAAATGACTCGATACCCTAGTTGTGCTTGACGAAACCATACGTTTATGAAAAGTACGATTTACAGAAAAGTACGATAAATAAAATCGGTTTATTAAATGGTCGGGTTTCACGGGTTAAATTATAACTGAAATTTACAAAATTCGTTTTGGGCTTTAACCAAACTAAACAAATACACAAGGCCCAAATTGGGTCCAATATCTTTACACACAAACCCGGCCCAAGGGTCATTAGACCCGGCCCGGCCCACTGGTGGAATAAACAAGGAACGGATGGAGTAAATAGTGTGTTTATCACACACAACTCCCATAACAGAGAGTTAACTCTCTCTCCTCCCTCGATATCATCTCCACCGCCCCAAATCTCTCTCTCTCTTAAATCTAGATCGGTTCAATCCTTTTCCATGGCTAATATCTAATCATTTGGGATATAACAATCATGTGTGGTGGTCTGAGGTGTTTAGATCGCGTGAGATGTGGGGTTTAATCCCCACATCAAACCGATTTGGGTTTTCTGATGTGTTCATCCTTGCGGTTACGTGAATCAATAGCCAGAAATCAAGATAAGTTTGTTTTTCCTTTATTTCTTTTAAAAGCTTATTTGATTTTCGATTTAATAAAGATCAGTGGGTTTGATTGATTTGTATAAAGTTGTTGTGAATCATATGATTCTCGGATTTAAAACAAACGAATTTAGGGTTTTGAAATATTTGGGGGTTTTTATAAATCTCGGTTTTAAACACAATTAATTGATGTTTTCTATTATAAAATCAAACAAATTTCAATATAAAATCAGTTTATAAAAATTAGGGTTTCGGTTAATTGGGGGTTTTTGCATAACTCATTTTCAATTAAATTAAATATGGGGTTTGGGTTTAGATTAGGTTTAATTAACGTTTTAATTAATAAAAATTCAATCTAGGGTTTTCATAAAATTGGGGGTTTTTCATATTCGACTGTTACTCATGTTTATGTGATGTTTCTGAAATGTGGAAAATGTTAATTACATGTTTAAAAAGGTTTTTAAATAATTAGGTTTTCGATTTGAAATGGGGGTTTCTATACCCGCGGCAAGATTAATGGTTTTTAGGATGTTTCTGTAAAATAACAAATTGGTTTGGACATTTGATTTAGATGGTAATGATTGTTGATAGTTTTGGCAGAAAGTAAGAACTTGGTTGGTTTGATTTGATTCTCGGTTTGGTTCTTGATTGGGTCTCGGTTTGGTTGAACATGGGTCTCGGTTTGGTTCTTGATTGTGGTCTTGATTTGGTTGGACATGGGTCTCGGTTTGGTTCTAAATCGGGTCTCGGTTTGGTCTAAATCGGGTCTCGGTTTGGTCTAAATCGAGTCTCGGTTTGGTTGACAGAAAAGTAATATTATAAACATGTTTGTATTAGTTATAAAGTTTAACAAATTTCAGTTTTTAGTTAAAAGTATAAGACCTTTACAACGACTAACACATTGATTCGTTTATTCGCAGGTTCGTACAAAACAAGCACATCTAGGACTTCATAAGGAAAGACGAAAAGACGAAAGACTCACAATGGGGATGCTATGTTCGGTTTTGCAGGTTCGGACGGGATGAAGACTTTCGGTTTTTGCAGGTTTGACGCGACGTGTGGGTCGGCTGGACCAAATCTTCACTCTACCCAGAAGTTGTGTTTGGAAAGACTTGTGCAGATTTTTGGTGTTTGTAATTTGGACACTGATAAACTTGTATTTGGACATTGGATAACTTTGGGTTTGTATATAAACTTGTATTGTTAGTCTAGGGTTAGTGTCATGCTGAAAATGTTAACTTGTGATATACCCAAAAGGGGTAAACTAGGCATGTGTGCTGTCCTTTAGTGAGGAAATAAACTATGAAGTTTATTTGCAGCTGGTCATGTGACTGATTTTTGAGACTCTTGTAAGGCAAGCTTGGTAATATAAATGAAGGTTTATACTCAATTATGTGTATACATGCTGTGACAACTTATACAACTCAACTCGGTTCACAATGTTTAAATTTAGACGCGACTGAATAATCACGACACTAAAACCGTTTGACATACGATCCCAAAACAAAACAATTGTGCGAGACGTCACGTAATCTTAATAACTATATCAAATAAACGTACGGCAAAAACATAAAACGCTCACAAACTTGTGTATTGCATTCAACTTACTACTCGCGAATACTCGAGATGTTACATATGCTCTCCCTAAAAAGTGCTTTGTCCGCAAAGCAAAAATAGTTAACACATTCATGTCAACAACTCGTCGGTAAACAGTTAAAATACTCGTACTACATGAATAAATTAAGATGGAAATTTGACGAATGTCACAATTGCTCTAGAGAACACAAATAAAGCAGACGATGCATTATCTGACGATAACGATTTTCACAACCCATTCGGTACATCGGTACATGAAACTAGAGAGTCTTCTACTCGCCATGTTGATCCGTCAAATATGCATACGTTCTACCAACGACACCCGTCAACACATCATTAGACCCGAGATCACCCTTTGGTTCAAGTAATTGGAAACTCTTCACAGCGCGTTCATACAAGATGACAGCTGAACCGAAAAACATCAAAGAAGCCATCGTTGATCATGCTTGGATTGAGTCGACGACGGATGAACTTCAACAATTTGAAAGACTTAAGGTCTGGGAACTTGTTGACAGACCATTCGACGTGATTCCGTTAAATCTTCGTTGGATCTGGAAAAACAAGATGGATGAAGAAAACACGATCATCAAGAACAAAGCTAGGCTAGTGGCTAAGGGATATGGCCAGAAAGAGGGAATTGATTTTGACAATCATTTGCACCAGTTGCTCGTATGGAAGCGGTCAGGATTTTTCTTGCTTATGCTGCACATAAGGGATTCACTGTTTATCAAATGGACGTGAAGACAACATTTCTTAACAGTCCTTTAAAGGAAGAAGTCTATGTCACGCAGCCGGAAGGATTTGTCAACCTCACTATCCTGACAAGGTGTATCGTCTCCACAAAGCACTTTACAGACTCAAGCAAGCTCCAAAGGTGTGGTACGATGAGCTCTCAAAATTTCTGGTATCCAAAGGTTTCTCAAAAGGTTCCATTGATCTAAATTTGTTCACTTATTAATATGGGGATGACATTTTGCTTGTGCAGATTTATGTTGATGACATTATTTTCGGGTCTACAAACCCAAAACATTCAAAGTGGTTTGAAAAAGTAATGCACAGCAAATTTGAAATGTCAATGATGGGGAATTATATTTTTTCTAGGAATTCAAGTTCACCAATCCCCAAGTAGTATCTTTATTAACCAAGCTAAGTATTGTCAAAACATAATCAAAAATCATGGTATGACCTCATGTGACCCCGTTGGGACACCAATATCAACCACATCGCTAGATGCTGACTTGGAGGGAAATGCCATAGATCAAACGAGATATCGTTCCATGATCAGCTCCCTCATGTACTTGACAGCAAGCAGACCCGATATTTCACATGCTACGTGTTATTGTGTATGATATCAAGAACGACCCACTGAAAAGCACCTCAAGGAGGTTAAACGGATCTTTCGGTACCTCAAGAATACCATTCATTTGGGAGTCTAGTATCCGAGGGAAACCGGTTTCTTTCTAACGGCCTATTCGGATTCTGATCATGCAGGGTGTCTTGATACCGAAAAAGTACTTCTGGTGGTGCAAGATTACTAGGTTAAGATAAGCTCGTAGGATGGTCTTCCAAGAAGCAGGATTGCACGTCCCTTTCATCGGCCAAAGCGGAGTATGTGTCTCTATCTGCGTGTTGTACTCAAGTTCTTTGGATGAGAACACAACATATGGATTATGGCTTCCACTTTGATAAAGTACCTATGTACTGTGACTCAAATTCCGCCATAGCCATCTCCTGCAATCCGGTACAGTATTCCCGCACGAAGCACATTGATGCCAGATACCACTTCATAAAGGAACAAGTTGAAAGAGGTATCATTGAGTTATACTTTGTTGGAATGGATTACCATTTAGCCGATGATAAGTGTGAAAACACCCATCCTTTTACCACCTAATTATAATAATAACCAAGCCAAAACGTGTATTTAATATCGTAAAAGTCGGAATTATGCGTGGTTGTGTTTTTGTTGTGATTTAGGACCAAAATGTGAAAAGGGAAGAAAACACGGGCTTTCACGGGCTTTTATCGAAGAAAAAGACAAAATACGAAGTCAAAAGATCAAGAGTACAAAAAGAACGGAAGTCAAAGGCATATTCTGAAGATTTAGCGAAGAAAAAGTCTAAAGACGGAAGTTTAACGAATTCGAAGAACCAAGTCTAATAAAAGAAGAAAATTATAAGACAAGTTCATTTTATCATTCGACAAATCCCGAGACAACATCGAGAAAGACGGAGAAATTAAAAGACGAAAAGACAAAGAAAGAAAGAGAGAAGCATCAACATTTCCACTCCTCCTATAAATACCCCCTAATATGTCATTAGGAGGTGTTAGTTAGTTTTTAGAAGAGAGATTTATTTTTATGCTTTAGGAGTAGCTGATTACTTTCTCTCTCTAGATTTACTTTCATGTTTTCAAGCTTTTTACATTAATCTTGTATTTGAATCATTAATCTTCATCTTTATTTCAAGCTTTTAATTAATCATTCTCATTCTACCTTTCTTACTTTTAATCTTGTTTGATTTTCATATTCATGTAGTTAGTTTAATCATGTTCTTGTTTTGATTGATATGTTTGTTTGATTGTGCTTATTTATTTTGATGTGTTTGATCTTTTTAGCTTATTGTGATTAGTGCTTATTGTATGATTTTTTTATTTTAACTAAGTATCTTTAATAGTTTATTTTTATAAAAAGTTGATTTTAAATATTTTGATTATTTAGTGTTTTCAAAAGTTTTTAAATTGTGGCTTATTAGGTTTTTCTTAAAAGCAAATTGGTTAAACTTTCGGTTAAGTACTTATTAGATTTTTGCTTATTTTCATGTTTGCTTAATTTTTGTGTTATCCGGGTTTCCAAAACCCTTGTATCCCAAATAGTTAGCAAAATCCAACATTCCGAATGGCAAGTGATTTCCCCTATTCCGGATTGAGTGAAGTTTAGACATTCCGTATAAAAAGCAATTTTGGGTATTCCAGATTGTGAAATATCCAAGATTCCGGATAAGCTTGAACTTGATTCCGGATAGGCTGCTTTATTCCGGATTGGAGGTAAAACTCACATTCCGGATAAGCTATAGAGGTGATTCCGGATTGTATCCAAAAGCTGGATTTTGGATAAGTTGTAACAATCAGATTCCGGATTAGGTAGGAACCCGGATAAGGGATTCCGAATAGCTATACATGTGATTCTGGATAAGGGATGTACACATTCATGATTAGAGCAAAATTGATTCCGGATAAGCACATATTATTCCGGATAGTGGGCAACATTGATATTCCGGATAGTGGACAACAATCAGATTCCAGATAGTGAAAGATTAGGTATTCCGGATTGTGACAGGATCTTGGATTCCAAATTAGTTTTAAACTTTATTTTTCCCGCCATTTTACTTAGCATTTTTCTTTAATTGTTTTATCTTAGATTTATTTAAAGTTTACATTTTTATAAAGTTTTAATTTACTTTTATCACGCTTTAATCTTTCGTCATTTATTTTTAAAGTTTCAATCTTTCATCGTTTATAAGTCTTTATTTTTAGTTTTATCGTTTCAAGCTTTCATCTTTATCTAGTTACTCAACGATATTTACATCTTTATTTTAAAATAGATAATCAATTTACTTTCTTTCCACCAAGAACAACTGAGCCGCACATTAAACCATTATCAATTCGAATCGAGTCGAGACGATAACGTTTTATATACAAAATCTATGTATTAAATGGCACCGCTGCCTCCTCTTTTCGTGAAGATTAACGTTTTTTTGTGAGAGACGCGTTGGATTTTAGGATCCGTTCACATTTGAACGTTATTTTTCTTGTTAAATTTCCAAAAATTTTCAAAAATCCATAAAAAATAAAAAATTTCAAAATCCAAAAACATTTGAAAAATCATAAAAAGCATTTCTTTTTCAAAGATTTTGCACCAAAAATATTTTCTTTTCCCGTTAACTTTATTTCTTCTTTTCTATAAAACCCGCATAAAAATTCCTAGAATACTACGTACATGAAATTTCGTGTAAATTTAAAACTTATGATTTACGTATATACGATACGTTTTGAGAACGTCTAATATATTTATTACGTATATTATTCTTAGTACGACAAATAAATTACGTAAATTATTATTATTAACTCACGACACGAATTTACGTATAATAAGTAAAATTACAAAATAATAATACACGACATTTAAAGCATGCGACGCGAATATTTAACCCGATTAATATTATGTATATTAAATTTAACACGACAAGTCATTACGTATATAAGAAATTTACGTTTAACACGTATAAGAATGACCATGAAAAACTCTCGACATTTTAAAACACGAAAACGCGTAACGTCTTAGCGAGTCGCGTAGTAGAAAAAAAATAATAAAACAAGAAGGTTCGGTATTGGGCTGTTTGGTTAAGAAGAGAAAGGGAAGGCATTTGGGCCACAGCCCAATAACCAAATACACCAAACCGACACAAAAATTAATATAAGACGGGGGAAGGATTCTTTTTTTTCGTTTATTCAGTCGACAAACAAATATAGCAACGTACATAAAACCCTAAAACATGCCGTCCTTTTTTTTCCTTTGGATCCCTTTTGCCGTCACTCCCCTCAACAAGAATCAAGAACGGACGAGAGTTTGAAATCCAAGACCAAGGTTGTATTCGTGGGTTTTGATTCCTGAAAGTCTAAAACACAAGATAAGTATCATCAATCTTTTTCTTTTCTTTTTATTCGTGGGTCAATTATGCTATAACACGTCAAACAAAATTAGAACCTATTAAAGAACATGGGATTTAAACAAGGTTTAAAGGGGGGCCGTGTTGGCAGTTTACACGCAAAACCGAGACCATTCTAGGTATCAGTGGTGATTATTTTCCACCAGCCGAAAGGCCAGTGTGGTTTTGGTACAGGCGGTGGCAACCCCAAACACCCAACAGGGCTGTTTGGTTTAATATCAGTGGGAACCGAGACCAATCTTGGTCTCGGTGGTTAATATTACTCAGTCAGGGGTATATTACTAGGTAGCAGTGGGTAGATTGAACAATCAGCACGAATAAACAATGATCCAGTGGTAAAATAAACAAGGCAGCATGTATATTTGTAAAACAGTGGGTCTGGGGGGTTTCTTGGACAAAACTGCAGTTAAGATATTGGACAGCACTGGGTAACAGGATATTGGACGTAACTGTATTTATATATTGGACAGTACTGTGTGTGTATGTTGGATAAAACTGGAAAACAGTATATATGGGATAGCACTGTTTTGGGTTGTTTTGTTTTAAGTGCGACCGAGGCATGGGTGTCTCGGTAGGCTTGGGTAGATTAGTATACGTTATTAAACATTATTAATTTAGGTATTATTTACACGTTGTGGTTAAATATTTTTACGAGACTTAAGTTATATTTCATTAATAGATTTTGGCTAAGTATTTTATCGCGCAATTAAATTAATAAACATGACTTATATTAATTATTTAATTATCTAGTTAACATTAGTTTTATTAAATTACCATGTTATGATATGAATTATGATTTCAAGTAAAACCATGCACGTATTATTAACTAATAATTATTATTATTTTAGTAAGTATTTATTAAGTAGAATTTTCTACACGATCATGAAATAAAAATATTTTATGCTAATTAAAACATATGTACATAAAATACACTAAGCATGATACATGGTTCATATGAAGCCGTAAAATAAATCAAGAACGTTACGGCAATACGAGAACAAGTAAAACAAGTTAACGTTGAGTAATTAATAATTATTAAGTATAAGTTAACCAAGCGACTCATACACGTCCATCTTTATTATGTAGCATTTATAGAGTGTGATCTTCTTCACGTTCTCATCTTCCACGTTATTCATCGTTGCGTTACTGGACGTGAGGTACGGATTTCCCGTCCTTTCAGTAAGGACTTTCTTTCCTATGCATGTTTAGGATTCCCCGTCTGCAGCAAAATGTTTTTCCCCAGTATATGTTTAAGCTTATCAGTAATCATGTTAATAACTAAATAAATTGCCTGAGCATTATATACAAGCATGACCAGTTTATGTACTAGTTACGGAGGTAACGTAACCATGGCACTAGAGGCACGGTTGTCGTGACTCACATGCAGGAGAGTGATATACTGCATCATCCCACTCATGTTCAGTTTGGCCATTTTATCAGTATGTTTAGTGGGGCGTATGAATGCATCCAAGGCTTATCAGTTTACAAGTTATCAGGGTGAATGTGGTGAGTGTTTTACATCCTTCACATTGGAGCTGATCCCTCAACCCAACACAGTTATTTAGAGGTCACCCCCCGACAGTTATTTAGAGGTCACCCCTCTAATAGCATGACGAGGTCACCCCTCCATGTATTCATGCACGTTGATATATTTCATGACCTATATGAGCTCTTTGGCATTTAAATTACAGTTTTCATGATTAAATAGCAGACTTTCAGTATTAACATGAACATGAGACTCTTTTCAGAATAAACCAGTTTATTACATGTCACCAGGTTTCCAGGATTTATATTATTCCGCTGCACTTTCATTGTCATGTTTTCATTTTAGCCTTCACTTATGTTATGTTATTCTATGTTATTATATATATACGCGCACTGAGCGTCTCGCTCAGCCGTTTTCTCTTTTCATGTCCCCAAACGGCAGGTACACAAGGTCAGGAGCAGGGAAAGGTTATGCATAGGATGGGAGCTATTTTATGTTCTGTCTTTCTGCATTACTTTTACTTTATGCTATGTTTATGAGTTTATATTGGGGACCGATGTTTGATTCCGGTTATCCTTTATGGTCATGTAATGTTCTAGGACATTACCTTATGCTCTGATATTATGCCATGATTATCCTGTGACATTCCATTTATCCAAATGGGGTGTTACAATTATGGTATCGGAGATAAGGTTTCGACCTGTAGGCTCTAAAAATTGACCTGTGACTAGTGGGTAGTCACCAGGACCTTCCTAAGCCAACGCTTGCTATTCCATGTATCGATATTTTCAGCACCTTGATGTTTTACCCATGATGTTTTCTCAAAAAAATTTTTTAATATGGATTGAACAACCGTCATCCATACTTAGTTACATGTCATTGTTTTACATGATGTTCCTTGAGAACTTTGGCTAATATGGACTGAACCACCGTAGTTCGTACTTGGTCATACGTTTTCTGTTAGGTTTAGACAGTTGTTTTTCACGCATTCATTTTATTTTCATTTCATGTATTCATTCATGCATGCATCTCATTGTCGCAGGAATTTTGACTAAATAATGGTTGGTACATGACTGACTATTTAGTCGCATGTGCTTTTATCGAAACTTTTTGTTTGATTAGTGGACCGACCCATAGGCGTCCACACTTGCCTTTTTGTTTTGTGAACCGACCCATAGGCGTTCACTCATGTACATATCATCATATTTCTTAACCATGCATTTTAAACCGTTTCATGCATTATAAACTGTTTCATGTTTTATAAAGTACTTCATGCATCTTTTATGTTTAGGTCATGTTATATTGTGTCAGACTTACCATTTATGTTGCATTAAATTACATTGTGAAATGACTCATAGTCGTCCACACTATAGTCATAACTTTTCATGTCCTCTCATTTATTTGTTATGTTTCTTTATGTCAAGTATGTTTTCATACTATCATGGTTAACTTCGTTTTCATGCTGATTATGTTTTATGCTCCATCATGTTAATTTTTTTTTCCATGTTTCTTCATGATAGTTTCATCTTCATGATGATTTTCTTCCATGCCTCTTTATGTAAATTATGTTTTCATCATGTTGATCATGCCCTCATGCTAGACAATGATGGACTTCATTTAATCCTGCTTTTATGATAGTCATGGTTGGTTATCATTAATCATGTTTTCATGCAAATCATCGTTGAATTTCATTTAACCACACTTCTAGTTTCTTTCTCTATGCAACTAGATTGATGTCTATGCTGGAATTGCTAGGCTATCATGATGCTCATTCCAGCTCGGTTTTTCCAACCGTTTAACCAATTATTTTCCTTTAAAATCAAGTCAGATGATCGACCCCATACCGATCATTTCATGTACATTCCATGTGTAATCCATGTACCACATTCCACGTGTACTCCATGTAGCGTATTCTATTGCACTACACGTGTCGTAATACAAGTGTATTTCATCTACAAATACTCCACGAGTATTTGCTAGTCGATTCTAAATCATCTCAGGCGTATTACACTTGTTGATATTATACAAGATACTGATGCCGCTCATAGCTTGGGAATGTTACTAAATGTTGATGTTGCTGATTATTTGGAGACGCTACGAGATGCTGATGCTGTTTACAACCTGGAGATCTTACAAGACGAAGACAAAGGCGTTAGACCAAGCGATCGGACGAGAAGATGCTTCACCACCATACGATTTCCATCCTAATTCATGTCCTTACCTTTTAGTTATATGTCACACGTCATTCAGTTATCTTTTCAGTCATATGAGTGGGAACCGGTACCAGCCGGCCACTCAGCTGAATAGTTACATGAATCACCGTCATGAGAAAGACCATTATGGGACTGACAGACAAGACAATAGTAACCACTACTATGACAACAAGTATTCTAGCAATCACAACAGAACACCGATCACAGACTTAACCAGAATTACAATGGTCAGCAGTCCAGTAGATCCGCCAACTCTAGCATTTTAACCACCATTTCCATTATGATTTCTTTTCATATGTCAAGGCATCCTTCAAGACACATCCTCTCATGTATATGTACTAAAGACACATGTCAAGACACCAATCAAGACACATGTCACATGAATACTTCTTAGCACATGAGTCAAGACACACAATTCATGCATAACTTTTGAACCCAGCCTCAGTGATTCAAGGTACCTTTCCAAGGGTATACTTATTCTGTTATGCCATGTACAAATCAAGCCACTAAAATTTCAGTACCATCTCCGACTTATTGTTCATAGTTGGTCACGTAGTGTTCGTTCCGTGTGAGACGAACGAAACACATTCAGTAAAATCTGCCACGTTTATTTTGTGTGCTGTCATGACACTTTTATTTCACGTTTTCATATTCGGATATTCATGTCCATCTTAGAAGCCATTATATCATCCATGTATATATAGACTTTCAATTCAGGTTGATGAAAAGATCCTCATTATATTCAGGAATGTTCAGATTCCTGAATACACTCAGCATGGGTTTCCACCAGGAACATTGGTGAATTTTTTTTTCTTATGTCTGACAAGCATGTCTAGCTATCATTTATGACCCGACTTTTGGTATTCTTACCCATAAGTCAGTCGATTACTTTGGAATTTTCTCAGACATATTACCAGAAGGAACTACCAATTTTACCACCATTCATGACAATATTTTTAATCAAAGTATTATTGGTCTATCCGACCAACTACCAGACTCTAAACACTTTCCAAGATCGAGTTACGATTAGGCTATCAAAAGTTGTGAGTGAAAGAGCAAGGCACTTCCGTGACTGTTCTTCACACATGTTATGTTCAGTATGAATCCATCTTGGTGCCTTTTAGTTCACGAATGCCCAGAAGTAATTGAGGATTTGAGAAATCAAATTTTCATGAATTCTGGACAAGTTTATCATTCTGTTCATTGTTAACATTCAGACTTTCTTTAAGTATATATAAGAGCACGAAGGCCATCTTCACTCTATGTTACAAGGTTTACAGCAAGAGAATTTCACATTATATTTTTTTCTTGTACGTATGGAATTGATTTCAATGACACGCTGAATCACATTGATACCACGGTAACTATCACCATGATTATGCCTACGTGTAAAGGAGAAAATCCTACACCTAACTTATGTGTTTCAGATAATCCTATTCTAAGATATGTCAAATTTTACCCAGACTCATAGTTTTTTTTTCCAATTTCTATGTATCCAGATCCTACCAAGATGTATCATGATCTTAACCACATTTTGGTGGAGAAGCATGAAACAAGACACGGTTACATTCATATCTCAAGGCCTGACTTATCAGCAGGTTAAGATAGAACACCAACATGCTTACAGTCATTTCAACCTTTAGAGATATTTGAATCATCGTTCGATCATTTAACCTAACCTATACGTTTTCTTTCACCCGAAAGGAGTACCAGTAGTAGATTATCAGACATCTTCTAGCCAATGAGCATACGAGTACAAGGCACTCTTTCAGCTACCAGATTAGATAAAGGTTTATGTTAGCATGTGTTATTTGCATTCACGTCTATATGATTATTCAGCTCTTAAGTTATGTCTCACGTTATCATTGATGACCTTGTTCACGCTTATGTCCCTTTTTCATCTTATGATTAGGCTTTTCACTTCCACGTTTATGACATGATTCACGTTAATGATTTACGTTCATGATCATATCCCATCTTATGATTTACGTTCACTTTCATTCTACAAAGATTGTAGAATACTTGGAAGACCAGACTCAAGTTTGGTATGACTTTCCGTCTTCAAACAGACGTTTCACTCCACATTTCATGTCTCAGCTCGTATCATTGATTTTACCTCCTTAGTTATTGCACGTTCACGATATGTTCTAGATCATGTTACCCTACGTTCTCATGTAACGTTCACGACATATTGCACGTATTCTCGTTCACTTTATGTTCTCATATTTTATGCACCATATCTCCAAGAATCACGTTCACAATTGTTCACGTATCACGTTCACAATTTTTCACGTACTACGTCTCAATATGTCTCACGCATCAATTTTTTTGTGTGTGCTTATGCCAGTAAGTATGATACTTAGTATCATACCGTTTCATGTATATTTTCATGTTATTTCTTATCCTATTTTCCTTCCATAAGTTCACATATGTTCTTTTTCAGTCACTTCATGATCCATGTTCCCTTTAGTCACATCATGTTCCATGTTCTCTACAGTCACGTCATGTTCATGTCCTTTCCAAGATATCGTATCTCTAATTCGAGGACGAATTATTCTTTTATAGGAGAAGAGTTGTAAAACCCGCATAAAAATTCCTAGAATACTACGTAAATGAAATTTCGTGTAAATTTAAAACTTATGATTTACGTATATACGATACGTTTTGAGAACGTCTAATATATTTATTACGTATATTATTCTTAGTACGACAAATAAATTACGTAAATTATTATTATTAACTTACGACACGAATTTACGTATAATAAGTAAAATCACACAATAATAATAAACGACATATAAAGCACGCGACGCGAATATTTAACCCGATTAATATTATGTATATAAGACATTTACGTTTAACACGTATAAGAATGACCATGAAAAACTCTCGACATTTTAAAACACGAAAACGCGTAACATCTTAGCGAGTCGCGTAGTAGAAAAAAAAACAAGAAGGGTCGGTTTTGGGCTGTTTGGTCAAGAAGAGAAAGGGAAGGCATTTGGGCAGCAGCCCAATAACCAAATACACCAAACCGACACAAAAATTAATATAAGACGGGGGACGGATTCTTTTTTTTCGTTTATTCAGTCGACAAACAAATATAGCAACGTACATAAAACCCTAAAACATGCCATCGTTTTTTTTCCTTTGGATCCCTCTTCCGTCACTCCCCTCACCAAGAATCAAGAACGGACGGGAGTTTGAAATCCAAGACCAAGGTTGTATTCGTGGGTTTTGATTCCTGAAACCCTGAAACGCAAGATAAGTATCATCAATCTTTTCTTTTCTTTTGATTCATGGGTTAATTATGCTATAACACGTCAAACAGAATTAGAACCTATTAAAGAACATGGGATTTAAACAATGTTTAAAGGGGGGGTCCGTGTTGGCAGTTTACACGTAAAACCGAGACCATTATAGGTATCGGTGGTGATTATTTTCCTCCAGCCGCAAGGCCAGTGTGGTTTTGGTACAGGCGGTGGCAACCCCAAACACCCAACAGGGCTGTTTTGTTTAATATCAGTGGGAACTGAGACCAATCTTGGTCTCGATGGTTAATATTACACAGTCAGGGGTATATTACTAGGTAGCAGTGGGTAGATTGAACAATCAGCACGAATAAACAATGATCCTGTGGTAAAATAAACAAGGCAACATGTATATTTGTAAAACAGTAGGTCTGGGGGGTTTCTTGGACAAAACTGCAGTTAAGATATTGGACAGCACTGGGTAATAGGATATTGGACGTAACTGTATTTATATATTGGACAGTACTGTGTGTGTATGTGGGATAAAACTGGAAAACAATATATATGGGACATCACTGTTTTGGGTTGTTTTAATAGGTTGTTTTGTTTTAAGTGCGACCGAGGCATGGGTGTCTCGGTAGGCTTGGGTAGATTAGTATACGTTATTAAACATGATTAATTTAGGTATTATTTACACGTTGTGTTTAAATATTTTTACGAGACTTAATTTATATTTAATTAATAGATTTTGCCTAAGTATTTTATCGCGCAATTAAATTAATAAACATGACTTATATTAATTATTTAATTATCTAGTTAACATTAGTTTTATTCAATTACCATGTTATGATATGAATTATGATTTCAAGTAAAACCATGCACGTTATTATTAACTAATAATTATTATTATTTTAGCGTAAGTATTTATTAAGTAGAATTTTCTACACGATCATGAAATAAATATATTTTATGCTATTTAAAACATATGAACATAAAATACACTAAGCATGATACATGGTTCATATGAAGCCGTAAAATAATTCAAGAACGTTAAGGCAATACGAGAACAAGTAAAACAAGTTAACGTTGAGTAATTAATAATTATTAAGTATAAGTTAACCAAACGACTCATACACGTCCATCTTTATTATGTAGCATTTATGGAGTGTGATCTTCTTCACGTTCTCATCTTCCACGTTATTCATCGTTGCGTTACTGGACGTGAGGTACGGATTTCCCGTCCTTTCAGTAAGGACTTTCTTTCCTATGCATGTTTAGGATTCCCCGTCTGCAGCCAAATGTTTTACCCCAGTATATGTTTAAGCTTATCAGTAATCATGTTAATAACTAAATAAATTGCCTGAGCATTATATACACGCATGACCAGTTTATGTACTAGTTACGGAGGTACCGTAACCATGGCACTAGAGGCACGGGTGTCGTGACTCACATGCAGGAGAGTGATATCCTGCATCGTCCCACCCATGTTCAGTTTGGCCATTTTATCAGTATGTTTAGTGGGACGTATGGATGCATCCTAGGCTTATCAGTTTACAAGTTATCAGGGTGAATGTGGTGTGTGCTCTACATCCTTCACATTGGAGCTGATCCCTCCACCCAACACAGTTATTTAGAGGTCACCCCTCTACAATTATTTAGAGGTCACCCCTCTAATAGCATGACGAGGTCACCCCTCCATGTATTCATGCACGTTGATATATTTCATGACCTATATGAGCTCTTTGGCATTTAATTTATAGTTTTCATGATTAAATAGCA
The DNA here is from genome assembly GCA_025667525.1 of Glebionis coronaria. Taxonomy (NCBI): domain Eukaryota; kingdom Viridiplantae; phylum Streptophyta; class Magnoliopsida; order Asterales; family Asteraceae; genus Glebionis; species Glebionis coronaria. The sequence goes on from JANFOE010000176.1 coordinate 177,977, forward strand.
GACTTTCAGTATTAACATGAACATGAGACTCTTTTCAGAATAAACCAGTTTAATACATGTCACCAGGTTTCCAGGATTTATATTATTCCGCTGCACTTTCATTGTCATGTTTTCATTGTAGCCTTCACTTATGTTATGTTATTCCATGTTAGTATATATCCACGCACTGAGCGTCTCACTCAGTCGTTTTCTCTCTTCATGTCCCCAAACGGCAGGTACACAAGGTCAGGAGCAGGGAAAGGTTATGCATAGGATGGGAGCTCTTTTATGTTCTGTCTTTCTGCATTACTTTTACTTTATGCTATGTTTATGAGTTTATATTGGGGACCGATGTTTGATTCCGATTATCCCTTATGGTAATGTAATGTTTTAGGACATTTACCTTATGATCTGATAATATGCATGATTATCCTGTGACATTTCATTTATCCAAATGGGGTGTTACAATTTCTTTGCTATTCTTTTCTTTTGTAGGTGTATGCGTACTCGTTCACGCAAAAGGAAGTCCATTCAAGCTGCTGTCATTGAGCCTCCTGTTGTTAACACAATGGATAACCATCCTATGATCGAGCTCTTGCAGTAACATGTTGAAGGCAATGTAGATGCGATTGTGGTTCCGGCTAATGATGCAAATAACTTCGAGCTCAAGACCGGTTTCATTCAAATGGTTTCCGCAACACCTTTCTTAGGCCGCACTCATGATGATTCTCACGATCACATCAAAAGGTTTGTTCACTTAACCAATACCGTGAAATACAATGGGGTTTCACAAGAGGCAATTCGTTTTCTCCTCTTTCCTTTCTCACTTGAGGGACAAGCCCAGACTTGGCTTGATAAGGAATCACCCCAAAGTATTACAACATGGGCGGACCTTGAGACAAAATTTATTAATTACTTTTTCCCACCCTCACGTACTACCGCTTTGCGAAATGACATCATTAATTTTGAACAAAAGTACGGTGAGACGTTTAGTGAATCTTGGGATCGTTTTAAGGAACTTTTACGAAAGTGTCCCCAACACGGTTTTACAAAGGTACATCAAATTAATACCTTTTATAATGGATTAAGTTTGAATGACCAAGATTCACTATATAGTGCTTCGAGGGGTAATATTCTTGTCAAATATATGAATGAGGCTTGGGAAATAATAGAAAACAAGGCCAAAGTCCAAACCAAGAGTGTTAGGGCTACTATGGCTAGTGCCAGTGAGAGTGAGTTGACCAATCATCTTAAGGAACTTACTTCAGCTGTAAAACAACTTGTTTTAAGAGATAACCCTTCTAATCAACATGCCCATGCTCTCAATATATCTTGTGAAACTTGTGGTGGACCACACTCTTATGCAAATTGTGATAAATCTTATGATCAATCTCACGGGGAAGTGTATGCTTACAACAACACGGAGAGAGTTCATTTCAAGCCTAATGTCGATGTTAATCAGTTTTCTTACAACTCAACAAATTACTTGGATCCACCCGGTTTTCAACAAAGACCACACCCACCCACCCATAACAATCAAGGGCCACCAAGAGCAAATGTTCAACAAACTACAAATGTGAGGGGATACAATGCTAATCAAGGGTTTCAAAACCAAGGTTTCAATCCTCAAGGTTTTCAACCATATAACCAATACCCAAACCAAGGTATTCAACAACAAGGGTTCAATTTACCTCATCTGCACATGGACTTGATTCTACAAAAATAAACTGATCATGAGAAAACCTTGAAGTAAATGTAAGAGTCCACGAATAGGAAATTCGTTCAAATGTTTCAAACCCTTCGTCCCCGCAGTGGAGCAAATCTAGTAGGACCATCTATCCCTTCCCCAGTTAATCCATCTACACCTCTTCCACTCCTATCTATCCCTACTACTACCACTCTAAGTACTAGTTCTCCACCTCTTACGGAAGAAGTACCAAAGACAAAACCTTTATCATCCCAACCTTCCACCTCTAAACCTTCTACATCTCAACCTTCAACATCTCAACCTTCACCTTCTACACCTACACCACCTAAACCCAATATTCCTTATCCTTCAAGATTAGACAAGTGCAAAGTGCTCACTAAGGAGGATTCTCAAATCACTACCTATGTGAAGATGATCTCCCAAATGAATTTCAACATTAGCCTTGTTGAAGCACTTGTTCAAATGCCGAAATTTGTCAAAGCATTCAAGGAATTGCTTAGAAAGAAGGAGAAGATGGCTGAATTTGTCAACACACGCTTAAATGAGAATTGTTCTACAGTCCTTCTTAAAGAACTTCCAGAAAAACTTGGAGATCCCGGTCGTTTTGTCCTACCTGGTACTTTTAACAAAGTTGAAGAATTTACTGCCATAGCCGATCTCGAGGCAAGCATAAATTTGATGCCATTAAGTGTTTGGAAAAAGTTATCATTTCCCGACCTTACACCAACAAAGATGACTCTTGAGCTAGCAAATCGAACACTCGCTTACCTTGTTGGTATTGCCGAAGATGTTTTTGTTAAAGTTGGTACCTTCACTTCTCCGGCTGATTTTGTTGTTGTTAACTATGAAATGGACCCTCGTATTCCGTTAATACTTGGACGACCATTCTTGAGAACCGGAAAAGCTTTAGTCGATGTTGCCGAAGGTGAACTAGTTCTAAGGGTCGAGAATGATCAACAAGTTTTTAAGATGGGGAAGATTACAAGTAAATCCAATGGAAAAGAATCAGCGAATATGTTTGATGTGCTTCAAGACGAGCTTGATACAACTCTTTTGGAAAGTATAAAGCTTGATGATTTTGTGCTACATGACAATCCTCTTTTCGCGACTTGCTATGATATCCACTTTTTCAAGACCATGTGGACGACTCTAATGATTCTCTCTCCAATTTGGATCCCCCCCCACCAATTTATGATTCTCCACCGATTTATGATGAATATGATGATGATGATTCTCTTTCCGATTTGGATGATTATGATGATTTTTCTTCAGGGTATAAATACATGCCAACTTATGATGACTTTGATGATGTTGACACTCTTTCGAGTGATACTTCAAGTGATATGTCTTCTAATTCTGATTATGCTCCTATTTTTGATGAAGATACTCCGCCAACAATGCTTGATCCTACTTTGGATGATTACTCGTTTGAGGAAGATTTCACCACCTTTCTTAATACATACTTTTCCAATGAGCATGATTCTCCTCCATTGGACTTTGATTATGGTCTTTATCCTCCTTCGGATATTAAGAAACCTATTTCAAAGGAGAAGAAACCGGATGACACCAATATCCGTAGTACCTATGTCTTAACACCTCTCTTTCCACCTTCTTTGGATGAGATTGTACGGTTTATGGGCGAATCTTCAAGGTCTACTGAGTCTAAGTCTTATTTTACCCTAAAGGAAAAGGTGTTTGATCCGGGTATCGCAAATTTTAAGCCATCTCAGTATCCATCTGATGAAATAAAAGGAAAGATTTTTGGAAACAATGGAGATATGCTTTCACTTCATCATACTTTCTACCACCATGCTCAACAATTTCTTAAGGGAACCTCGCCTACTCTTCTTTGGCTTGTGTTGTTCACCTTAAACTTTTGCTATTTGATGGATGAAATCCATGTATTTGATCCCGGTGGATGTTCTTCAAGGTTCTTACCATTGTAGTCAAGGTCGAGTCAGGCTCACGACTCGATGAACAAAAACAAGCACTTCTCGGGAGGCAACCCGATGATCTATCCTTTTTATCCATTTTATAATAAGTGTAGGGGGAGACCCTAGTATGTGTTTTTTGTTTTCTTTCTTATCATGTGCAGGGATTCGAGCTTTCAAAGATCCATTCTTGATGACTTTTGACGATCCGTGATTCTGTGTACCCGTCTTCCCGGTTTTATCCTAAACTCTTTTGATTCACTATTTTATATTCTACAATATTAAAATAGGAATCACTTTAGCTGTCTCTTCCTTAGCAAGATTTAAACAAAGTGCACAATGTCCTAAGTGTAGGGGAGTTTACTCCCACATGCTTAAAGATTGAGGACAATGTTTATCTTAAGTGTAAGGGGACTTCTATCGAAGTTAAGTGGGCTTTTCCATGAATTTGTTCTCATTTTAACCGGAAAACTGATTTTTCGACATTTTACAAAATTTTTGATCTATTTTGGCCTAGTAGTATTTTCCTTTGTTGTTATTATTTTCTTTCTTTAATAAATTGTTTTAATAAGTTTAGATATCTTTGATATATTAGGCCCGTCATCAATCATTTGACTCAACCCGAGTTTACTTATTTGAGTTTACTCTAGCTAGTATCCTTAACGTGTTTAAATCAAGTTTTGCTAGGCTTTTATATAGGGAAATTTAAAATGCGAAAGTCTTAACTCATACGGGTTAAGAACAAGAACTTCTCGCAAGTTCCTATAATTGATCCTAGAAAGTCGTTTATCAAGGGATCTTTAAAATGGAAATTCTAAACTTGAAAAAGTCTAAGAAGTTGCAAGATCCTATATATGACTTGAAAACCCAAAATTTTGATTTAATAGGCTAAGCATCCACGAGTCTTATTCCTTGAGATTTTAAATTATGGAGGACGAGAGATGATAGAGTCAATTATAAGTTTGGTATTCTTTCATGAATTTATGTGAGTTAATTATGAGATTTTTCTCCCATCGCTTGTTAATAAATATTATTGCAATAAGTAAGGTTGTGCGATTTGAAAAGTTACTTAGCTTCTAACACAAGATCGGTTAAAAGTTGCTCGGTATTAATTAGAGTTCATAGCCAAGGCATAACTTATTGAAGCGGGATGCGAAGAGTGGCGAGTCTGAAAAGGCCCTAACAAGGCATGAGGGCTACATTTTGTTGCTAAAAATCCAAAGTGATGTGAAGAATCGTTTATCAAAAATCAATATGAAGGATCGAGACACACGACGAAAACCAAATACTCCCCTAAAGATTATGGAGAAGTCTATCCGAAAAGACCCTAGCAAGGTATGAGGATAAATAGATCCAAATCCTAATAGGAGGCGGATCGTTGTATATCAAAATCCCATTTAAAGATTGGAGAAAAATGAAGAAGTCGTGGTCCAAGTATGAAGAATCTCTCAAAAACTTCAAGTGAAGAAATTCCTATTATGAAGAGAAGACCATTATTTCAAGAACGTCTCTCAAGATTCGAAGCATGAAGTCAATGCCAAATATCGATCTGATAAAGGTATCAAATCCTGAAGCGAGTTATGCCAAGATATGAACTTTATGAGGTTTCGAGAAGCGGTTTTAAAAGATTTTGTATTTTAGCTAACTATTGATTCTATCGTCATACTTTATTTTCAGCCTTAATAAATTATCGAAATAAGTCAACAATACATCCTCGTGATCATTCAAGACAACAATAAAATATAAGAGATACACTTAGGAATAAGGGAGTCTAAGTGAATAATTGAGCCACATGAGTGATTGTTAGCTTGCTAACTTATAATAACAATGATCTCGTTTTTAAGCTTGGTTTGAGGAACGTGAAACTTGAGAGTGATAAAGATTCATGACAACCAAATCCCTAATGTAAGTCTTTGATTTCTTTACTTGTTTCGTCCATTAAATATTTTGTAATTTTCTATGTTTTTAAGTTTCCATGGTGTCTTGTATTTAATAAAGGCCAAGGTTGGTTAATTATGATGGAAAATGTAAATCTTGCTTTGTAATTAATGCATTGCATGAGGGCATTGCAATGGTCAAGTGTAGGAGATTTGATAGGTGTGAAAACACCCATCCTTTTACCACGTAATTATAATAATAACCAAGCAAAAACGTGTATTTAATGTCGTAAAAGTCAGAATTATGCGTGGTTTTTGTTTTGTTGTGATTTAGGACCAAAATGTGAAAAGGTAAGAAAACACGGGCTTTCACGGTCTTTTATCGAAGAAAAAGACAAAAGACGAAGTCAAAAGATCAAGAGTGCAAAAAGAACGGAAGTCAAAGGCCTATTCTGAAGATTTATCGAAGAAAAAGTCTAAAGACGGAAGTTTAACGAAGTCTAATAAAAGAAGAAAATTATAAGACAAGTTCATTTATCATTCGATAAATCCCGAGACAACATCGAGAAAGACGAAGAAATAAAAAGACGAAAAGACAAAGAAAGAAAGAGAGAAGCATCAACATTTCCACTCCTCCTATAAATACCCTCCTAATATGTCATTAGGAGGTGTTAGTTAGTTTTTAGAAGATAGATTTATTTTTATGCTTTAGGAGTAGCTAATTACTTTCTCTCTCTAGATTTACTTTCATGTTTTCAAGCTTTTTACATTAATCTTGTATTTGAATCATTAATCTTCATCTTTATTTCAAGCTTTTAATCATTCTCATTCTACCTTTCTTATTTTTAATCTTGTTTGATTTTCATAATCATGTAGTTAGTTTAATCATGTTCTTGTTTTGATTGATATGTTTGTTTGATTGTGCTTATTGATTTTGATGTGTTTGATCTTTTTAGCTTATTGTGTTTAGTTCTTATTGTGTGATTTTCTTATTTTAACTAAGTCTCTTTAATAGTTTATTTTATAAAAAGTCGATTTTAAATATTTAGATTATTTAGTGTTTTCAAAAGTTTTTAAATTATGGCTTATTAGGTTTTTCTTAAAATCAAATTGGTTAAACTTTTGGTTAAGTGCTTGTTAGATTTTTGCTTATTTTCATGTTTGCTTAATTTTTATGTTATCCGGGTTTCCAAAACCCTTGTATCCCGAATAGTTAGCAAAATCCAACATTTCGAATAGCAAGTGATTTCCCCTATTTCGGATTGAGTGAAGTTTAGACATTCTGCATAAGAAGCAATTTTGGGTATTCCGGATTGTGAAATATCCAAGATTCCGGATAAGCTTGAAATTGATTCCGGATAGGCTGCTTTATTCCGGATTGGAGGTAAAACTCACATTCTGGATAAGCTATAGAGGTGATTCCGGATTGTATCCAAAAGGTGGATTCCGGATAAGTGGTAACAATCAGATTCCGGATTAGGTAGGAACCCGGATAAGGGATTCCGGATAGCTATACATGTGATTCTGGATAAGGGTTGTACACATTCAGGATTAGAGCAAAACTGATTCCGGATAAGCACATATTATTCCGGATAGTGGGCAACATTCATATTCCGGATAGTGGACAACAATTAGATTCCAGATAGTGAAAGATTAGGTATTCCGGATTGTGACAGGATCTTGGATTCCAAAGTTTATAAGTCTTTATTTTTAGTTTTATCTTTTCAAAGTTTCATCTTTATCTAGTTACTCAACAACATTTTCATCTTTATTTTAAAATAGATAATCAATTTACTTCTTTCCACCAAGAACAACTGAGTCGCACATTAAACCATTATCCATTCGAATCGAGTCGAGACAATAACGTTTTATATACAAAATCTATGTATTAGCCGACTTGTTTACGAAAGCTATGTCGAAAGACAGGTTTGAGTACCCCGTTAGGCAAATTGGTATGAGATGTTTGACTCCGGCAGACATGGAGATTCTGGCAAAGGTGCCTGCTTGATTTATCTATCAAACATCTACTTGTAAATATCATTGAAAAAGCAAAATACAAAAATATAAAACATATAAAACCAAAACACAAAATTAAAAATCTTTTAAAATCCAAAAATATTCTTCTCGACATGTCTTCCAGTATTGATAATATGGATGTGCCTAGAAATGTCGCTCAATAACGACACGGGTGTGTACATAAAGCTCGAATGAAAGTTGTAAATATTTTTCAAAACATGTAATTTCTATTATTAATAAAGTAAAATGTCTTTTTTGGATAATATTTCCAAACAACGGGTAGAGCAATCTATCTTGGGTTGAGCTTGTCACAACACATTCAAATTTTTGAGCTCAACACAATGGCTTGTAATCATTTTCAGATTGCAACCCGGATCCATATTCATGGGGGAGTGTACGATTTAGTTTGCTTACCCTCAGCAAAAGAAGAGAAATCTTCTTACACTTGAGTGGATTTGTCAAGACATTCAAAGTCTATGAACTCAAGTTTATGCTTTAGAAAAACCTCTTCGCCAAAAAAAGTAGAGTTTTTCAAAAAGCGTTCAACTCCCATCCTCAAAAAGTGAAATGTGGATCACATCCTCACAATGACAATTCAATTGGGTCAAATTTTGAGGGGGATCTTTCCAAATTCATGCTAAGTTTGACACATCTTTCTCCAGAAGATTTTCAAGACTATTTTTTCAAAATATATTTTAATCGAATTTGGTATCTCTAATATCCAAAGATATTATATATTAGAGATAGGGGAGAAATATGATTAAAATGTGATCTAAAGACTCATGCACTTTTAACTCTTACCCACATGTGCGAAACACTTTTGATTATCGATGCACATGTGAAGGGGGAGCATTCCTGAAACGACAAAACTATCAAGGTGTTAAATGTTTTTCAAACACTTTGTTAGACTTTCTAGTGGTTTTATGGTTACGATCTCATTCCCACAACCTCTTTAATTCACGACGTCATTGGTGTCAAAAAGGTGGTTAGGTTTAAGTCCTGTGATCTAACCAGAACCGGAGGGATCTTCCCAGGGACAATCCAATAGATTATTAGAAGTCCTTAGGAAAGATGGAGTAGAATGTGAACGTAGCTGAATGTAGACTAAGTACTAAAGCTAGCACTAGAACAACCACAACAAGGTTCTAGTAATGATGTCTTGGTAATCATTGAAGGGGTTGAAGAATGAAAAGGAAATGTAAGGATAAATGGTGTAAAGAAAGAAGCCCTCCATACAACTTAGGCAGAAACCGGGTGATGAGACTACTTTTATACATAGTCTCATCGTCCAAAACGGGCTTAAAATGCATTAAATATCATCAAAAAGGCCAAATATATGCTTGTGTTTGTTACATGTGTATTTTAGGTACAGATATTGAGAAAATGACAAAAGATCACAAAGAACAAGCAAAAACGAACACAGGAAACGAAGCCGCATAATGAACCAAGCCCTAGTGTTGATTTTCCAAGAATAATCCTTGAAGATTTGAAGATTGTACAAGAAGGGTCCTCCAATATTGAAGAATTGACACTTTAAACCCTTTTTTATTCTTAATTACAAGATTGGTCCTTAAAGTTTGGCAAATTTATAAAAAAGGCCCTCCACTTTGAAGAATTGGCAAGAATGATCCCTCATAAATCAAGACTTGTCAATATTAGTCCTCCAAGAAGTCAACAATACAAGTCAAGACCATAATGTTTGAAGAAAATGCCAAAACAGCCCTTCAAGAATCATGAATTGGCAAGAAATACCCCTAAAAATACTTTAGAAAAGTATTTGGGGCGAAAGTGTGAAAAAATAAATTCAAATATAAAGGGAATCCGGTTTTGAGTATTTTATTTACAAGTGAAAAGAGATAGAAAGAGTGGGGGTTGTTTCTGCCAAGATAAGATAGTAACCTAGACCTATGAGGGGGTGACACCTGTCCCACTCACACTCTCCACCAATGAGAGCTCACCAAACCTCCACATCACTTCCCACTTATACCGGTTTTTAAACTAATCTTTATTAATTAAATATTAGGCGCCTAACACCTTTTCAAAAATAAAACTGGATTAAACTAACCCACCATTCACTCAAGAACACAATTGGGCATTTCTTGTTCACTTGTAATTAACCCTTCATATTTTCCATATTATTGATTAATGACCTTTTAATCACATCCCAACTTTTAAACTTGGTGCCACATCACTAACCAAGTCACATGAATGGTCCCCTGCTACAAAGGTTGAACAAACTGCCAAAAGGTGACAACCATCCAACGAATTGCATCCAGCTTCATATCTAAGCTTCATTGTGAGCCTTAGATCAAGTTTCAACCTTTACAACTCACACAAGATGCCAAGTAAACCTCACATGATTTCAAGTTTTCAAACTCCTCAAGGGCATTTCAAGAACTTTAATACATTAGGGTTTACGTTTTTTCTTGCATTTCTAGAACACTTGTAGCCTATATAAAGGCATTTAGGCTTTACATTTTCAGTTGCTCTTGGTTTTTCCTTTGTTGAAAGTTCTATAAATCCTCCTTCATTTTTAATGAGAAATGTTTGAATGTTTGAAGAAAACCCAAGTGCCAATCTTTTTAGTTACTTGTTATTGATATATGTTTGCTATTGTTGAATCTCAAAACCTGTTTTCAAACTTTGTGCAAGAAATTGCACAAAGTTCAAAATCTTGATATTTTGCTAAGTTCTTTGGTACACCTTTGGAATTCTTGGGCTATAAGTTGATCATAGCACCCTGATAAAGAATTATCAAGGCGTTGTGAGGTTTGCGGTTTGGGGATAATCAAAGAGTGGGTACAAAGGTTGCATTAATCAAGCCTTTTTCTACTTTCTATTTTTCATATTTTTGTTCTAACCTTGTTGAATCTTAGCAGCCTTGTTGTGGAAGCTTGTGCCTTGTTTTGCTAGGCACATCAGCTCAAAAATTCGTGAGTGTGGATGTACATTCATGAGGTTTGAGTCCTTGAACCCAAAAATCTGTCAAAATACTTGAATTTTGTGATTTTGAGTTCTCCTATTGTGCTTGTTGTTTTTGTGGCTTAATCTTGCTTGATACTGCATAATATACTTGTTATTGTGTTTGATTTGTCTTGGGTAACACTAAATCACACTTATACTTTGTTAAATTTGGATTTGAAAAAAGATAAGGGGTGTTTGGGTTAACCTGTTTAAGTGCATAAATTGGATTTGAGTTATTGGAAGGTGTTGTTTATTGTTTGTATGTGCTTAATACTTGGTTGTGTGCTAATATCTGCAAGTTTTCAGCTTTAAAACATCAAATCTAAGATTATGCTAAAACTTACTTGATTTTGCTTATTTTGACCTAAGATTTTGGAAACACCTAGAGTGTATGCATGTTTAGGGCTAACAAGTGTTAAATCAAAGTTTGTATAACATGTTAAGAAGATTTGAGTGTTTGAAATTGGATTTGTGGTCAAGTATATCAGCAAAGGATCATAACTGCTTGTTCTTGTTCATCAGTAACTTTCATTTGCTTGAATCTGGATTTAGACTTTGAATCAATGCATGAAACCTGTTTATATTTGTTCATTTGAATTATTTATAGCTTGTGTATGCATTTGGTGAAGTTTGGCTGGCTTAATCTTTCTAAAAGTGCTTATTGAGTGAAAACTGCTTATTGTTCATATCTGGTACTAGTCTGGTGATCTTTTGATTAAACTGTATTGATTGGCTGATTGAAATTGTGATTTGATTGTTGTGTAACACCACCAATTTCACAAGGCAGCGGAATATCAACATTGGGTGTTACTTCATAGCACATCACACACAGTCATAGGAAACAACCTCAAAAGAGACGTTTTATAAAATAAACCATTCGATAATTTTATTAAATCAGAGTTAACTAAAAAGAGGTCCCAACAGTTTATACAAACCTTAAGAAATAATAATGATTTGTCAAATGTATCGAATGGAAATTGTTTGTTTTGTCTTTACTTTATCATGCGCGGCTCCATGCTCCAGCTGCTCTTAAACCTACACACTTGAGAATACATGCTACCATGTCAACACAACGGTTGAGTGAATTCATAGGTTTTTAAATAAACAAAAATGGGTAATAAACCGTAAAGCTTTTGAACACAAGAATCTCATCCACTGTCGATAGTGCAACACATGCAATACCCAAAGTCCACGCTATTCTACTAAGCAGGTATTTTGCCGAATACCCCCTACTTCTAATACAACACACCTGGCTGAGCCTCCAACCCACAGGTGCGACCTGCCCAGGTGGGGGCCATCCCCGATGGATCCATCCGTCTATATCAGCGCCTACCCATCAAGGGTAGTTAACGGTTCATGGGTTTTAGGGACCTTCAAATTTTGGCAATACAGGACTTAGCAAATAGCGGTTCACAATTAATACAATTAACACTTGTGTTCATCTTTCAAAAGCATTTAATCAACCATCTTACATTCATTTACAACAATATGTATTCGTTCAACGCATAATGCAAACCACATGTTTATTCATAAACATGTATTCTCTCTAAACCATATATATATATATATATAAACATCATATATTTTTATACCAAGAGCATGTATTCCCCCTCGCGGGTTTATAAACACGTATGAAGCAGTAAAAGTGAGGCTATGAACTCACCTGATATAGCTAAACACGTAGATCAAGGAACAAACATCCAATAGTCGATACACAACTTCATGAGATAACAATTGCTCATTGATCGAGAACGAGATGCCCAATGGTCGACATACAACCAAGCGAGACTTAATAATGACGAAACGCGTCTTAGGTTAGAGACTATACATAAGTCATCCATATTTGTAAATAGTTCACTTTAGTAAGTTTGGACATTGTAAAAGTTTTATAAACTTTTTATAAAACCTTTGATAACAATTTACCATCAATTTTCTCATATTGACAATTAAGCCCATTCTAGCCCATTAGTGACCCATCACTCATTTATATAACCTAAGTGCATTTCAAACTCAGTACTAATCTCTATATACATTATTAATCTCAGGTCCAATAATGGCCCAATAGCCATTACAAGTATAAGTTGCGCTTTTGTGACCCAAATCCACTTTATATGTATTACGGGTTCTAAAAATGTCTCAAAACGACATCAACTTAATTTTATCGATGGTCGAGTCTCTAACACATAATTAGAAAAATATAAATGAGTCCACGTTTCCCGATAAGTGGGTCCTACCACTTCGGTTTTTATAAAAATCAACACCTTTTACGTTAATTCAATAGGGTGAATTCTTATAATTTACCGACATGCCTCGTAGATTAGATCGTTTCTCTTAAACCATAAATAATCTACATGAGTTATTTTTACGAAAATAATTCTTAACTTATGAAGTTTACTTATTATAAGTCCAATTACCCCTAATTTATACTTATCATAACTCATTTACCCATTTTATCACTTAGAAGAGTTGGCTGTTTTTCGCAGCCAACTTCAGTTCCACCGTTTTGCCCGCTATTTCCAAACCGTTTATTCGTAGAAAACCATCCGATTCGTGTTTGTTCTACGTGATATTATGTAAAACTTTCAGTTTTACATATTTAAAGGTCAGTATGCAAATATTTGGATTTATTGGCCGTGTAAGACAGCAGTTCTGTTTTGACAAGTTTTTATTGTTTCGAGCATATCTAAAGCATCAGGTATCGTCACAAGACGAGCGACCCGACCAATTCATCACAAAACCTATATCTATCCATAAATAAAAATAACTATCCGTCAAAAGCTACTAATTTTATTCGTTTATACAGTCCTTGTTGTTGTCCTATAGATCAAAATTATAAACAATAACAAGGGTTTGTTTAAGATAATTTCCTTTGATTCAAAGTATATACAATGTACAATACTAATTTAATCAACTATTAAATGAATATAATCAGAAACAAGAATGATAGCTACATATCAAAAACATAATATACAATCAAAATCAAAGAAATTAAAGTAGACCTTACAAAAGATGGAAGAAGTAGTCGATATCAACAACCAACTTTCGAATCATTTGCTTCCAAAGCCATCACTCAAATTATTCAAATACGTTTATACTAAGATCAATCTATGTGGATACACTCATTGACTTTAGCCCTTGAAAATGATAATAACCTTTTGACAAATCTTGATTTAAAGAAACCAACATCAAGTATAAATACTTGTATTCAAGAACCTTACTAGATCATCATTTTACTTGACCAAAAACATGTAAAATCATTATAGAATATTTATTTTGATGCTAGATGTACACGGCAAGACAGAAAAGAGATATAATGGAGTTAAATTGATAGGAAATTGAAAGAACATGTCATATGAGGATAACATTTATCCATATAACCGACATGTTAGAAGACAAATGTGTTTTGTAAACTTTCTATGAGTGTGGACGTGTACTTGGTAGAGAGGGCTGAGATTTTTATAAAATATTATTCCACAATTTGCTAAAACAGGTATTATCGAGGTCTGATATTTTAAAAGTTACGCGATTTAAAAGATATGCGTTGGATACGAAAAATAAACATTGAATATAAAATAAAAAATCGACATTCGGAGAACTTTAATATTTTGATATATAAACAAGGGCTTATAACTAATTAAACGTTAATGTGTCGAATGACGACTAAAGGTTTACCGTAAATTACGAAGAATGTTCGTAAACGAGAAATTAAAACGATGACAATAAAATATTTCTATGTCATAACGAGGATATTTACGGTCGATGATGGACATAAGCTTTGCCGATAATTAATAAATGACATGTACTCAATGTGTTAAAGCCTTAACCTTGCCGGTTAGCCGAGAACTCAATATTATTTGCAAAAATAATCATGACAAATAAAAGTCGATTAATAAATATTGGTTCGAATATTAGAAATAGTATTAAAACTTGGTCTAAATGTTGATTTTAAAGTTTGAGTTACTACAGTAGCTACCCCTTTAGGAAGCGACGTCCCGACGCTTAATTTGTCTTAATAGTTTTTGGTTTAATGGGGAAGATGTGAGGAATAGACAAGTCATTGTCGAGTTTTCTGACGAAGGTTGAATGAACAAGAGTCAAACAACGATTATACATAACAGGCAAAAATGAACAGTTTGAATGATGCTTCAATCTTTATAAGGAGAGATGAATACCTAACTCGAAGGAGAAGCCATAGGAAGTGAAAAATTAACAAGTCTCCATTTTTGGAAGTGCTTCAAGGTACATTACTACTGGCTTATTAAACTTGCAGCAGTCGATATAAGTTCGAAAAAGTACAGGTTACAAGTGATGAGTCGAAAGAAGTGGGCGCATTTGGAAAATATCCAATGCGACAATCAATTCAAAACAATTGATGATCACGTCGATCAAATAAAACACGTATCATCCACGGGTCTGATAAAAACAATTACGCCGTAAAATAAAATCGCATGGATCACACATAAGTCCATTGAAACCTTACAAAATAATCAAGACGAGGTAATTAGTACTAGTCATACAAAATCACCTAATAACATTAATCTCGAACATGCAAACTTATTTCGTCAAAAGCGAATTCATCGACACTGAAATCGTTCGGAGTATACATTCCTCGATCGGAGGAACTATGATAAAAATCAAGTACAAAAGCCATCATTAGGCACATATAATCATATTACGACATGTTTGCCAAATAGCCAAGCCATGCCAAATCAAATAAGTTCAATCAAGTTAAATCATGCTTGCTAAGTAGCCAAGCCATGATAAATAAGAATATTTGATAGGATTTTCAAATAAGTCTGGTCAAAGGAAAGTTTGGAAGTTAGAGGATGTTCACGATCTTGATTGCATAGATGCATATTGAAGGTGCTCACACACGGATCCATACCCAAATGACATTGCAGGGTGCTCACAAACGGATCCATACCCAAAAGATATTACAGGGTGCTCACAAACTGATCCATACCCAAAATATTTTCTCGTCACGTTTGAAAAAAAAATCAATGAACCATCCATAATAACAAGAAAGAATCTCAAGATCTTTTCATTCACGATGAGTTGTGGTGATAACTTAATCCTCAGTCAATCCACAAGTACATAACTAGTGTCGATTAAACAAGCCATCTTTTCTTGGAACAGGTAATGGTTCTTAATGATTAGCTTATAATGCTCGTGATAGTTAGGACTCATTCGAAATGGTCCATCGAAACAAATCATAACTCGAGAGAAGTCAACAGATTACTCGTACTTAGATGATAATCGACAATAATTGTGACAATCCGTCAATTTCAGGTCGATATTTTAATCTCTACTATTAAGTATTATATGTTTACTTTAATGAGAATTTTAAATTATCGATTAACCGAGAAGGTAATAGTTTGAAACTTAATGTAAGAATGTCGTTTCGATGAAAACCGACAAGAAAAAAATTAATTATCGATATTATATTCTCAAATTATCATATGAATGATTTTATTGTATTTATTTTTATCTCTCGTGTTTTACGTTTTAGCGAATGACGAGAACTACTAATGATCGCGATACCGACGGATGCCCAAAAATTTATGTTGTATTATCGATTGTCTCGATATTTTATATTTTCGACGTTTTCGATTTAATTACGTTTTAAGTCGTGTCGAAGTGATATTATTATTTTTAAGAAGCGTTTTAACTTTTAAAAAGTATTTTTACGAAACCCGAGTCCCGTAAATATTTTCAAAATTTAATATTTACATTTTCTACCCTTACAACTATTTAATTTCATTTTGGACCAAAACTATCACAAATTGGCAAAAACTACCCTCACACCACTATATATTGAAATTCCACTAAGACTTAACACATATAAAATTCATTTTTTTAAAAATCATCACCCACCTCTCCCTTTCTCTTCTCTTTGTCGTGGGTTTCACCAAGAACAACACCAAAATCATGCCAATTTTGCTAGCTTGATCATGATCCATTTAAAACAAATTCAAGACCCATTCCACAAATTCAAGGAGGATCATATTGGTATAATTTTTATACACATGCATTAACTTTTTCAAAATTTTATTTTTCTTGATAAAGTAGTAGTGTTTGATCTATTTTTATGTTGTGTATAAGCGTTAATATTATTATATTCAAGTTATAATTGGTTGCATGTTTGATTTTTGAATTGAGTTTTCTTTGATTTGTACATGCAAGTGAATTAGGAATAAAAGGGTTGGATTAGAATGATTGTAGGTTGATATTAGATGTATAAAAGTGGTGAAAATGGGTAAAAATATTTATTTGACATGATTTCTAAAAATGTATTTTCGGACAACAGCTTATAACAGCTTGTTTTGTGGGTTTAAGTTCTGAGATAGGCTTAGATTATGTGATATTGTTGTAGTAATCTTCAAGACGCTCGTTTTGCCGCTTGAATGAGCTTCTAACTCATTACGAGCAAAACGTTATGCTACTTTTAGTATTTGTGTACCGGGAGACGGGTATCGGCACAATCCGAATATTGTTGTCGATATTTGGATCGAATCTCGGGGACTATAGAATGAGTTTTAAAAATGTTCAAGTACTGATGTAAGTTGCTAAACCTCAGGTCATGAGTTTATTTTCAAAACCGAGTGTCGGTTTTGTAAACGAAATTGTTTAGATATGTCAAAATGGTTTTACAAGTAAAAGGCGTAAAACTGTCCGGTTTTTATAACACGAAGATGTGTCGGGAAGAAGGTCTTAGAAGTAATATTTTTGAATGAAATTTAAACTGAGTCTTATTCATATTATGTGTGAGTTTGTGACCAAGTTTCATCAAAATCGGACAAGTCTAGATAGGGTAGATTGGCGTGTACATTTGGAGTGTACATGCTGATTGGTATTTTAGACACGTCGTCCAATAATTATGTGGCGTGAGTTGAGTATTCGCCATTAGACATGGGGATTTACTCAAGTTTTAAGTCATTATATAAATGACTTAGTTACTGGTCCGAGGGAAGTAAAATGATAAGTTGACTTGCGTTGACTTGGCGTCTTAAGACGGGTCAATATCGTGAGTGCAAGTTTTTAAAAGAATAGTGTTGAATAAAAGGGTATAGTAATAACACTTGTATTATTAAATTTTTCGAGATTGTCTTGGTTTTGTAATTTTTATTTTTATATTATTTATTTATGATTTATACTTAAGTCGATTTTAACGAACGCCCCTTATTTGGTAGGTTGCGGTTTTTGTGTTTAAACGGGCATCACTAATCCTCGGCGATCGTCTCATTACCACTACTGCCTAAGGTGAGTCTATAGCCTCGCTTTTAACATGTTTACTTGTTTTATAACACCCGCGAGGGGGATAACATGCTTGTTTTATTAAAATAAAGGGTACAACGAGAAGTTGTGGAAACCCTATTAATGGGTGCAACGAGAAGTTGTGGAAACCCTATTTACTTGAAAAGTATTTATTGAAATTGAAATGTACAACTATAAGTTGTGGTAAACTCACGATTGTTTTTACAATTGAACACAAAGAACTTAATTGTATGTTTAGATGGAAGTTATTACATAAGTTTGTTTAGCCTTAAAAGACCCATGAATCGTGAATTGTTAATCGAGATAACGCTAATGCTATGGACAGATCTATCGGGGTGACGCTCAGTCCGGTCGCGACTAGCTCTCGCGTGGTGTTTTGATGCACTAGTTATGAAACATCGGATGCATTGTATAAGAGAAATATACGCACTTGGCTAGGTGTGTTGGGCTGAAATAATATATGTTAACGTTCAATGTCACGAGACTTATGTAATGACACGATAATTATGTCCGTACAATATAACTGTCTTTGATAAATTATTAACCATGGAAGGTTATTTTTTTTTTGAATACTTGTGTTCTCTTTATTTAAATTAAACTCTATAGATTCACTCGGCAAATTTTGCTGACTTTTTAGCATGTTTTATCTCAGGTCCATTGAGAAGGCACTCGAGGAAGGCGGTTTCGTGAACCTTGCTTATTTGAAATGTTTTGGCCCGCTTTCATAAATTATATCCATTCAAAGAATATTTTATTTTTATTGTATTTGTAAACTGTAAATTATCTGGGACCGTGTGAAAAGTTTTATTGTTAAATGAAAATGAATGGATGTTTTTATTAAAACGACTTGTTTTGAGCCGTTTTCTATGATTATGAGATTGAACCATGATAGTAACACCCAATGACCCTTCCGCTGTTATGACCGAAATTTGGGGGTGTTACAGATTGGTATCAGAGCACAAGTTAGAGAGAACGAAAAGATTTTCCAAAAATGAATTTTTGAAATCTTTTAACTATAACTGTTGCAAGCGAAACCTCCGAGTTGCCAATGAACGAGAATGATAGTATTTATATATATATATATATATATATATATATATATATATATATATATATATATATATATATATATATATATATATATATATATATATATATATATATATATATATGAGATTATATATATGTTGTAATCTTTATCGATTATTTGAACTTGTGAATTACAAGGTATGTTTTCATTTATTTAATTATAAATGATAATTTTATAGTTATACAAGATATTTATACGACGTCGATTGTCACGAAGCCACCCTAGTCATTTTTATGCTAGCGCCGAAGCTATTCCTGAAATGAATCCTGTTATTCTCGAGATTAACTAAGTTGTAGATATACGTGATCCCAACAAAATGGTTAATATTCTTGCTGATAGTCTTTTGGTTACGAGGATTTTGATTTCCTTGGTTCTTATTCTTGATTTATCGATTCGTTCATTTCGTTTAGCAAATTTAATTTGCATTTTAATTAATCTTCGACATTATACTGTTTTGATAAAAACAAGTTTGTCCGAGATGGTACTATTGATTGTTAGGAACTGAGATTGATTGTTATGGTATTCACATGCCAACCAGGATTCCATATCATATCACTGATCGTTTTCTGTTAAATCAGTTTCTCATTTGTTTCGATCTTGATATCTTGCGTTGAGCTGGCGATGCTTGAATAAAGTGATTTATAATCGTTGAAATAAATTGGAAATTATAAATTGTTATTGACTCATAATTCGTTTGCTCGATTCATTCATTGATTTTGTTCCTCTAATTCTTTGATCGTGAAATGGTTGTATTGAGATTGTTCTAAAAGCACCAATTGAGGAGGATAACAAGCGTCTCTGAAAGAAACTAAAGAAATCTTCTTCTTGTGGGACCGAGGAGCCTTCTTAGCCATGTGAATTACCTAGTAACTCTTGTAGATTAGTTTATCAATTGTAGTATCTTTCAAATCCCTAACTAAACTGTGACAACAGTTAGTGGGACTAGTCATTTAAGTTGTATGGCATTAGACGATGATTATCTATAATGCTTAACAATACAACTTGTACTAGTTTGTGATCAATGGAATGACTATCTTTTAATTCCTAATTCTACATCGTTCTATTATTATCTTTCCTTGATTTTCTCTTTAAATTCCTGTGGTATAACGCGATCATTGAATGAATACTCATTATGATTTGATTTGTGTTGCACAAGACTCATGTAGTCAATGAAAGCTATGACTGAAGCACGAATGCGCCAAGTTATTAGTGAATAAGTTGCTGTATCTTTAGTTGAATTCATGGCCAACATGAATGATGGATCTGGATCTGGAGCTGAAGCTACAACTGGTGGGACTGGAACCGGTGGAGCTGAAGCTGGAGCCGATAATGTTCGTGGTACGGATGGAACAAATGTGCCCGAAGTTAGAGGCTATAACTACACTTTCTTTATTAAATGAAAACCGTAGACTCTTAAGGGGACTAAAGATGATGGAGGATTGTGTCAGTTGTTGAAAAGCTGGCGTCAGTCTTTCGAATCTATGACCCTAATCAGAAGGATAAGGTGCAGTTTGAAATCACTACTCTCCAAGGTCGTACATTAATTTGGTGGAATGGCAGACTTGCTTCCATAGGTATCGTTACTTATGGGACACGATGGACTAAGGTGAGGAAACGGTTAACTGAGGAGTTTTTCCTCGAAGCACTTCCAAAGTATGGAGAAAGTGTTGTACAATCTGAAACTGAAGGGAACTAACATCGGTAGATATATCAAGTGTTTCCACAAGTTGACTCCTTTATGTCCAAGAATTTTGGAACCCGAACCGTCAAGGTCAAGTAGTATATTTACAGCTGAACAAGAATAAATGCGGTGATGTGACTTCTTCTAAGCCACTTACTACTTGTGAAGCTGTCTGAATGGCTTATTAGCTCGTGGGACACATAATCCAAGGCAAGGCTGATGAGGTTACTAAAGGGAAAAATAATTCCGAACTGAAAAATTCTTATCGTGCATTAGAGCTCGTAAGTATATCGAAAAAGGTTGTGGATTATTCATGGCTTAGGTATCGTAGAAGGAATCGTAAGAGAAGTAAGAAGAATTACTCTAGTCATGCGTGAATTTTCTAAAATGTTTCTGGAAGATTTGCCAAGGCTTCCGCCTCCAAGGCAAATAGAATTCTTAATTGATCTCATTTCTGGTGCTGCAACTGTGACACATGAGCCATATTCATTAGCACCCTCTGAGTTGAAGTAATTATTTTTGCAGCATTAAGAACTATCTGATAGAGGTTTTAGTCGATCGAGCTTGTCAGTATGTAGAACTCCTATTCTATTCGCTAAGAAGAATGATGATTCGTTTCATATGTGCATCAATTACCGAGAGCTGCATAGGCTAACGATCAAGAATCGTTACCCATTTCCATTAGTTGTTGATCTATTTGATCAACTTCCAACTCTCGTGTTTTATCCAAAATTCTGGTGTTTTCTCCAAGATTGATCTTTGTTTTGTTTATCATCAACTTCGCATACGCGAGGAAGATATTCCTATTACGGCGTTTAGAACTTGTGATGATCATTATGAGTTTAGGGTTATGCCTTCTGGTTTGACCAGTGCACCTGCTGTATTCATTGACTTAATGAACCATAGGTGTAAGCCGTATCTTGATAAATTTGTGATTGTTTTCTTTGATGATATTCTAATCTGCCCGAAGAGAAAGGAAGAACATGCCGAACACTTAGGGATTATCTTAAACTTGTGAAAGAACGAAAAGATGTACCCAAAAATTTTAAAGTGTGATTTTTGGCTTTGTTCTGTGCAACTTCTCTGTCATGTGATTGACAGAAGTGGCATACATGTTGATTCTGCGAGAATCGAAGCCCTCGAAAATTTGAATGTTCCAACTATTCCAACTGAAGTACGACAAATTCTAGGTTTGGCTAGTTATTACTGAAGGTTTATTAAAGGATTCTCTTTGATATCAAAACCATTAACTAAGCTAACTTAGAGAATGAACCGTATGTGTGTGGCATTGATGAAGAGAAAGCTTTTCAAACCATGAATAGAAAACTCTGCAGCACGCCGATCTCATCATTACTCGAATGAAGTAAAGATTTTTTTGTTAATCGTGATATATCTCTTGAAGGATTTAGAGCTGTTTGATTTGTATATGCTTGTAGGTGTCACACCCCACCATGGCGGAATATGGGGCGCGACGTATGGATATCATCACAACATGGCGTGTCTATAGAGATAACTATATGAAATAAGAAATGTCATAAAATGGTGACACAAAAGTCATGACAATATCTCATCAAATGCAGGTGTCTAGGTAAGTAGGTAACAGTCCTACCTCTTACCCAAGACAAACAAGTAACATAATCAAAACAAACATATGTGCCACAGTATCACTTATTAAATGAACAGATAAAAAAACTAAGAAGGAAACGGGGATATCCTTCTATATGCATTCCTACGCTCTCCAAATCCTAGCCACTTAAGTTCTCACGCCTAACCAAAGCATCACCTGATTGCTTCTT
This sequence comes from Glebionis coronaria, assembly GCA_025667525.1. Lineage (NCBI taxonomy): Eukaryota > Viridiplantae > Streptophyta > Magnoliopsida > Asterales > Asteraceae > Glebionis > Glebionis coronaria. The sequence continues at coordinate 200,294 of JANFOE010000176.1, forward strand.
CACAAGTCCTCGCACTAGCAACAAGCTTTGATTTATGAAAACCCTAAATTTTGATGAAGAGCCCTAAAAATTCTCCATAAACCGTCGACCATTATTTTTCTTCAGGGATTTTATGTTTTTTTCTCTTTAAAATCCTTATATAATGTAACAAGAATCCTAGTCCAAATATAAAACCGAACTTTCCTTTTTCCTCTTTTTTTTTCCTTTTTTCCTTCTTTTCTTTTTTCCAAACCGACCTAAACCCCCTTTAAATTCGTTTTTTTCTATTTATTATTAATATATGTATTAATAACATTACCTTAATTTTCCTTAATTTATTTCAGCTCCTAAAGCCTCCAAAGCCTCAAAACCGTAAAACTAGTCAGTTTTTACGCGTTTTACCGTAAAAGACGTAAAATATACACTTTTAATAAAAATATCAAATTTTGAAATAAACTTTATAACTAAGTCCTAAATTACTTAAAACCATCCCGAAAAATATTCATATGACTAATTACCTCATCCGAGACCTCTAAATGCTAAACCGTAAATCGTAAAAAAAATACGATTTTCTATAATACATATACGTATACGTAAACACCAAAATATGACCATTCCCTTTCATAGTCACAACTTGTGAGCTCATGAACATGAAATAACCGTTCCTATATTTACTTATGAGTACTTCTATACTCATAAACGATAACCACACCAACCTTAATCACTCAAAATAAACACGTAATTACACAAATTAAGTAAGCACACATAAAATAACCTAAAAGTAAGACCAAGTGACAAATCCAAAACCTAGGGTTGTCACATCACTCCCTCCTAATATAAATATCGTCCCGAGATTTACTCCATAAGCTCAATAAATTCATTTCACAGCCAACACACTATCTCTCTCATAAGAACGTAACCGGATCATGACTACAACAACACTCTCAATGAATATAAGCTCACGACAAATTTTAGGACCCCCAACTTCGGATAACAGATCAAACCCATGGACAACTAACGGACGTTTACGTGAACGAATTTATAAGAATGAACCAAAACCATGAGACTCCAAAAGATACTCAACATAAAACATGTATCGACTCCAACGAACCATGGAAACGGACCAATGACAACAAGCACCCAACGACAACTGAAATGTGTTACGACCAGCGACATACTATTAAAACCTTGTGGAAAACCAAATTTTACCTCAGAATAGATTTTGTACTGAAATTTTATATTAGTTGTTCTAAAACCATGGTATCACATTAGTTATTTATGTAATCATCTAACGAAAATCAATCTATAGTCTCTTCACGAACGATCAATGGTCTAAAGCACACAACACAATATCACACGTCAACATCGACTCCGGAACCCACATCCTTCATCAATGTACAATCCTTATGATGGATACATCTCAAGTCCTATCCCAACTAAGCCTTATGTTAGCCCTCTAAATGTTCACTATCCCAAAATATCCAAAACACAAGTTTAAACCATATCGTTTGAAAATTAATCTTGAACTCGACATTCGTACAATTAACTCGACCAAGCTACTGACCTCCAATTACTAAACTTTCTGAATTTTGGAAAAATATGTTCCGAGTACATAATTTTAGACTTTTGAATCACCCAAAAAGCTTTAAAAACGAATAAGTTATGACCAAAACGATTATAAACCCAAAAAAACTTTTTATTAATTACAAAATTCAAGGTCTAATTTATTTTAATTCTAGAAATATTAAACTCTCACCCATCATATGATTAATACATGATTTAACATATTTAAGTTAATAAGAACAAGAATTCTAACTAAAGAACAATAACTTTAGGTGATCAAAACCAAAATATTTTAAAATAAAAAGCCATGCTTATATGTTAAAAAAAAATATATTCCACCTTATTTCAAACACGTTTTCGACACTTTACCCTCATTTTATCGACTAGCAACAACTATTTTTATTTTACTATTTGCAAGTTTTATTTTTACCATGTAAGACTCAAAACGAAAGATATCGTTATTCTAAAAAGAAATCTCCACCATCTCAATAACCTCTACACCAAAAATACCATACAAACAAACACGTGAAATGAGGACTCGATAATTGCGCTACTACAGAAGTTGAACATCCCAAAGAGAAAAGAACTAGCAAACTAACCTAAGAATACAACCGATACGTAGAAGGGAATTATTCATAGGCATATGCATACGTACACTCAAATTCATCCAGCATATACTATAAACAAGCATGTATTAACCCTCTTTCATGCAACCATATTTAGGAATCCATTGATGTCTTGGTACTTGTATAACTATGTTGGCCACCATACTTATACAAGTCCCCTCTCACCAATGTACTCCCTCCTATGATGACACTTATAAGAATTAATACTACACATAACACATCGGTCTACCAACTCAAATAAGCACATAGATCCTACAACTCATATAAGCACATAACCAAAACATAAAATAAGGTCCAAAATACATTTATTAAAATAACATAGCCAATGCATGAAACACATAAACTCATAGTCCAACTGAACCAGCGTAGAAAAAATTTCAAAATTTAATAAGAACATGAAAACATAATTAAACGAAATCCAACAATGACTAGTGTATATGACTATAGTTCAACCCGCATTATTCAAAACACGAAAAGAAAATAACATGTAGCTAAGTATGAACTTACTATGGTCCAATTCATACTAGTCAAAACATCACAATAAATAACATCCAAACACATTAATTAATATAAAATTCACACAAACTCCTATGACGCCTATATGCAGGGACCCTTAAGCTATAGACTAGGCTACGCGACTAGGCAACCTAATTCTCTATAACCATTGTCTCTGATACCATTCTGTCACACCCCACCATGGCGGAATATGGGGCGCGACGTATGGATATAATCACAACATGGCGTGTCTATAGAGATAACTATATGAAATAAGAAATGTCATAAAATGGTGACAGAAAAGTCATGACAATATCTCATCAAATGCAGGTGTCTCGGTAAGTAGGTAACAGTCCTACCTCTTACCCAAGACAAACAAGTAACATAATCAAAACAAACATATGTGCCACAGTATCACTTATTAAATGAACAAATAAAAAAAACTAAGAAGAAAACGGGGATATCCTTCTATATGCATTCCTACGCTCTCCAAATCCTAGCCACTTAAGTTCTCACACCTAACCAAAGCATCACCTGATTGCTTCTTCACAAGTCCTCGCACTAGCAACAAGCTTTGATTTATGAAAACCCTAAATTTTGATGAAGAGCCCTAAAAATTCTCCATAAACCGTCGACCATTATTTTTCTCCAGGGATTTTATGTTTTTTTTTCTCTTTAAAATCCTTATATAATGTAACAAGAATCCTAGTCCAAATATAAAACCCAACTTTCCTTTTTCCTCTTTTTTTTCCTTTTTTCCTTCTTTTCTTTTTTCCAAACCGACCTAAACCCCGTTTAAATTCGTTTTTTTTTTCTATTTATTATTAATATATGTATTAATAACATTACCTTAATTTTCCTTAATTTATTTCAGCTCCTAAAGCCTCCAAAGCCTCAAAACCGTAAAACTAGTCAGTTTTTACGTGTTTTACCGTAAAAGACGTAAATATACACTTTTAATAAAAATCTCAAATTTTGAAATAAACTTTATAACTAAGTCCTAAATGACTTAAAACCATCCCGAAAAATATTCATATGACTAATTACCTCATCCGAGACCTTTAAATGCTAAACCGTAAATCGTAAAAAAAAATACGATTTTCTATAATACATATACGTATACGTAAACACCAAAATATCACCATTTCCTTTCATAGTCACAACTTGTGAGCTCATGAACATGAAATAACCGTTCCTAGATTTACTTATAAGTACTTCTATGCTCATAAACGATAACCACACCAACCTTAATCACTCAAAATAAACACGTAATTACACAAATTAAGTAAGCACACATAAAATAACCTAAAAGTAAGACCAAGTGACAAATCCAAAACCTAGGGCTGTCAAAGTAGGAAGCCTAGGAAGAATGAGGAAACTGCACAACCCATGGCTCGTAATTGGGTGCGGTGATTTTACTCTTCTTCTATTAAGACATTAATTGTATGGAACTAATGTACGGTATCCACCGATGGTAAGAGCCTATAGTGTATTCTGGAATAAAAGAGGTAACTTAGCCTTTAAGTGATTACGATTGTGTTATTCGTTATCATTCGTGAAGTTGGAGCAAAATACAATGGATTCATTGTTAAGCTCTCGAAAACTCAATCTGAATATGACTCGATTTCTGTCAATGTTGATTGATTGACTCTGCTAATTTTGTTTCGGTAAATAAATCGATCGTGCTAATTAAGAATCGTTTGTTAACTGCTCATAGTAGACATAGAAGTTATGACGATGTGAAGCGAAAAACTTTAGAAATCGAGGTAGGCGGAAAAGTTATGCCAAAGTTATCACCCTAAAAAAGGTGTTATATATTTTTGAAAACGTGGGAGGTTAAGTCCCCGTTAGTTTGGCCCATTCGAGATGATATCGATGGTAGGTCCGACGGCATGAAAATCTAAATTACCTCGAGAGCTACAAGGAATTCACAATACTTTTCATATGTCGAACCTAAAGAAATTTCTTCCTGACGAAGATCTTATTATCTCTCTTGATGAAGTATGAATCGACGGTAAGTTGCATTTCATTAAAGTACTTGTTGATATTATCGATAAGGAAGTTAGGCAACCGAAGCGAAGTCGTATTCCTATTTTCTGATCTAATGGAACTCTAGACGAGGACCAAAAATTCATTTAACTCTTTGATTTCAACGAGCGATCGAGGAAGAACGCAAGTTGATCTTTGGGACGAAGATCCCAATTTGGTGGGGATAATGTGACAATCCGTCAATTTCAGGTCGATAATTTAATCTCGACTATTAAGTATTATATGTTTACTTTAATGAGAATTTTAAATTATCGATTAACCGAGAAGGTTATAGTTTGAAACTTAATGTAAGAATGTCGTTTCGATGAAAACCGACAAGAAAAATATTAATATCGATATTATATTCTCAAATTATCATATGAATGATTTTATTGTATTTATTTTTATTTCTCGTGTTTTACGTTTTAACGAATGACGAGAACTACTAATGATCGCGATACCAACGGATGTCCAAAACTTTATGTTTTATTATCGATTATCTCGATATTTTATATTTTCGACGTTTTCGATTTAATTACGTTTTAAGTCGTGTCGAAGTGATATTGTTATTTTTAAGAAGCGTTTTAACTTTTAAAAAGTATTTTTACGAAACCCGAGTCCCGTAAATATTTTCAAAATTTAATATTTACATTTTCTACCCTTACAACTATTTAATTTCATTTTGGACCAAAACTATCACAAATTGGCAAAAACTACCCTCACACCACTATATATTGAAATTCCACTAAGACTTAACACATATAAAATTTATTTTTTAAAAAATCATCACCCACCTCTCCCTTTCTCTTCTCTTTGCCGTGGGTTTCACCAAGAATAACACCAAAATCATACTAATTTTGCTAGCTTGATTATGATCCATTTAAAACAAATTCAAGACCCATTCCACAAATTCAAGGAGGATCATATTGGTATAATTTTTATACACATGCATTACCTTTTTCAAAATTTTATTTTTCTTGATAAAGTAGTAGCGTTTGATCTATTTTTATGTTGTGTATAAGCGTTAATATTATTATATTCAAGTTTTAATTGGTTGCATGTTTAATTTTTGAATTGGGTTTTCTTTGATTTGTACATGCAAGTGAATTAGGAATAAAAGGGTTGGATTAGAATGATTGTAGGTTGATATTAGATGTATAAAAATGGTGAAAATGGGTCAAAATATTTATTTGACATGATTTCTAAAAATGTATTTTGGGACAGCAGCTTATAACAGCTTGTTTCGTGGGTTTAAGTTCTGAGATAGGCTTAGATTATGTGATATTGTTGTATTAATCTTCAAAACGCTCGTTTTGCTGCTTGAATGAGCTTCTAACTAATAACGAGCGAAAAGTTATGCTACTTTTAGTATTTGTGTACCGGGAGACGGGTATCGGCACAATCCGAAAGTTGTTGTCGATATTTGGATCGAATCTCGGGGACTATAGAATGAGTTTTAAAAATGTCCAAGTACTGATGTAAGTTGCTAAACCTCAGGTCATGAGTCTATTTTCAAACCCGAGTGTCGGTTTTGTAAACGAAATTGTTTAGATATGTCAAAATGGTTTTACAAGTAAAAGGCGTAAAACTGTCCGGTTTTTATAACACGAAGATGTGTCGGGCAGAAGGTCTTAGAAGTAATATTTTTTAATGAAATTTAAACTGAGTCTTATTCATATCATGTGTGAGTTTGTGACCAAGTTTCGTCGAAATCGGACAAGTCTAGATAGGGTAGATTGGTGTGTACATTTGGAGTGTACATGCTGATTGGTATTTTGGACACGTCGTCCAATAATTATGTGGCGTGAGTTGAGTATTCGCCATTGGACATGGGGATTTACTCAAGTGTTAAGTCATTATATAAATGACTTAGTTACTGGTCCGAGGGAAGTAAAATGATAAGTTGACTTGCGTTGACTTGGCGTCTTAAGACGGGTCAATATCGTGAGTGCAAGTGTTTAAAAGAATAGTGTTGAATAAAAGGGTATAGTAATAACACTTGTATTATTAAATTTTTCGGGATTGTCTTGGTTTTGTAATTTTGATTTTTATATTATTTAAGTATGATTTATACTTAAGTCGATTTTTGATGAGACTACTTTTATACATAGTCTCATCGTCCAAAAAGGGCTTAAAATGTATTAAATATCATCAAAATACCCATATATATGCATGTGTTTGTTGTTTGTGTATTTTAGGTACGGATATTGATAAAATGACAAAAGATCACAAAATTCATGCAAAAACGAACACGGGAAACGAAGCCACACAATGAACCAAGCCCTAATGAACACTTTCCCAAGAAAAACCCTTGAAGACTTGAATAATTATGAAGAAGGGTCCTCCAATGTGGAAGAATTGACACTTTATACCCTTGTATCTTCATAATTACAAGTTTGGTCCCTAAAGTTTGTCAAAATTACAATAAGGGCCCTCCAATTTGAAGAATTGACAAGTTTAGCCCCTCAACAAAGCTAAATTGTCAACCATTATCCTCCACAAAGTCAAATATATCATGAAGTCCTTCAAAGTACAAGAAATTACAAGATTGGTCCTTTGAAAATCCCATAATTACAAAAAGGACCCTTGACTTTCAACATTTGGCAAAAATGGTCCCTCAATCATTATGACCTGGCAATTTTAGCCCTAAGTCAAGACCATTCCCATTGAAGAAAATGCCAAAACAATCCCTCAAGAATCACAAAATGGCAAGAATTACCCCTGAATTCACTTTACAAAATGTTTTGGGGCAAAAATGTGAAAAATGAAAAGTTGATAAAGCTTAAATGGGCGTTGATAGAATTTACGACTAAAGTGACAAGAGTAGAAGAGCTAAGGGGTTAAAGCTGGCAGACAAGTATAATTACCTAGACCAACCAAGGGAAGGCACGTGTCCCACTCAATCCTTTCCACCAATCACACTTCACCCTTTCTCCACATCAGATCCCACTCACCCCTGATTAAATAATTAACCAAACCTTGGTGGCTTAACATTTATTAAAATGTTAATCACCCTCTAAACAGATCAAAACCATGTTCATCAGCTCAAGAACACAATTAGGGATTTTTGTTTTAGCAAAAATTAAACCCCAAAATTTTGCAGATTTATGATTAAGGTGACCCTAATCACAACCCAACTCTCAAATGGACTGCCACCTCACTCCCTTAGTCACATGAAAAACCCTTGTCCCACCTCTTGGAGAAGAAGACAAAACAGTGACAAAGATCCAACGTCCCACAACAAAGCTTGGAAAGTAAGCTTATTTGAGACCCTTGATCACCTTTCTACAGCTATACACTCCACAAAAGGCCAAGAATTCCTCACAAGACTCCAAGAAATTCAAAATTCACAAGGGCAAAAATAGGACTTCAGTAGCTAGGGTTACGTTTTTTTTCAGCTTTCCTAGACAACATGTATGCCTATATAAAGGCTTAGGACCTCACATTTTTGCTTTGCTTTTGGTTTTTCCTTGTTCAACTTCTTGTAAATCCTCTTTCCATTTAATGAAAGTGTGTTGAGTTTTGTTGAAGAAAGACCAAATGCCACCTTTATTTTAGCTTGTTTATGATATTTGTTAACTGGAATTGAACCTTAAAACGTTTTTTAAACCTTGTGTAAGAAATTACACATTGGATCAAAATTTGATATTTTGCTAAGTTCTTGTTTCAACCTTGGAATTCTTGGGTTATAGGGCTGATCATAGCATCCTACTTGTGATAATTAAGGCGTGGTGAGGCATATAACTTGGGGATAATCAAGTCTGGGGTAACAAGGTTGCATCAATCAAGTTTATTTTCCAAAGTCACCTTTTTGTTTTCTTATTTTGTTCTACTTACCTTGTTGAATCTTAGCAGGAGTGTTATTGGAAGCTTGTGCTTGTTCTAGCTAGCACATAAGCTCATAAATTCGTAGGTGTGGATGTACATCCATGAGGTTTGTCTAAAATCCTTGAAAATCTGATTAATATTGGACATTTTGTGGATTTGTGCTCTATTGGTGTTCTTGTTGATTTTTTAGCTTGAATCTGCTTAGTCTTGCATGATAATGATGTTTATATGCTAGATTAATCATTGGGTTAACTGAATCACACTTTTTCTTGTTTAAAACTGGATTTGAAAAGATAAAGGGGTGTTTGGGTCTGCCTGTTTAAGCTTGAATCTTGTTATTGTGTTGTGGAAAGTGTGTATTTGTGTTCTATATCTGATATATGCCTTGTTGAGAGTGTTTTGCTGCAAGTTTTTGGGTTTGAAACTTCAAATCAAACAATCTACTATAACTTATTGAGTTTGACTGTTTTTGACCTAAAATTTTGGGAAAACCTAGAGTTTATGCATGTTTAGGGATAAAAGCTGTTAAAACATCATTAACATAACATATTTGATTGATCTTGAGGTTTGAATCTGGCTTATTGGTCAAATACATCAGCAAAGAAAAAACTGCAAGTGTTAGTGTTCATCAGTAACATTCATTAGCTTGAATCTTGCTTAATTCTTTGAATCGTTGCATGAAACTTGTTTAGACTTGCTTACTTAAGTTTAATATAGTTTGTGTATGCATTTGGTTGAATTTGGCTGGCTGATTTGTGCTAAAATTTCTTTTTGAACCTAAACTGCTTACTTGTTCATGTCTGTGCAACATCTGGTACTTTATTGATTAAACAGTATCAATTGGGTGATTGTGTTTGTAATATTTTGGTTGTTATTGACTCCTTTTGATCCAAAGCTCATTTGGGTGCCTTTGTGTAATCTGAATCTCCAAAAAGTTCACTAAAGACAAAAAAGTCTATAAGTCAAGCAGTGGAAAAAGTTTCCACTGCTCAACACCCAAAACTAGCCCCTCCTAGTGTAAAATTGAACTCAGCTTATCAATAAGCTATTTTAGCTTATCCAGACTTGCAACAACTTATTTTTTGTAATAGATCTTCATTATTTGACCCATTTGACTAGACTGTAGCTTATTGGACTTTGACTTTGACTTTTTGCTAGAAAACCAACTTATTTGACTTTTACATAAGTGCTTATTTGCTTTTTCCAGCTTATTGAGTCAGCTTATTTGAAAACTCTTTGTTGATTTTGCTTAATTAAGTCATTTAAAAGCTTTAGAAACTTGAATCAGCACTTGGGGTGGCCTAGAACTCAAAAACGACTATTTTGTCGTTTTCTGTAGATTACTTATTGCATTTTCAGGCTTATTCCTTGGGCTTATTTCAAATTTCTTTTTACAGAAGTCTTATTTAGGACAAAAGAAGCTTGTGTGTTTAATTTTAGCTTATGGCATTGGCTTATAGCTTAATGGGCCAAAAAGCCCATTAAGAATAAGCTGTTTGGTATAAGCTAGCTTATTTCACACTTTCAGCTTTTGGGCCTTTGGAAAAAGTTGTTTAAAATCAAATTTTGAGTCAAGTAGTGCTTTTTGGGCATATTTTGGACACTTTTTTATATTGGGCCCAAATTAGCCCATTTAGTGATCTGTTTTGGGTTTAGCCCACTTTTTAGGCCAATTAAGGGTATTTAGGTAATTTCACTTTCATTTCTGAGTAATTTAGGTTAAATTAAGCTAGTTTGCAAGTTTTTAGAATTTTTTATGATTTTTGGATTTTTAATAATATTTTAATATTATTTTATTGTTAAAAATTAAAAGTTTGATTTTCTAAGTTTTTATATTTTTCTTAGGTTGTAGACACTTAATTAGGAATTTTTCAACTTTCCAAACATTTTTAGAGTCTTTTAATTATTTTCTAGAATTAATTTAAGTTTTAATTGATTTTTATAGTTTTTAATTGTTTAAAAATAGTTTTTAGTGGTTTTAAAATTTTGAAAAATACTTATTAGCTTAATTAGGGTATTTTTGAGGTTTACAAATTTTGAAATCTTGTTTGGGACTTTTTAATAGTTAATTTTGATTTTTAGGGCTTTAATTAGCATTAAAAAGTCATTATTTAATTAATTAAAAGGTTTTGGCAAGTTTGGATTTTTTGTAAACTCTTAGAATATTTTTGTGGATTTTTAGTAATTTTTGGTAATTTTTAAGGGAAAATTTTAATTTTAGTGCTTTTTACGGTTTTAGGTGTACACCTTTTTCGTCTTAGTTTAATCCGTCTTCGTAACTGTCATTCTCTTCTAATCTCATTTCTATTTTTCTTTCTCAAAAATATAATCACAAAGTAATCAATTCATTACACACACACTAAGCTTCCTTGAGAACGATCCCCACTTTGGGTCATTTGTACACGGTTTTCCTAAATCGTCGTGCTCAATACTTGCCACTTTTGCTCTCTTTTCCTAAAGAGTAGTAAAACCACTACATCTTTTTGGCGCCGCTGCCGGGGAGGCGTGTTGTGTTTTGATTTGGAATTGTTGTTTTTATATACTTACCAAAATAATATTTGTATTAGTAGCACTACTAATACGTATTATCGGTTTTCGATTTTTATGTGAATACTATTACTATATTGTATACGTAGAACAATAAATTCACAAGTACTCCAAATACGTGAGAAATCACAACCTTGACTTGGGAGGTCATTACCCAATCATTGTATTCGAATCTCAAACCAAAGAAAAAGGCAAAAATAGATAAATACTTTCGTGAAGCTCAATCTTGAAAAATACAAACTATAAGGTGGGTATAAGGCGGATATTATAAAATATATCCTAAGGAAAAAGGCTCTTAAGTGCTTCCCGCCGCTTCGTTTCCCCGCTTGCTTGTGAGTATTTGATTGTGAGAGCTAATCGAGGGTTTTGCCGCCCAAAGTATTACTAAGTATCATATATATTTTCTTGGTTTCCATTGATTAAACCCTCTTGAACGTTTCGGTGTTCCACCAACGTTCTAAAGTCATCGAAGGCGTTCACTTCACGTGATCGTTTTCATTCCTTGAGGCTTCTTTAATCAAGAGATTTGATTAAGGAGGAGATTTGTAGATTTGTGTCTACTTAATACATTCACCAAAATCCAAAAAGGTTAATACAATCAAGAACCACAAAAAAAGTTGAAAAATACAAAACACCAAAAAGAATCTTCTTTGCTTATCCCCTCGTTGTATGTGACGTTTATGCTAACTCGTAATCAAGAAAGACGTGCACGTAAACGAAAGAACAAAACTCCCACTCCAAATCTTTCTAGTGAGGAGTCTCCTATTGACGAACCCATTGTAAGAGAAGCACGAACCATGGCCAATCGAACTAAGATGGAGTTAGTTCAAGCACCCACCGAGGGTTATGGAGAGGCTATTATGATTCCCGCTATCCTTGTGGAGAATTTTGAGGTGAAAACGGGTTTGTTGTCAATGATCCAAAACAACAAATTCCGTGGTGATGAGAAGGACAATCCACACAACCATATCCACCAATTCAATCGTCTTACCGCCACTTGCAAGTTTAAGGATGTCTCGAATGACTCGATTAAGATGATGCTTTTTCCATATTCCTTAGCGGGGCCCGCTAAAATTTGGTTAGAGAAAGAGCCACCCAATTCTATATTGACGTGGAAGGATCTCGTGTCTAAGTTTGTGAACCAATTTTTTCCGCCCTCTAAGACTACGCACTTGAAAAACGAGATTTCAAAATTTTCACAAGAGTTTAATGAAACTTTTTCAACGGCTTGGAATAGGTTTAAGGAAATATTACATGAATGTCCTCATCACGGTTTTTCCGACTTGCATCAAGTTGACACGTTCTACAATGGACTTAATGATCATGAAAGGGATTATTTAAATGCCGCCACGGGTGGTATTTTTTTGTGTAAAACGGTTGAGGAAGCTTTGGTGATAATTGAGAATAGATCTAAGGTGTATAGTCCTCGTAGCACGTCTAGTGTTCGTAAGGCTTCGTCTTCGGCTTCACCTTCTTTGTCTACTACCATCGATGCTTGCCAAATTGAGGCGAACTTGGAAAACAAGATTTTTGATAAGCTAAAAGGACTTTTGATTGAGTTTAAAGTTGGTGAACCAAGTGCTCCCGCTACGACTAAAGCGGTTGAGGTTTCGTGCATGTATTGTGGTGGAGGTCATGATTTCTCCGAGTGCATTACCAACGGTGGTAACACTTCGAGTGCCTACGCGGCCACGGGAAAATACAACCAAAACGGTCAAGTTTCCCGCTCTAATCAATTGACTCCACCGGGTGTTGGTTCAAATCAAAATGCTAACAACAACTATCACAACAATCAAGTTGGTTTCAAAAACAATTTCAACAAAGGAAACTATGGTAATCAAGGGGCTAATAATCAAGTTTCAAACAAAAATCAAAATGATTTTCAAAACAACAACAAAGGTTTGCAAACATTGAATGATCTTCCAAATGAATTTGTTGAATACGCTAATGGGAATGATGCTAGGTATGAAAATATTCAAAGAGAAATCATTAGCCTAAGATCCGAGTTTAAGAACGACTTGAAGAAAGAGTTGAAAAATGAGTTAGCAAATGAACTTAAAATCCACACCAACAAGATGGAAGGAAATGTCACAAGGTTACAACAAAACCAACAAAAAATGGAACAAGGGCAACATGAGATTAAACAAGAAATGATCAAAGCCGAGAAAAGGCAATCCATGTTTGAAGATAAAATCTCATCTATGTTAGAGGCAATAATGTGTAAACCGTCATCGAGTTGTCTTCCTAGCAACACCGTATCCAACCCTAAGGGTGAGATGAAAGTGATTACCACACGTAGTGGTAAGACACTTAAGGAACCGACTCCTCAACCAATTGCTCCTACGGAGGAAGCAATTGAGGAAGAACCCGAGGTGGTGGTCCAAAAGGAGCATGTCCCAATCCCACGAAGTACCGCTCATGCCACACCTACGGTTGACCTTTTACCAACATTGGAACCCGAGATTCCAAAGGCTATGCCTATGCCTCAACCCACATCACCTTTGCCCTATCCATCGAGACTTAGGAAGGAGAAACGTCAAGAGCGCGACAATTATCAATTTGAGCTTTTTATGAAAATGTTTCGTGATTTGCACTTTAATGTGAGTTTCGCCGATGCTTTGGTCATGATGCCTCGATTTGCCGCTAACTTTAAGAGTATGTTGAACAACAAGGAGAAATTGCACCAATTGTCTAGTTGTTCGTCGGTTTATCTTAATCGCATACCTCAAAAAGTCGGTGATCCCGGTAAATTTTTGATCCATTGTGAAATCCAAGTTATGGAGGAATGCTTCGCCTTGGCCGATCTTGGTGCTAACATTAACTTGATGCCACTTGCAATCTTCAAGTCGCTCAATCTTCCTAATCTTACTCCTTCACTAATGTCTATCGAGTTGGCCGACCATTCCACGATTCCCGCATGTGGTTTGGCGGAAGACGTTTCTGTGAAAGTGAGGAAGTTCTACTACCCCGTAGACTTTATCGTTGTTGATATCCCCACGGATCCTCAAGTTCCTCTCATTTTAGGTCGTTCGTTTTTAGATACGTCTATGGCTTTGATCGATGTTCATGCTAGAAAGATCACCTTACGTTTCAACGACGAGGAACTTGTTATAAACACAACTCAAAATTCTCAAATTTCTCATGTTTATTCCGTTGCAACCATAAACCTCGTTGATATGATCGACGTGGTTTGCGAGGAATTTTCACAAGAAGTTCTAGGTTTTGGTGATGAAGAAACTAGTGGCAATCCCACTATGTTAGATCCAATTCTTGATAATTTGACACCAACCTTCACTCCATTTGAAGGTGGTGGTTTTACGTTGGAAGAATTCGATGTTCTACGTACTTGTAATGAAGACCTCGACAACGATGAGGACTTCTCGATTATCAAGGATTTTCTTAACGATTTCACATTTCCTCCACAAGAGGAGGTTATGAGTATCGAGCCCAAATATTCACTTGAGGAACCACCTATCCTCGAGTTGAAAGATTTACCTCCTCATCTCGAATATGTCTATTTGGAGGAGGGCGACAAGTTGCCGGTTATTATTGCGAAGGAACTTTCAAATGATGAAAAAACCACACTTGTCGATGTTCTAAAGGATCACAAAGGGGCAATTACGTGGAAGTTATCCGACATTAAGGGGATCGATCCCAAATTTTGTACCCACAAAATCTTAATGGAGGAGGATTACAAGCCCGCAATCCAATGTCAAAGGAGGGTGAACCCCAAAATTCACGACGTCATCAAAAAGGAGGTCCTTAAACTCCTTGACGCAGGAATGATTTACCCTATTTCTGATAGCCCTTGGGTGAGTCCTATTCATTGTGTCCCTAAAAAGGGAGGGATGACCGTTGTGCCAAACGATGCCAACGTGTTAATTCCCACTAGACTCCTGACCGGATGTAGAGTGTGCATTGACTATCGTAAGTTGAATGAAGCCACTCGAAAAGACCATTTTCCCTTGCCCTTCATGGACCAAATGTTTGAGCGTCTTCAGGGAAACGATTTCTATTGCTTTTTAGATGGTTTTTCCGGTTACTTCCAAATTCCCATCGATCCTCGTGATCAAGAAAAAACTACGTTTACGTGTCCATATGGAACGTTTGCCTATCGTAGAATGCCATTCGGACTTTGCAATGCACCGGGAACCTTTCAAAGGTGCATGATGGCTATTTTTCATGACATGATCGAGAAGACGATGGAAGTCTTCATGGATGACTTTTCCATGTTTGGTAATTCGTTCACTTCGTGTTTGTCGAATATTGAGAGAATGTTGAAACGTTGTGAGGAAACCAACCTTGTGCTCAATTGGGAAAAGTGTCATTTTATGGTTAAGAGTGGAATCGTCTTAGGGCACAAGGTCTCGAAAGCGGGGATTGAGGTAGATCAAGCTAAGGTAGACGTCATCGCCAAATTACCTCATCCCAAAACCGTTAAGGGAGTAAGGAGTTTCCTAGGCCACGCGGGCTTTTATCGTTGATTCATCAAGGATTTCTCAAAGATTTCTCGACCCATTACACATCTTCTTGAAAAAGAGGCACGTTTTGTCTTTGACGAAGATTGTGTACGAGCCTTTGAAATCCATAAGAGGAAACTTACCGAAGCTCCCATTCTTGTTGCTCCAAATTGGAACCTCCCCTTTGAGCTCATGTGTGATGCTAGTGATTACGCTATTGGGGCCGTATTGGGGCAACGTCATGAAAAGCACTTCTTGCCTATTCACTATGCTAGCAAGACGATGACCAAGGCTCAAAATACACTACAACGGAGAAGGAGTTCCTTTCCGTGGTGTATGCATTTGAGAAATTTCGACCTTATCTCGTCTTGACGAAATGCATAGTGTATACGGATCATTCGGCTATCAAGTATGTCATGGCTAAACAAGATGCAAAGCCGAGATTACTTCGTTGGATTCTCCTTCTTCAAGAATTTGACCACAAAATTGTTGACAAAAAGGAGCCGAGAATCTAGCGGCCGACCATCTTTCTCGTTTGGAAGATCCTCACCAAAGTGTTTACGAGCCCAAGGAAATCACCGAAACATTTCCGCTCGAGACACTTGGTGTAGTGAATTCTAAGCTTGATTCTTCCACCCCATGGTTTGTGGATTTTGCAAATTACCATGCGGGTAACTTCATCATCAAGGGTATGACGACTCAAGAAAAACGAAAATTCTTTCGTGACGTCAAGTTCTACTTTTGGAACGACCCTTACTTGTTTCGAACTTGTGCGGATCAAATCATCCGAAGTTGTGTATTTGGCACCGAAGCTTCTAATATCCTTAGAGCTTTCCATGAGGGACCCACGGGTGGTCACCACGGTGCTAATCTCACGGCTAAGAAGGTGTTTGATGCCGGCTTCTTTTGGCCTACTATTTACCGAGATGCACAAGATCTTGTGAAGTCGTATGATTCATGCCAACGACAAGGAAAAGCCTCACAAAAATATGAAATGCCACAAAACATCATCCAAGTGTGTAAGATCTTTGACGTTTGGGGTATAGATTGTATGGGGCCGTTCCCATCATCTCGTGGTAATAAGTATATCTTCGTTGCGGTTGACTACCTATCTAAGTGAGTGGAGGCCAAAGCCTTGCCCACCAATGATGCTCGTGTGGTCGTCAAGTTCTTGAGAAGCTTGTTTTCTCGATTTGGAACCCCTCGTGCGATCATAAGCGATCGTGGAACCCATTTTTGTAACGACCAATTCGAAAGGGTCCTAAGGAAATATGGGGTTACACATCGACTTTCTACGGCTTATCACCCACAAACGAGTGGGCAAGTCGAGGTTTCAAACCGAGCGTTGAAGCGGATCTTGGAGAGATCCGTTGGGGAAAACCGACAATCATGGTCGGATAAGTGGACGATGCTTTATGGGCCTTTAGGACCGCTCATAAGACGCCCATTGGGTGCACTCCCTATAAGCTTATGTATGGGAATAATTTCCACTTGCCTATCGAATTGGAACACAAGGCTTATTGGGCCCTAAAGCATTGTAATGATGACGTGGAGACCGCGGGAAAACACCGGAAAATGCAATTAAATGAATTGGATGAATTGAGGGACATTGCTTATTAAAATTCATTGATTTATAAAGAAAAAACTAAAAAGTTGCATGATTCTAAAATTAAAAACCGGGTTTTTAACATTGGGGATCAAGTTTTGCTTTTTAATTCTCGCTTGAAAATCTGTTCCGGAAAGTTGAAATCCCGTTGGTCTGGTCCATTCACCGTGACCCAAGTTTTTCCATATGGGACCATCGAGCTAGCTCAAAATGATGGCCCCAATTTCAAGGTGAATGGACATAGGTTGAAGCACTACTTTGGCGGGGAAGTTCCATCCTTGAACTACCTCGACCAAGTCACTTTCCCCAATGATAATTAGTATTGAGGGGATCGGGTCGAGCTCATGACTCGGTAATCAAAAACGAGGTGCCTCGTGGGGGAGTCCCATGCTTATCCTATGTATATATTATCGCTTTCTAATGTAGTAACGTGTGGGGATTTGTGCCCTTCCAACCTTTGTTCCGTGGTTGTTTGTGAATTCTAGACTTTAGATGATCATGATCTTCACGATTGGAGCCTCTCGTGTTCGTTTTATGGGAGCACTCGATCATTTTCTTTGAAGACTTTCTCCATATCCATGATATATCCTTTTGATGTTCTAACCTTAGGTTTATAGCACACTTTATAAACGGCTTTAAATTTAACGGTTACACCCTTTCCATGCTAGATTAGGCATTTGACTACGTCTCTAGTATGGGGGTGTTTGCACCCCTAGACTCGAAACATTGAGGACAATGTTTAACTTTAGTATGGGGGGTGAATAGATACTTGCCTTGCCAAACCTTCACGCTTTCCAAAGTTTATCTTTTTGTTTATCGTTTTGTTGCAAAATAAGGCTAAAAATGGCCAAATTTTAATTTTTTCTCATGTTTTATAAGTGTTTGAAGACACGAATGTAGGTTTTCCGATGGCGAGAATAAGAGTAATTTTTGACTCGACCGTGCGTGTTGAGCACTTAGCTTTGATTCCTTAACTACACATTAGGCTAAGTCCCTTAAATGAGGACGAGAAATGATAGGGTTAATTATAAGTTACTATGCTAAACGTAGAGTACTCATATTCTTTCAAAAACTCATGTGTTCTCGTTGTTTGCTTATTCTCCCTTCGCATGTAAATATTTTTTGCTTAATAAATATTGACTTAGCGGTTTAGTTGGGATTGTTGGGTTTCTAGTCTTTTCTAGTAGCTTCCGTGTAATTAAATTAGGAAGACATTAAGGTATCACCAGCGTCACGGTTTTGAAGTATTGGCACCCTAATAATCAAAAGCTTCACCCAATAATAAGATTTCAAGTGCTCACCTAAATCAAGCAAACAATTTGAAGCCCCACAAGGCCGAAAAATCTATGCAAAATTGAAAGTGAATCAATCCTTAATCTTCGAAGCTTTAAAGATCCAAAATTCGCCTTAGCGTGAGGATATACGTCTTTGGCTAATAAAACTACCGATGAGGTGGATAATAAAAGGCAAGGCAAGACAGAAGTCATAATAAAAGCTTCATGGCGAAGGTGAATAAAAGATGGAGGTAAACCAAAGATAATAAGGCCCTTCCGTTAGGGGCGTATAAAAGTCTTGGTAATAAGTCTCATGTTCAAAACCGTTATAAAACCGTGTTTATCGATCCTTCTTGTTGACTTAATGTTTTGACATCGTTGTCTATTGGGAGGGGTTATTGATTTGATGGTCTTGGTTACACCGTTAGGACTCTATTTTTAGACCTAAATCTCTATTATCGCATAAGTCAAACAATGTATCCTCGTGAAACATTCAAGACAAAATAAAATATAAGAGAAACAACTTAGGAAATTGGGAGGATAAGTAAGTGATTAGGGCATATGAGTAGTGTTAGCATTACTAACTTATAATGACAATGATCTCGTTGCACGCTTGGCATGGAATTGGGGTGAAAATCGAGGACGATGAAGTTATTTCTAACGAAGCATTCACGTGTTCTTATTCTATGAACCTAAACGTCCCATTTTGCGATGAACATCATACATTATGTCTAAAACGCAAGTAGTAGTAGCAATAGTAGTAGTATAGCTAGTTTATCATTCAATAAAGTGAATAAAATGAATTTTGGAGGTGCTACGATACTTTATTCTAGCATTGCGTAAGGGCACGACAATGGTTTAGTATGGGGGAGTGATGAGACTGCTTTTATACATAGTCTCATCGTCCAAAAAGGGCTTCAAATGCATTAAATATCATCAAAATACCCATATATATGCTTGTGTTTGTTGCTTGTGTATTTTAGGTACGGATATTGAGAAAATGACAAAAGATCACAAAATTCATGCAAAAACGAACACGGGAAACGAAGCCGCACAATGAACCAAGCCCTAATGAAGACTTTCCCAAGAAAAACCCTTGAAAACTTGAAGAATTATGAAGAAGGATCCTCCAATGTGGAAGAATTGACACTTTATATGTAACACCCCATTTTGGAAATGGAAATATCACAGTAATTATAGCGTGTCATCAAAGCATACAAGGTAAAATGTCTAAACATTACTTGACCATATAAAGGAAAATACCGGAATCAAACATCGGTAGTCCAAAAGTAAAGCTCATCACACACAAACATAGTATAATTAAGGAAAAGGACTAAACAATGTCCAAAGCATAAGTATCAAAAGAAAGGAAATGCATAATGTAAAGAAGGCTAGACAGCTTCCAGTCCATATGCACGTACTCTTAGTGTCTACGAGCGTCCCTGAGTACCTGCCGTTTTGGGAACATAGAAAAGGAAAACGGCTGAGCAAATACGCTCAGTGCACGGATGTACAATAAAGCATGAATAGGATAAGCATATAACATAATAACAGCGGAAGAAAACTAAGTCCCGAGTAACCTGGTTAACTCTTAATAAAACTGGTTTATAGTTTGAAAGTCTTATGTTTATCTTATAAAAACTGTTTGTCATATTTTACCATTAGCCAATATAAGTCATGAAAATCCACCGTACATGAATAATTGGAGGGGTGACCTCATCATGCAAATTAGAGGGGCTGCCTCTAATTTAATATATTGGTTTATGGGTAGGAGGGATCAGCTCCTTGTGAAGGATGCAAGGCACACACCACATTCACCATGTAATCCTGAATAAAAACATGTAACTAGGATGCACCCATACGCCCCACATGATAAATATAAATAAATGGCCAAAAGCTGAAGGGACGCCACGAGCAATCACTCCGCCGTGGTGAAGTCATAACATCAGTGCCTCTAATGTTATGGTTATGGTACCTCCATAACTAGGTGAAACTGGTCATGCATGTATATGGCTATAGGTAATCATAATTAAACATAAGCAATCAAACACGTAACTTATACTACGGGAAAACAGTTGGCTGCATACGGGGAATCCTAATGAGGAAAGAATGTCCATACTTAAAGGACGGGAATCCGTACCTTACGTCTAGTGAACGAGAAAGACGAACTGCGAGAATCCTACTTCTGAATCACTAGTGCTACATAAATACGTACATGAAATAAGTATCTGCTTACTAAATACATAGCTGGTTTTACGTCATGTCTTAGCTTATTTTATGTGTTCTTACTATGTTTTACTGTTTTAAAGCCTTAAACTGTGTTAAATCTTATATTCTGTTTAATCTGATTAAGTATTTCTGGTATTTCATGTGTTATTATACTTACTGTGTAATAACAAGTAACTTTAAAAAAATAGCAGGTTTCCTAAAATAGAAAGTTTCCAAAAATAGAAAGTTTCCAAAAATAGAAAGTTTCCAAAAAAAGAAAGTTACCAAAAATAGATTTACTGCTTAAAATAGATAAGTTTCTAAAAATAGAAAGTTTCCATAAATAGATTAGCTGCCTTAATTAAATAAGTTTCCATAAATAGATTAGCTGCCTTAAATAAATAAGTTTCTAAAAATAGATGGTTTCCATAAATAAATTAGCTGCCTTATTTAATTAAGTTTCTAAATATAGAAAGTTTCCATAATTAGAAATAAGCTGGTTAAATAAGCTAAGTATATAAGCCTAAGTGTTTTCATGATTTATTTTCTAAGTCATATGATATATTGTATAGTTTAATAATTATTTCATGTAATTTAATTAAACTATATGTTATAATATTTAATTAAAGTATAACATGTTTCAATTAAATATATTAAATACTTAGGTTAAAATATGTATTATTAAATATTAATAATATAATCTAAGTCATGTTAATTAATTAATTATATCCATCGTTTTTAAAATAATTAATTAATTATAAGTCTTAAATATTAATACTTAGGTTAAAATAATTTCATGATCATTAATAATTAAATAACCTAAGTCATGTTATTAAATTAATTACATCATTTATTAATTTAATTTTTAACATAAGTTCATAAGCATAAAAAAAACTAGCATACACCATGAACCAGATCTAGGCTTAAAACATGAACCGGACATGAATCGACACCGTACCCCGAACCAACTCGGGGTACCCCTTGCTGCCTTGGGACCCACACGCACCAACCAAGACCATAAGGTCTTGGTGGTGGTCGGCTTGGCAAACCGAAACCCCCTTGGGGTCGGTTGCAGCCTGCGGCCAAAACAAAACACCCCTTAAAACAACCCTTTGATTTAATTAATCACCAAAACATGTTAGATCTATGATTAATTAATATGTTTATATAAATACATCACATGTTCATAATTAATAACAAGATTAAATTAAAAGAAAAGGTTTAAAAAGGTTTTACCGAATTCGTGGATCAAGAGAACGAAGAACAAACACGATCAATCACCAATTATTCAAGATCAATGATCAATAAATCACCTTGTATGGTGATGTATGGGTGGTGGCACAAAGAACAAGGGAGGAATGGGTTTTAGGTTTTTCTTGAAATCTACTGTAAAGTGTTTTTGAGTAGTAAAAATTTATTAACCCCCCTTTTAGTAAAAATTGACAATGGGCTTGGCCCATTGTCCTTGTTTGGCCGCGGGTAAGGACCCCCACATGGGGTTCCCGTACCTTTTTCCGTGTCTCGTTATTTAGTTACTCGTTTGTGTTTATTTATGTTCGTGTTTTAATTGTTCTCGTTACGTAAATACCGTGATCCAATATATTTAATTACGCTCGTAATAAATATATATACGTAATTAATAATAGTTCGTGTTTTAATTACGTTCATGATTTCATGATCGCATGTTCGTGATTAATTATTGTTAAATAATTATTACGTGATCGTGCATATAAAATACTTATCGTGTTCTAACACGTACGTAATACGTAAACTCCTAACACGTAATCGTAATCATGCTATATTAGGAAAGTTTTAACTAGTACGTACGATCCTAAGGGTACTATGCATGGTAAAAGCATGCGGGTTTTACAACTCTTCCCCCCTAAAAAGAATAATTCGTCCCCGAATTATAGATAAAGTAAACTGGAAAAGAAGAACATACCCGAATTCAAAATATGAAATGAGGGTAAGAAGCCCGGATAGACTCCTCCGTTTCCCAAGTGGCTTCCCGCTCGGTATGATCCCTCCATAGAATTTTGACGAATGGAATCGTCTTCTTTCTCATGACTCGTTCTTGTCTGTCAAGAACTCGTTCGGGTTCTTCTATAAAAGTGAGATCTTCACGAATCTGTTCCAGTGGATACTGAACCATGTGAAGGGGATGATATTGGTACCCTCTGAGTAAGGACACATGAAACACATTGTGCACATGCGAAAGCTGCGGAGGTAACGCCAATCGGTAAGATACTTCACCGACTCGTTCAATGATATCAAACGGTCCGATGAAACGAGGACTGAGCTTCCCTTTAATCCTGAAGCGTCTAACACCACGTGCCGGCGAAACCTTAAGGAAGACGTGATCTCCTATGTTAAAGTGTATATCCCTACGATGCTTATCGGCGTAACTTTTCTAACGTGACCGTGCTTCCTGAATCTTCTGCTTAGCTACTGCGATCTTCTCATTTGTCATCTCTATGATTTCCGGTCCTTCGAGTGTTCGCTCGCCAACCTGATCCCAGCAGATTGGGGCGCGACACTTTCTGCCATACAACATCTCAAATGGAGCACATTTGATGCTTGCGTACCAGCTGTTGTTGTATGAAAACTCCACCAAACAGATATATTCGTCCCAATCACCCGTCCATTCCAACGCACATGACCTCAACATATCTTCCAATGTCTGAATGGTTCCCTTCGACTGTCCGTTCGTTTGAGGATGAAAAGCCGTGCTAAGCTTAAGTTGTGTACCCCAAGCTTTCTGCAGACTTTTCCAAAAGCGCGAAGTGAATCGAGGATCTCTGTCTGAGACGATGTTGGATGGTGCACCGTGGAGTCTCATGATCTCTCGTCTATACGTATCTGCGAGTTTACTTATCGGATCTTCCTTGCGGATCGGTAAGAAATGAGCTGATTTGGTAAGTCGATCAACGATAACCCAAATTGCATCGTGCTTTCTTTTGGTAGGCGGAAGACCGGTAACAAAATCCATGGTGATTTTGCCCCACTTCCACTCTGGAATATCTAACAGTTGAAGGAGACCGCCAGATCGCTGATGCTCGATCTTAACCTGCTGGCAGGTAAGACATTTGGAGACGTAAGTGGCCACATCCTGTTTCATACCACTCCACCAAAAGTACTGCTTGATGTCATGGTACATTTTAGTTGAACCAGGATGTATCGAGAATGGGGAGCTATGAGCTTCAGCTAACAAAGCTTCCCGGAGTTCTTGGTCATCAGGAACACAAAGTCTAGTCCCCTGCCATACGATACCATCTGCATCTACTCTGAATTCTGTCTGCTTCTCCAAATTCTGTATTATCGCCCAGATTTCTCCGTCATCCTTCTGAGCTTCCTTGATCTTAGATAGTAACTCGGGTTCTACTCTAAGATTAGCCCAGTAACCGTGCTGTCCACGTACCATGTACTCGATGTCTAGTCGCTCCAAGTCTCTTATGATTTCCTCTTCGATTCTAATGTCGTTGATCATTCCAGACTTCCTGCTAAGGGCATCTACTACTACATTTGCCTTTCTGGGATGATACTGTAGATTAATGTCATAATCCTTCAACAGCTCTAACCATTTCCTCTGCCTCATGTTCAATTCACGCTGAGTGAAGATATACTTCAAGCTCTCGTGGTCCGTGAAAATGTCACATGATTCTCCATATAAGTAGTGCCTCCATATCTTCAATGCAAACACGACTGCAGCAAGTTCCAGATCGTGCGTGGGGTAATTTTCTTCATAAGGCTTAAGCTGCCGTGAAGCGTACGCGATCACTTTCCCATGTTGCATGAGAACACAGCCAAGTCCCTTCCCCGATGCATCGCTGTAGATTTGAAATCCACCCGTACCAGATGGTAGAGTAAGAATAGGTGCAGATACTAGCTTCTGCTTCAGGTCTTCAAAGCTCTTCTCTCGATCTTCAGTCCAGACGAATTTCTCCCCTTTCCGCATCAGTTTGGTCAATGGTAGTGCTAGGCGGGAAAAGTTCTCCACGAACCTACGGTAATAGCCAGCTAAGCCTAAGAAACTGCGGACTTCCGTCGCTGATGTCGGCCTTGGCCACTTAGTAATGGCCTCAACCTTCGCTGGATCCATAGTGATTCCTTCTGTTGATACAATGTGACCTAAGAATGCCACCTTGTCTAACCAGAACTCACACTTGGAGAATTTAGCATACAGCTGCTTCTGGCGAAGAATCTGTAGTACCGTACGAAGATGGTCTTCGTGTTCCTCCTTGGACTTTGAGAAAATCAGGATGTCATCGATGAAAACAATGACGAGTTTTTCCAGAAATTCATGGAAGATTATGTTCATCAGATCCATGAACACTGCTGGAGCATTTGTCAGGCCAAATGGCATAACTACAAACTACGACTCGTAGTGGCCATAACGAGTACGAAAGGCAGTCTTAGCGATATCCTGATCCTTGACCCGTAGCTGATGATAGCCTGACCTAAGATCGATCTTGGAGAAGTGTTTGGCCCCTTGGAGTTGGTCAAACAGATCATCAATGCGTGGCAGTGGATACCTATTCCGAATGGTAATCTTGTTGAGCTCGCGATAGTCTATGCAAAGACGATACTGCCGTCCTTCTTCTTAACAAACAAAACCGGTGCGCCCCATGGAGATGCGCTCGGTCGAATGAAACCTCGTTCAAGATGTTCTTGCAGTTGATCCTTCAGCTCCTTCAGCTCCTTCAGCTCTATGGGAGCCATGCGATAAGGAGCCTTGGAGATTGGTTCAGCTCCTGGAATCAGCTCGATACTGAATTCCACTTCTCGTGCAGGTGGTATGCCCAGAAGTTCTGCTGGAAACACGTCTTGGAATTCCGACACTATTGGTTGATCCTGAATCGATGGAGACTCAACATCCAGGTCGAGAACCGTAGCTAGGTAACCCTCGCAGCCATGTGACAGTAGTGCACGCGCTTGCAGGGTGGATATGACTTGTACAGACCGTCCGGGTATGAACCCATTATGAATGTACTCTGGTGCATTGACATCACCGAAGATAACTCGATATGAATGGCAGTCTATGGTAGCATGATACTTGGATAGCCAATCCATGCCCAAAATCATGTCGAAGTCATTCATGTCCAGCGGAAGTGCGTCGACAGGTCGAACCTTATCATCAAATTCTAGAGGAAGACTCTTGTATACATGGGTGATTAATACAGAGTCCTTCAAAGGCGTGGAAATAGTAAGCCTATTTTCTAGTGGCAAGGGAGGCATCCTAATGTTCTTAGCATAAGCAGTAGAAATAACCGAGTGAGTAGCACCCGTATCAAAAAGAACACATGCAGCGCGACCATACATATACAAGATTCCAGTGATGGTACCTGTAGACTTGTTGGCCTGGTCTCGAGATGTCGTGTAGACACGCCCGACAGTAGGAGGCGGCTTGGTATCAACATGTCCCGATGTACCCTCCATCTCGCCCTTACAGCAATCCTTCATAATATGGCCAGGAAGACCACACTTGAAGCACGCATCAGTATTTCAGCGACATGGTCCTGGATGCCTAAGGTAGCAAGTAGAGCAAAGAGGATGAGTGTATCCTCCAGCAGGTGCTCTGGCTGGCTGAGAACCTGATAAAACATTTTCATAAGACATGGTAATTGGGTACAAAGGACAAAGCGGAAAATCGTAAGATTTAATATGAGTGATAGCTGGATGGCTATGCTGCGAACCTCTCTGGTTCTGGTCCCTACCGTTTCCATGGTTCCTGGTAGAAGTTTGCTAAAGTGTCAGAATATGAGTTATAACATAAAACATAAGGAATTTCGTAAGTATTAGGACCTGCTGTTATTGGATTGCCCAGCGTTGTTACGGTAATTGTCATTACCTCCACGCCTATCCGTAGCAGAACGGTCGTTAGTCTGACCGTTTCCTTTGGGCTGATGAGGCTGCTGCTGAGTAGCCGGCTGAGACCGGTCCCCAGTTTTCTGCCTAGAAAATACAGTTAAAGAGATGAATTATTGACATATGGAAAGTATACGGATTGGTCACCGCTTGAATATGAATGTTTACCTCTTGTCGGGTCTTTCAGCTTCCCCGAACTCATCCCTCTCCTGCAGCATCTCCAGTTTTCGTGCTGCATCGGCCACTTGTGCTACAGTATTGAACGTAGCACACACCAGATTGTTTGCGACCGATGTGCGAAGAGCCCATCTGAAGTGATGTGCCTGCTCTTCAGGAGTACCTGCTGCCGCACCAAGGAAACCAGCCAAGCGAAGAAAGCGCTGCATAAACTCGTTTCTATTCTCCCCAGCTCTCTGACGGATCCCATGGTACTCTCTTTTGAGCTTGTCCTGCTCAGCCTTAGGAAAGAACTGCTTCATCACCCTATCCTTGAACTGAGCCCAAGTCAAACCAGCAACCTATTCGTCACCACCTTCAGATTGCATCAATGCTAACCACCAGTTGAGTACATCGCCTTCGAACCGATAGCATGCCAACCTCGCCTTGTATGTGGGGTCACAACCTATAGCGTTGAAAATCTTCTCGATGTGAGCCAACCAGCTTTCAGCATCGCTGGGGCTATCTGTCTTCTCAAAAGCTCGAGGGCGGAGCTTGTTGAATCTCTCCAGCCATACTGCTAATGTCACCGGAGGAGGAGGAGGAGGTGGCTGATTGTGCTGCTGATTGTTGGCAGCTTGAACTTCAGCCCGGATGTCAATCCTCAGTTGAGGAAGCAAGGCTTGCATGGCAGCCTGAATTGCAGCATTGAGCTGCTCCTGTTCGCGTGTGAGAACCATCTGACAGTATAACATAAAACATATGATTAAACAGTTCAAAAGATAAAATATAAATATATACATGAAAAAAATTTATACTAAAAAAAATTTCACGAGAAAAATTTTATGCAAGAAAATTTTGTGTATGAATGCATGATGCAGTTTTATGAAAACTTTTGTATGCTCGAGAGTGAACGCCTCTGGTCAGTTCACCCAAAACAAAGACATTGTGAGGGGACGCCTATGGGTCGGTCCCAAATCTAAAAGTTTCTATAAAACACATGCGACTAAATAGGGCAAGTCCTGTACCAACGCATCCACGAGTCTCATTCCTTGAGATTTTAAACTGTGGAGAACGAGAGATGATAGAGCCAATTATAAGTTCGGTATTCTTTCGTGAATTTATGTGAGTTAATTATGAGCCTATTCTCCCATCGCTTGCTAATAAATTTATCTGCAATAAATAAGGTTGTACGATTTGAAAAGTTACTTAGCTTCTAGCCCAAGATCGTTTAAAAGTTGCTCGGTATAGATTAGAGTTCATAGCCAAGGCATAACTTATTGAAGCGGGATGCGGAGATTGGCGAGTTCAAAAAGGTCCTAACAAGACATGAGGGCTATATTTTGTTGCTAAAGATCCAAAGTGATGTGAAGAATCATTTATCGAAAATCAATATGAAGGATCGAGACACACGACGAAAAGCAAAAACTCCCAAAAAGTGATGGAGAAGTGCATCCGAAAAGACCCTAGCAAGGTATGAGGATAAATAGATCCAAGTCATAAAAGGAGGCGGATCGTTGTATATCAATGTCCAAAATAAAGATTGGAGAAAAATGAAGAAGTCGTGGTCCAAGTATGAATCTCTCAAAATTTCAAGTGAAGAAATTCCATTATGAAGAGAAGACCATAATTTCATGAACGTCTCTTAAGATTTTAAGTATGAAGTCGCTGCCAAATATCGGTCCGAGAAAGGTCTCAAATCGCGAAACGAGTTATGCCAAGATATGAACTTTATGAGGTCCCGAGAAGCAGTTTTAAAAGATTTTGTCCTTTAGCTAACTATTGATTAAATCGTTCACTTTATTTTCGGACTAAATAACTATCGAAATAAGTCAAACAATGCATCCTCGTGATCATTCAAGACAATAATAAAATATAAGAGATACACCTAGGAATAAGGGAGTCTAAGTAAGTAATTGGCCCACATGAGTTCGTGTTAGTCTGCTAACTTATAATAACAATGATCTCGTTTTTAAGCTTGGTTTGAAGAAAGTGAAAACTTGAGGATGATGATCATTCACGACATTTCCAAAACCCAAGGTATGATTTTGATTTCTTCATTTTCTTTACTCTGAATGTTTATAGTTTTCTATCTCTTTAATAAAGGCCAACATGGATTGATTACGATGAAAAATGTAAACATGCTTTGTAACTAATGCATTGCATGAGGACATTGCAATGGTCAAGTGTAGGGGAATTGATAGGTGTGAAAACACCCATCCTTTTTTTCACTTAATTACAATAATAACCGGACCAAAACGTGTATTTTATGTCTTTTATGTCGGAATTATGCGTGGTTTGTGTTTTTGTTGTGATTTAGGACGAAATGGTGAAAAGTGGAG
Source organism: Glebionis coronaria (assembly GCA_025667525.1). NCBI lineage: Eukaryota > Viridiplantae > Streptophyta > Magnoliopsida > Asterales > Asteraceae > Glebionis > Glebionis coronaria. Next base: position 229,271 of record JANFOE010000176.1, read on the forward strand.
AAAACACGGACATTCACGGGCTTTTACGGACTTTTATTGAAGAAAAAGATGAAAGACGAATTCAAGAAGTCAAGAGTGCAAAAAGAACGGAAGTCCAAGACTAATTATGAAGATTTATCGAAGAAAGAGTCAAAAGACGGAAGTTTATCAAAAGCCGAAAAACTCGAGTCTTATTTATTGAAGAATTAAAAGACAAGTTCGAAGAAATCCCGAGACAAAGTCCTTTAAGTCCAAGATTAAAGAAGTAAAGAAGGCTTAAGGACCTAATCATGCAATTATGAAGAAAGGAAGGAGGGGAGGAAGCTTCCTAATCCTCCCCTATATATAGTTCATTAGTTAATCATTTCTACTCTGGTTGGCTAGAGTGACACTAGTTCTTCCACCTTTACTTTTATGCACATTTACTTTTCATGTCAATTTTAAATACTTATCTTGCACCTTTAATTTCTTTAGTTTCCAAGTAAGTGTTTTTAATTTTCTTGCTTTAATCTTTATTTATCTTTGATCAAGTTTACTTTTATCTATCTCATTCTACTCTTCTTCTTTTTGATTCGGTTCCAATTTCGGATTAAGCAAGTTATTGCTTAATCCATTTGCTTATTTGATTTAAAAGTTTTGTCTTTTCTTTTACCTTTTAAGTTTTCATACGAAATAGCCATAAGCTTGACAATCTTATGTGCTTATTTGGTATTTAACTTAAAGTGTTTTCAAAGTTTTCTTAAAAGTTTAAGTCCTTTTAATTTTCGTGTCTTGTTTTTGTTGATTTAATACGTTTTATCTTTGATCTAGTGTTTTTATTTAGCTTATTTTCTTTTTATTTTGCTTATTGTCCTTGAAAAGTTAAGATTTTTGTGCTTATTTTCGTACTTTTTGTGTTTTCCTAGTTTTTAGGAAATCTGATTCGTTTTAGGATCTTTTCATAAAGTTGCGGATTTGAAGTTTCTGTGATTGCGAAATTGTATTGTCTCCAATATTGCGAAATCCATCTTCTTGGTATTGCGAAATCGAATACTACTTGGTATTGCGGATTCTTGGCAATTTCGCAATTGTTGCGAAATTGTACTTCTTCCCCATTGCGGAATCTTCCTCAAATATTGCGGATTTGATCTTTTCATTTCAATTGCGGAATTAGTGCAACCTCAATTGTGGAATTAGGCCATTCCATCATTGCGGATTCTTGCAATTTCAGTGATTGCGAATTTGTATTTGAGGATTGCGAAATTAATTCCAAAATTGCGAATTTAATTCTTTCTTTTTTAGAAATTGCGAATTTTATTAGTTTTAGTTTAAATTTCATTTTCAAATTTAATTTTCCCGCCATTTTAATTAGTCGCACTTTAGATTACTTGCCTTAGATTTATTTTAGCATTGCCTTAGTTTAAGTTTTAAGTTTACGTTATTTATGTTTAGTGCCTTTTAATTTACGTCACGCTTTTAATTACTTGCACCATTACTTTACATTAGACTTAGATTTACATTATCTACACTTTTACTTTGATTGTTTTGCACCTTTTAAATATACTACAACGACAACTTTTTGTTTCCACCAAAGAACAGCTGAGTCACATAGTTAACCAGGATTAATTCGATTAGACCAATACAACGAACTTAATTTTTATACGGGGTGTCAAAAGCCTTGTATCAAATGGCGCCGCTGCCGGCTCTTTTCGTAAAGATTAACGGTTTTCTGTGAGAGACGCGTTGCTTTTTGGGATCCGTTCACTTGTGAGCGTTGTTTTTCATGCATAAAAAAAAATTTTAAAAAATCATAAAAATTAAAAATTGATAAAAAACCATAAAAATTAAAAATTTCAAAAATCCAAAAAGATTTTATCTTTATTGTGTATATATATTGTCTTTGTGTTTGGTTTCTTTTTCTTTTGCATTTTCAGGTGTATGCGTACTAGATCTTCTAATTATCAAGAGCCCGAGACTCAAGAAGATTTAAGTATGTCATGTGTTAACAACAACAATAATCCACCGCACCTTAATAATAACAACAATGTTCTTCCACAGCCCGATCTTCGGACAATGGAGGAACTTTGTCAACCAACAATGTTTGGACGAGGACCGATTGCGCCGATGCAAATCAACGCTCCTGAGTTTTCGTTGAAGCACCACATGATTCAACAAGTGCAAACAAATCCTTTTAGAGGAATGCCTGATGATGATGCCAACAAAAACCTCGACAAGTTCATTACAATCACCCAAAGCATGAAGTGCGTTGGTGCCACAATGGATGAACTTCGCCTACAACTCTTCCCACATACTTTATCACATCATGCCAAGAAATGGTTTGATCATCTCCCGAAAAATTCAATTCACACTTGGGATGACATGACTCAACGCTTTTTGTTGTTGATCCCAAACTTAGATCGATTAGCTTTGTGTATACGAGATTAGATCAAGTATAACACGTAGAGAAACCTTTGTTGTATGCTTTGTGAATCTAAGTATTATGCGGAATTTAATACTTAAACAAGAACACAAGATGTAAACAATACTTTCACTTTGATTATCAATGTCGAACTTGCTTACAATGAAAGATGTTTACGAATGAAAAACTTAATGAAAACTTGATATTAAACATTAACCTAAAGGCCTTCTTTTATAGACTAAGAAGCCTTGTACAATAAGCTACGTATCAACTATTCTAGGTAAAGATAAACATAGAAAATACATTGTCGTTTCTATCCTTACTAGAAGTATTCTAGAATATAATAAACGTGTAGCTCACATCTTCCATCAGTGCTTGTCTTCAATCTGTCAACGCTTGACTTTAACTTGTCAACGCTTATGCTGTCAGCGCTCACTTTGCTCTTGTCAACGCTTGAGTTGTTCTTGTCAGCGTTCAAGTGATCTGGCCTTAATTTATTCCCAACAATCCTCCCCTAAACTTGATATCCACTCTTATGATCAAGTTTCTGAATAAACATTAAGAACTTGGAGGAGTCTGACAAACCTTATCATATTGGTAATAAATAAATCTGATCAAATTCTTAGCCACGTCACTTGTATAGTCTATCTCCAACTGGGTGTCCTTCATCTTTTCCAAAACAGCCTTGGATATGAAATACTGAGCATCTACAAGTAAATACTCAGCAAACTTTGTAGAACTCAAATGGTATACACCAGCAGCTGAATATAACCTCCATTGAAGACCACTGAGGTCATCTTCAAGATCCTTCCATATTTTAGGATCTTCTTCTTTTGTCCCACACATTCTTTTGAATGTGGTCCAAAGTTTTATTCCATTGGCTGAAGTTGGTGCTTCAGCCTCATACTTGGTTTCTAACAACCTCCAAAGGTCCACCAAGTCTTCTCTATCACAACTTGCAAATAAAGATATGAGAGTGGTAAAAGTGTGTACCTCCTTGCCAAATCTTCCAATTTTCCAGAATCCACATTCATCTTCATCATAACTCACAATTGGATTCCTGGAATCTAGTGGTAACACATGCACCATATCTGAAGCTTCTAATGGGGAGAGCTTGAGGCTCTTTCTAATAACTGCTTCACTTGGATATAGTTGATTCATATCTTTTGGAAACTCAAGTGTAAATCCCTTCTTCACTGGTCTGGGAACTATCATAGCTTTCTTGATTTCCATCTCTTCTGCAAGTTGCTCCTTTCTTTCATCTGAAAGAAGTCTGAAAGTGTTTTCTTCCTGCACTTTCACCCAAATAGGATAAGCCCTATGTTCCAACTCATCAAATGTCAAAGCCTTCAGCTTCTGATGTGTCCATCCAACTCCATGACATTTGAGCAACATAAAGTAGAGCTTCCTTCTATCCATTTTCAACTCTGAAAGAATGTTGCTTGCCTTGTGCTTCAAAATCACCTTACAATCCTTCTGAACTCTAAGAAGAATCTCCAAACCCCATATCTGATCTGAAATGGTCAAGTCTGGATTATCCATACAGCTTTCTTCCCAAGAATTGTACATCTGAACCACCTCTGGCATATCAAAATCAATCTGCAACTTTAAATCTCTCAGCTTTTCCCTAGCAAGCTCATCACCATACTCAAGTCTTTCTGGTTCAACAATCATCACACTTGAATCTGAGCTAGCTCCATCACTTTCTTCTTCAGAAGTCACAACAAATGGTGACTTTTCCTTTTCACCTTGTTCCATCATTTGCTCAGCCAATCTTCTATCAAATTCAACCTGAGCTGCATTCTTTGGAACAATTTCTTCTACCAACTTACCCTTACCCTTATCTGATGGTGCAATTGTTGGTAAGGTAGATGGTAATACCTGAGTAGAAACATCCTTGATGATAGATGATGACTGGAATACATCACCTCCATATGCAGATCTGTCAACGCCCAAATTTCCTCTATCAGCGCCCAAAATACTTCTATCAGCGTCCAAACTTGTCTTGTCAACGCTCAAATATTTTCCCTCAGCGCCTTGTGTAACCTCTCTCAACATATTTGTAAATGATAAATTTAAATTGGTTGGAGAGATCAAGGACGTATCAAAACCTGTTTGTTCCTTCAAAGTAGTAAGAGCTTCAGCAACATCCAATGATTGACCATCTTGACTGCTCTTATCACTCAGATTTCTTTGATCTTCCTCCCCTTTGGAAGACTCCACCATACCTCCCTTTGCATGAGCACTCTCCAAAACAACAATCCTCTCTCTCAATTCCTTGAGTTCAAGGCCTTGGTTACTGACAATTTGTACCAAGTCTGCATTCTGCTTTTGCAAGCTAATGCAGACAGCCGTCAATTCCAAAAGAGTCATTGGTTACAGTCTGCCCTCTCTGAAATGGGGATTTGACCTCCCAAGTCAGGTTCATTGGGCATGGATGAGGACTTAACTATGGTGGGACTGCCTTGGCCAGCCTCTAAGCCAGAACCAATAGTCCCAGCCTCATCCAGGTCACCAGCCACACTTGTGGTGGTGGTTCTCTCTGCTTCATGGCTAGGACCACCAGAGGAGAACACTCCAGCAGTCCTTTGGCGTTTAAACAACCTATATTCAGGTGGTGTGGAAGATGGTGTGGAAGAAGGTGTAGATGTGGGTTGGTTAAGGGGTGTTTGGGATTGTGATGGTTGGGTGTCAGCGTTGGAAATAGGCACATCAACGCCCACATTAGATGTGTCAGCGTCAAAGGGTTCTTGGTCTATTTGCATTTGGTCAGGTGAGGGTAAAGGTTCAGGGATAGGTTCAAGTTGTGGGTGAGGGTCAATATGAGGTTGGGGGTCTGGTTGGGGTTTTGCTGCTGCAATAACAGCAAGCATGGCTGGGGTTAAAGGTAAATCCCTATGAGGTGGTGAATTCATCTTGGTAAAAATAGCTTTCTTTTGTTCAAGGATTTTATAAAACTCATTGTGATCCCTTGAATAATATCCTTGAGCATCAAAAATCATTTGCAGAAAACGGGGATAAGCTAAAGTCAATTTTGTCCCCTTGTTTTTACACATCCCTTCAAAAATCATTTTAGACCAGTTATATTTTTGCCCTGTTGCAATACACACAATAGCAGTTGCAATGGATCTATTGATCTCATTGTGTGCAGTACATTTGGGACTCAAACATTGAAGGAGAATGTGAATGAGGTACTTCCAGGCTGGGGGAAATTCCTGCTTATGGTACTTATTAAGAGTACCTTCATCAGGAATAGGGTATCCCAAAGCCCTAAGCCCTTGTTCTATTTCAGTTATGGGAAGAATGGTTATACCATCAGCATCATCAAGATGCAAGGCCTGGCGTACCAAGGCCTCAGTAACCACCCAAGATCTCCCATGAACAATAGAAGTTAATGTGGTCACTCCATTAACTGTTGAGGAACTGACAGTGTTCCAAAACTGTTTAATGTGTGTGACTAGAATGAGTGGTGCATGAGAAAGAGCATACCTTAATGGGGATGCGTTCAAATACGCCACCATTTGTGTGTATTGAGGGAACAAAGTATTATCAGCAACAAGATAAGCAATCATGTTGTGTTGAGACTTGAACCCCAAATCCAATTCTGCTGAGTTAAATCTTGGTGCCATTGATGAAAGCTGTTAATTTGAAGTATAGAAGATGAAGGTTGATAAGAGAAAAAGTGTTAGACAAGAATTATAGATACCCTGTTTAAAAATAGAAGCCAAATTTATAGGAGTGGATGAATGCATGTGATTGGCCCAAAAATAGGCAAAGATTTTCAAAAACTAATCATGAAAATATTGAAAAAGTTATAAGTTATCTCATGCATTTAATGAAAGTAACAACTCCTAAAATTACGGCTTGAAAATATGTCAAAAAGTAACAACTGGGTAGGTCCCATTGATTGTCAACGGTCAAATATAACCCATCAACGCCCAACGGCTATAATCTTGTCAACGTTCGCCTAAAGCCATGTCAGCGTCCAATTTGGTCACAACAACGCTTGGAAAAATCTTGTCAGCGTCCAAAAATAAAATTGTTTTAAAAAGTGAAAAATGACCTTAACAAGTAATTTATCCTAGAGAAGAGAACCAAAAGCTGATAATTATCATAGGGTGGCAAGCACTGTCCAGTTATGCACACTTGCATAAGCAAGATAGACATAACAGTCCTCTAGTGTCCCTTGCTAACCAAAATTCTTAACAACCAAGTTACCTTATAAAATCCTTGTTACTCCCAGGTAAAACCCATATCAAAATGATTCCCAAGTCTCCCAACAGACCATAACCAATTCTAGGCCAAAAATGTACTGGCAGCATGCAAAGTTGATATACTATGCATGCTACAGTGCCTCATGGTTTAGTAAAACTAACCCATACTCACCTGTGGACACAATCTAGAATTGTGATAAGAGTATCATATGGATACCCAAAAATCCTAAAGGTTCCTAAAACCTCCCCTTAAACAAAGATACAAAGAGTTTGCCAAAAATATGCATGAACATAAAAAAATTTATGTCAAGATAGGAATGAAACATTCCAACCATCATCCATAAACAAAAACATGTCCAAATGCTTCTCCTTTGATCCATAAGCAACTCTGTATCCAATGGTATACTGCTAACACCATCTGCACATTTAGATTAAAAACCACAAAACTAACATTGTTGCTGACAACGCCCTGATAACACTTAACAGCGTTGAAGGAAGCTTTGTCAGCGTTAGACAATTATATTGCTGACAACGTTGTAAACACACTTATCAGTGTTGAAACAACCTTTGTCAGTGTTAGAAAAATATAGTGGAAAATCTAAATTACCAATAAGACCAATAATAGTAATGCATCATCCTGTACAAACTTTTACAAAAAGAATCCAAAACACATATTAAGTGAGATTAACCATTCCAATACTTGTTACCAAGTATTGAAATCTTCCAGTATCAAAAGGTTTAGTTAATAAATCTGACACATTTTCCTCAGTGTCAACCCTATCTGGTTGTATTAAACCTTTCTCAAAGCAATCTCTTATAAAATGGTGTCTAATTTCTATGTGTTTAGTTTTAGAATGATGCACAGGATTCTTAATGATGCATAAAGTACTATTATTGTCAACAAATATCTTAGTATGCATGAAGTTATACCCATAATCCAACAGCTGGTTCTGAATCCACAACACTTGACCACAACATGCTGATGCAGCCACATATTCTGCTTCAGTTGTAGAGTTAGCCACCACTGTTTGTTTCTTGCATTGCCAAGATATTAATCTGATCCCAAGAAATTGACATCCACCAGTTGTGGATTTCCTATCAAACTTGTCACCACCATAATCACTATCTGAATATGCAATCAGCTCCAATGGTGAATCTTTTGGGTACCACAAACCAAGATCTGGATAACATCTTAGATACCTAAAGATTCTCTTCACAGCATAAAGGTGACATTCTTTGGGAGTCACTTGATGGCGTGCACATGCACACACAGCAAACATGATATCAGGTCTGGAAGCAGTAAGATACATCAAGGATCCAATCATGGATCTATAATGCCTGACATCAACATCTTTCCCATCTCCAATCTTTCCCCAAGGGTGTTCTCTATCCATAGGAGTAGAAGCCCTCTTTTCATGTGGAGAAAAGCCAAACTTCTTCAAGATTTCAGCAACATATTTGTCTTGGGAGATGAAGATACCCTCTTCTTTCTGCTGAACTTGTAAACCAAGAAAGAAGTTCATCTCCCCCATAGCACTCATCTTGAATTTGTCTGTCATGAGCTTGGAGAAATCCTCACTCATCTTTGGATCAGTAGACCCAAAAATGATATCATCAACATAGACCTGCACAAGCAACACATCTTTTCCTTTCTTCTTTGTAAATAGTGTCTGATCTATGGTGCCCCTCTTGAATCCATTGTCCACCAAATAGGTAGACAAAGTACCATACCATGCTCTAGGGGCTTGATGAAGGCCATACATAGCCTTCTTGACTCTATACACTTTGTCTGGATGTTCAGGATCCTCAAAACCAGGAGGTTGCATGACATAAACTTCTTCAACAATGGTGCCATACAAGAATGCACTCTTTACATCCATTTGACAGACTGTAAAGCCCATGCAAGATGCATAGGCTAGAAAAATCCTAATAGCCTCAATCCTTGCAACTGGTGCAAAGACTTCTTCATAGTCTATCCCCTCCTCTTGTGTATAACCTTGAGCCACTAACCTTGCCTTGTTTCTGACCACAATACCTCTTTCATCTCTTTTGTTCCTGAGAACCCATCTTGTCCCAATTGGTCTGACATATCTAGGACAATCAACCAGCTCCCAAACATCCTGAATAGCAAATTGGTGAAGCTCATCCTGCATTGCTTCCACCCAACTTGGTTCTTTGAGAGCATCAAATATCTTCTTGGGTTCTTCTTGTGACAGAAAACATGCAAACAAACATGCTTGTACAAGAGGGGTATCAACCTTCTTGTGTATATTGGCAATAAATCCACCAAGACTTTGATGGGATCTTCTTGTCTGAACTGGAGTCATAACATCACCAATGATCTGAGATGGGGGGTGATTCTTCATTGTGGAAGTGAGAACTCCTCCTTCAAAAAGTCTGGTGTCCTCAACTTCACGCTCCATGTTGCCAATATCTTCTTCATCAGACTCTCTTTGATCAACAGGGATCTCTTCATGGACATTGGAAGGTCCACCTTGTTCAAAATTTGAAGAGAAAAGATGTGCAAGGGTGTTGTCAACGTCTGAACCTTGTTTGTCAGCACTTGGGCTAACAACGCTTGAACTGTTGTTGTCAACGTCTGAGCCATCAACGTCTGAATTGCTCTTGTCAGCGCTTGATTTTCCTTTGTCAGCGCCTGAAGAACCATGCATGTTTGTATCTGGTGGTATTTGGAAACCACCATTATCTTGTCCAGCAGCAGCAAAAGCATCAGTCCAAATGGGAATTGTGACATATTCAAATGTAGGAGATGCCTTTTCTACTTGTGATCCAACCCTTTCATCAACCTGTGTACCTGAAACATGAACAACTTGTTCCTCCACAACATCTGAAGTTACCTTCATAATGTCTGGATTAGTGACAGGCATATAATTTAAAGTTCTAGATAAGTGTTCCAAATCAAACAACCAATTAGGACCACTTTCAGGATCACTAGGTTTATTCTCTAAGAACCTAACATGTACTCTTTCAACAATACGTTTGTCCTCCTTAAGATAAACCCTATAACCCTTGCTCTGCACAGAATACCCCATGAAGTAACCTTCATCACCTTTTGCACTAAATTTCCCTAAGGCATCACTAGTGTCTAAGACTACTACATGACATCCAAAAGGTCTGAGAAAACCAATATTAGGCTTTCTTCCCCAAAGTAACTCATAAGGTGTCTTGTTCTGAATTTTGTTAACCAATGCTCTATTTTGCACATAACATGCTGTATTAACAGCCTCAGCCCAAAAGGCTATGGGAAAGTGAGCATCAGCCAACATTGTTCTGGCTGCTTCAATTAGGGTTCTATTCTTCCTTTCAACAACCCCATTTTGTTGTGGGGTTCTAGCAATACTGAACTGCCTAGTAATTCCCTTCCTGGCACAAAAATCATCTAGCTTCTTGTTCCTAAATTCTCCACCATTATCAGTCCTAAGCATCTTAACCTCATTACCAGATCTTTTCTCAATTTGAGTGATAAATTCAATAAGAACATCAGCTGTGTCACTCTTCATAGCTAGAAAGAATGTCCAAGTAAACCTAGAAAAGTCATCAGTGACAACAAAACAATATGACTTGCCATTCAAACTTTCTATATTAGTTGGACCAAAGAGGTCCATGTGAAGCATATGAAGAGGTCTGGAACTAGTATGCACCTGTTTGGACTTAAATGAGACCTTGTGCTGCTTGCCTTTAAGACATGCAACACAAGAGTGGTCATTGTGGAAGGCCTTCTCAGGCAAACCATCAACTAAACCAAGCCTCACAAGTCTATTTATATTTTTAAAGTTTATGTGCCCTAGTCTCCTGTGCCACAAATTACTTTCATCTACTGAGGCCTTAGCATAAAAACAAGACATATTTGTATTCACTTTAATCCCATTTAAATTGACATTGTATATGTCCTTATGCCTAGGTGTTCTATACTCAATATACTTCTCATCAGGGATCTTAAAATCCTTGCTTAACACCAAACACTCAGTATCAGTGAAAAGAACCTTATTTTTGTTATCACACACTTGTGATACACTAAACAGATTATAGTCCAGTTCTTTTACCAGGAAGACATTCTCAAAACGTAGATTACTGGTGAGAAGGGTTCTTTTGCCTGTGATGGTGCCGTAGCCCCCTCCAAAGTATACCTTATCACCATCTTGAATAGGAGTGAAGTTTGTCAGATAGTCTTCCATTCCTGTCATGTGCCTTGAGCATCCACTATCCCAATATCCATAGTCATTGATCTGCTTTTGAATGCCCTGCACATAAAGAAAACAAATTAGTTTTCTTTGGGAACCCAAGTCTCAGAAGACTTGGATTCATCTGGTTGTTCAATAAGAACAGACTTAGTTCTCACAACAACCCCATTCTCATCCTTTTTAGGATGAAATACCCAGTTAACCCCAATTGGTTTTGTAATGACTTTTGAGATATAGTTAAACCTGTTGCAAGTCATTGAAATTCCATCATTATTAGGGTTTTGATCTTTCTTGGGTGTCCATGTTAAGCTTGAAGAAGCTTTAGACCCCTTACCTTGTGGCTGCAAATACTTAGGTCTGGTCACGTTTCTGTCAGCGTTGGATTTTGTCCTGTCAACGCTGAATTTACCCTTATCAGCGTTGAACCTAGGGTTTGCTACAGGAACCCATTGCCTATTTGACCAGGTATTTGTCTTTTGAAAAGGTCTTTGTCCATGAGTGTTAGACCTTCTAGTAAAGAATGGGGCTGGTCTAATCACTTGTGGACTTTGCTGCACACCAGGTCTGGGTCTGACAACGTTTGACTTCCTAACAACGTTGACTTTCTTCCTATCAGCGCTGAAATTGTTCCTATCAGCGCTGACTTTGGTAGCGTTGACACATTTGTATGCCAAATGTGAAAAGCTACCACAAGTATAACAGGCTTTCTTAGACACATTCTTAGGTCTAGAAGCAAAGAAACCTGTTCCATGATTGTTAACTTGGCTCTTGGGTGACCTATTATTTCTATACATCTCTGCATATTTAATGGTAGGTCTTCTAACAGTGTTAGAGCCTAGGTCAACAGCTTTACCAGTAACTGGGTGAGTAACCTTAATGGGTGGGGATTCATGGCTCGTGATTGGTGTGGGCTCATTTGGACTTTCACACAGCAAACCTCCTTTAACAAATAAAGTAGGGTTAGCTTTCTTCCACTCATTTAGGTCAGTCAGTTTTTGTTGATACTCTTCTACTAGGGTGACAACTCTTGGTGGAGGAATAAATTCCTCTTCTTGGCATTCTGGAATACCAGTCCAAGATAAATCCTTTCTAATGACACCATAGAAGTCACCAGCTGGTGGTGGAACCAGAGAGTAATCATTCTCATTCATCCCAAGCCCAGTCATATCCTTAGGATCTCTTTGTTTAGCTACACAGTCTCCTAGGGCTTGGGTGGCTCTATCAAATCTTTGAATCTTGAGGTCAACATTATCTTTATTCTTAATGGCCTCATCTAACTTAGCCTGTAGGTCTTTATTGACTTTTGACATGATATTTCTAACATCCATACTACCCTCTAGCTCATGTTTTAAGATATTTATCTTATCTTTTAAATCAAATTCCATTTTCTTATATTCAGAAACGGTTTTCTCAGTTTCAGTAAGAGCTAGTTGGTAATTGGATAATTTACACCTTTCAGTGCTCATATCCTCTTTTAGTTTTAACACTTCTTTGTTAAGTCTGTCAGTGTTTAACCTACAACCTTTGCTACAAAAAGCATCATCATATACCTCATTATCAGATGAAGAGGAGGAGTGTGCCATGAGAGCATATTCAACATGCTCTTCTTCTTCAATGTCAGCAATCAAAGCTTTGTCCTTTTCAGCATCCTTGGCCAGATAGCTCCAATCCCATCCAGTACCATCAATTCCTTGAACTGCAACCATGGCTTTGGATTCTTGAGCTTTAACAACCTGACTTGAGGGTTTGCCAGCATCAGATCTTCTAGGAGATCTGCATTCCCTCATGAAGTGCCCCATGCGATGACAGTTGTAGCACTCAACATTGGATTTATCAAATCCAACAGTGTCTTTAGCATTGAAGGTCATCTTCTTCTTGAACCTCCTATTCCACCTATTTGCTCTTATACTGGCAAGAGCCATGTTCCACTTGATGTCCATCTCTTCCAAGTGTTCATCACTTATCTGCTCAAGGTCCTCATATGTAATCACTGAACCATTGGGCAAAGAAGCAATGTAAGCACAAACAGTATCCAAATCCAAGCCAGCAGGTTTAACTCTTGGTGAGTCATTCATGAGTGTGTCAGCGTCTGAAAAGGAGACGTTGACAGGACTTGTTCCAGCGCTGACAAATGGTGATCCAGTAACTGGATGCATAAAAGAGTCCTGCTGATTAAATTGACCTTAACTATGAGAAAAGAAGGCCATGTTGCTGGTGCTAGCTTTGCTTGAAAGAGTTTCATCTTCTAACAATCTTAGTTTGTTGTAGATGTCATCAAACGAAGAGCTCTTGTGAGTATTATTGGCAAGAATAGATCTTGCCTCAATTTTCCATGTCTCACCAAGACTTTTTCAGAAAAGTAGCATTGATGTCAACATCACCAACTTGTGTCCCCATGAAGGACAATTTGCTTGTGATGTCAAGCAATCTGCTTCTCACACTGCTCAGTTTCTCATTGGGCTGAGCTTTGAAGACAGCATAGTCATGCAGAAGTTGCTTTTTCTTTTCTTCCTTAGTTTCTGCATTACCACCATATGCAACTTCAATTGCTTCCCAAAGATCCTTAGCAGATTCATAGCTTCTATATTTGTGCTGATTTTCTTGTCCCAGAGACACTTTCAGAATATTTAGGGCTTTCATGTCAGCCCTTTTCTTTGCAATATCTTCAGCACTTACAGCTCTACCATCTCCAGGTTTTTCTTTCTTATCTTCTTCAGGACATCCTTCAACAGCTGTTCTTGTCGCAATGGCATTCAGAATCTTTTGAGCTTTATTGAATGAGTTTCCATATTCAATAATGTCCCAGAGTGTGTAGTCAAAGATCCCCAGATATTGTTCAAAGTTAAACCTCCATAAGTCAAAGTTGGTTGCATCAAGCATGGGAATCTTGATGTTTGGTAAGGATGAAGAGGAGGACATGATGTTTGCTTCAGACATGATGTTTTTAGGGTTTTGAGAAAATTAGGGTTTTGGTGTTCGTATATCGTTCTGGTGTTCTTCAAAGATCAAAAGTTCCTCAACAAGCTCTGATACCACTTGTTGATCCCAAACTTAGATCGATTAGCTTTGTGTATACGAGATTAGATCAAGTATAACACGTAGAGAAACCTTTGTTGTATGCTTTGTGAATCTAAGTATTATGCGGAATTTAATACTTAAACAAGAACACAAGATGTAAACAATACTTTAACTTTGATTATCAATGTCGAACTTGCTTACAATGAAAGATGTTTACGAATGAAAAACTTAATGAAAACTTGATATTAAACATTAACCTAAAGGCCTTCTTTTATAGACTAAGAAGCCTTGTACAATAAGCTACGCATCAACTATTCTAGGTAAAGATAAACATAGAAAATACATTGTCGTTTCTATCCTTACTAGAAGTATTCTAGAATATAATAAACGTGTAGCTCACATCTTCCATCAGTGCTTGTCTTCAATCTGTCAACGCTTGACTTTAACTTGTCAACGCTTATGCTGTCAGTGCTCACTTTGCTCTTGTCAACGCTTGAGTTGTTCTTGTCAGTGTTCAAGTGATCTGGCCTTAATTTATTCCCAACATTTGTCGCGCTACTTTCCACCATCCATGGTCACGAGCCTTCGCAATAAGATCAGCGGTTTCATGCAAGATCTTGATGAATCTCTTTTTGATGCTTGGGAGAGATATAATGTCTTGATTGATCGTTGTCCAAACCACAACATGCTCCCTGTGACCTTAATAGATACTTTCTACAACGGTTTGACTTTTCGTGATCGGGATACGATTAATGCAGCCGCCGGTGGCACATTCATGAAAAGGAGACCCGAGGAGTGTAGAGAGCTTATTGAGAACATGACTACTTACCACAAAAACTGGGATTCCTCCGCTTCTTCAAGGAACAACCCGAGAGTCAATGTTTCCTCCACTTCAGCAAACCCTGATATGACCGAACTCTCACGCGTGTTGACCGAAATGAGCAGAAGTATGCAACTCTTGGCTTCAAACCAACAACAACAAGTTAAAGCTGTTGCTACTCCTTGTGAAACATGCGGCGGTCCTCACTCATACACCGATTGTCCTTCTACACAAGGAAATCCGGAAAATGTGTATGCAGCTTATGGTAATTATTCACCGGAAAATTACCAAGCTCGACAAGGGGATAGAAATTTGATGAGTTACCGATCAAACAACTACCTTTCACCCGGTTTTTCTCCTCAAAAACAAAACCCCGCCAACAACTACACTAGAAGCAACCAAATCCCACCAAGAGCTTCTAATCCTTATCACCCACCCACTCAACAACCCCCACCCATTAATCCCGATGTTGAAGCCATCATGAGAACCCAAGGTGAGCAAATCAAGAATCTGCAGAGCCAAATTATCAATCTGAAAGGAGATATCACCAAGCAAGGGAATGACATTAGATCCGAGCTTCGAGATACTATTCAATCCTCCTACAACACTCAAACAAATGATATAATGAATATACTGGCTAGTTTCTTGCCCGCAACTCAACCTTCTACTTCAAGTTCTCTACCTTCAAACACCGTCACCAATCCGCGAGCTAATGTGAGTGCTATTACTACTCGTAGTGGAGTCACCATAGTAGGACCACCGATCCCACCACCATCATCTACACCTCCACCACCACCATTTATCCCTACTCCTCCTACACCTAGTATTAGTGCACCATTACCGTCTCCGCCTCGTCATGACGTTGTACCTAGGAAGGACCCTTCAACATCTCAACCTTTAACTACTACACCTGCACCTTCACCACCCAAACCCAATATCCCATATCCCTCTCGTTTAGGCAATACCAAAATGCTAACCAAGGATGACTCTGAAGTGTCACGCTATGTGAAGATGATCTCTCAAATGAACTTCAACATTAGCTTTCTTGAAGCACTCGTCCACATGCCAAAATTTGTGAAAGCATTTAAGGAATTGCTTAACAAGAAGGAGAAGCTGATTGAGCTCGCCAACACACGCTTAAATGAAAACAGCTCTGCAGTTATTCTTAAAGAACTTCCGAAAAAGCTTGGAGATCCCGGTCGTTTTGTGTTGCCTTGCGTTTTCAACAAAATTGAAGAATTTACTGCCCTTGCTGATCTCGGGGCCAGTATTAATTTGATGCCATTGAGTGTTTGGAAAACACTATCATTACCCGACCTCACACCAACAAAGATGACTCTTGAACTTGCAAATCGCACTCTCGCATACCCCGTTGGTATTTCCGAAGATGTGTTCATCAAAGTTGGCACATTCACTTTCCCGGTCGACTTTGTGGTTGTTGATTATGAAATGGATCCTCGTATTCCTTTAATACTTGGTCGGCCATTCTTGAGAACCGGACGAGCTTTAGTTGATGTGGCCGAAGGCGAGTTAATCTTAAGAGTCGGGGATGATGCACAAGTTTTTAAAATGGGGAAGCTTACAAACAAATCCTTTGGAGGACGAGAATCTGTGAATATGATTAATGTGCTCGATGACTTTGTCGTTTACAACAATCCTCTATTCGAGTCTTGCGATGATAATCCACTGTTTCAAGATGATGTGGATGATTCTCTTCCTAATTTGGAAACTTCTCCCATTTATGATTCGCCACCGATCTTTGATGCTTATGATGATGATTATAGCTCAGATTCGGATGATTATGATGACCTTACTTCTGAGTATCCCGAGCTGCCCACGTATGATGATTTCGATGAGGCTGATACTCTTTCGAGCGATTCTTCTCACTATGAAGATCCTCCGCCATCACTCGATCCTACTTTGGACGATTACTCATTTGAGGAAGACTTCTCTGAATTTCTCAACACTTACTTCCCTCATGAGAGTGATGCACCTCCTTTGGACTTTGAAGATTATCGTCTTGATCCTACTTTGGATTTGAAGCACATACTTTCAAAGGAGAAGAAACCGGTCGACACCAATATCCGCAGCACATATGATTTAACACCTCTTTGTCCATCTTCTGTGGACGAGGTTGTGCTTCTTCGCGGATCTTCTTCAAATTCTGCTGAGCCCGAGTGCTATTTTCCCCTAAAGGAAAAGGTGTTCGACCCCGGTATCGATCTTTTGCAGCCATCTCAGTATCCACCTGATGAGATAAAAGGAAAAATCTTTGGAACTATTAAAGACATGCTTGCACCACTTCACACTTGCTTCCACCGTGCTCCATCGCTGCTTAAGGGAACCTTGCCTACTCTTCTTTGGCTTGCCTTGTTCGCCTTAAGCCTCTGCTATTTGATGGACGAAAACTATGTCTTTGATCCCGGTGGATATGTTTCATGCTTCTTCCGTTGATGATCAAGGTCGAGTCAGGCTAATGACTCGGTTAACTAAAATCAAGAGCTTCTTGGGAGGCAACCCATGCATCTATCTTTTAGCTTTCTTTATCATAAGTGTAGGGGAGACCCGTTGGTTTGCTATTTCCTCTCCTCTCTTCTACTAATTAGGGATTCGAGCTTCAATGATCCACTCTTGATGATTCTTGACGACCCGTGATTCCGTTTTCACTTCTTCCCGGTTCTATCCTAAACTCTTTTCGATTCACTATTTTATATTTTCTCAATATTAAAATAGGAATCTCTTTATTTGTCTCTTCCTTAGCGAGATGTAAACAAAGTGCACAATGTCCTAAGTATAGGGGAATTTACTCCCACATGCTTAAACATTAAGGACAATGTTTATGTTAAATGTAGGGGGACTCTTATCGAAGTTAAGTGGCCTTTTCCTTGTATTTGTCCTCATTTTAACCGGAAAATCAATTTTACGACATTTTTCAAAATTTTTGATCTATTTTGGCCTATTAGTTTTTCCCTTTGTATAGTTATTTTTCTTTCCTTATTAGAATAAATCTTTAAATAAGTGGTTTTAATTTTCAAAACATTGTGAATCTTTTGACTCAACCCAAGTTTACTTATCTAAGTTACTCTAGCTAGTATCCTTAACGTGTTTAAGTCAAGTTTTGCTAGGCTTTTATATAGGGAGCTATAAAACGCGAAAGTCTTAACTCTCACTGGTTAAGAACAAGAACTTTTCGCAAGTTCCTATAATTGATCCTAGAGAGTCGTTTATCAAGGGAACTTTAAAATGCGATTCTAAACTTGAAAAAGTCTAAGAATTTGCAAGATCCTATAGACGACTCGAAAACCCAAAACTTTGATTTAATAGGCTAAGCATCCACGAGTCTCATTCCTTGAGATTTTAAACTGTGGAGAACGAGATATGATAGAGCCAATTATAAGTTCGGTATTCTTTCGTGAATTTATGTGAGTTAATTATGAGCCTATTCTCCCATCGCTTGCTAATAAATTTATCTGCAATAAATAAGGTTGTACGATTTGAATAGTTACTTAGCTTCTAGCCCAAGATCGTTTAAAAGTTGCTCGGTATGGATTAGAGTTCATAGCCAAGGCATAACTTATTGAAGCGGGATGCGGAGATTGGCGAGTTCAAAAAGGTCCCAACAAGACATGAGGGCTATATTTTGTTGCTAAAGATCCAAAGTGATGTGAAGAATCATTTATCAAAAATCAATATGAAGGATCGAGACACACGACGAAAAGCAAAAACTCCCAAAAAGTCATGGATAAGTGCATCCGAAAAGACCCTAGCAAGGTATGAGGATAAATAGATCCAAGTCATAAAAGGAGGCGGATCGTTGTATATCAAAGTCCAAAATAAAGATTGGAGAAAAATGAAGAAGTCGTGGTCCAAGTATGAATCTCTCAAAATTTCAAGTGAAGAAATTCCATTATGAAGAGAAGACCATAATTTCATGAACGTCTCTTAAGATTTGAAGTATGAAGTCGCTGCCAAATATCGGTCCGAGAAAGGTCTCAAATCGCGAAGAGAGTTATGCCAAGATATGAACTTTATGAGGTCCCGAGAAGCAGTTTTAAAAGATTTTGTCCTTTAGCTAACTATTGATTAAATCGTTCACTTTATTTTCGGACTAAATAACTATCGAAATAAGTCAAACAATGCATCCTCGTGATCATTCAAGACAATAATAAAATATAAGAGATACACCTAGGAATAAGGGAGTCTAAGTAAGTAATTGGCCCACATGAGTTCGTGTTAGTCTGCTAACTTATAATAACAATGATCTCGTTTTTAAGCTTGGTTTGGAGAAAGTGAAAACTTGAGGATAATGATCATTCACGACATTTCCAAAACCCAAGGTATGCTTTTGATTTCTTCATTTTCTTTACTCTGAATGTTTATAGTTTTCTATCTCTTTAATAAAGGCCAACATGGATTGATTACGATGAAAAATATAAACATGCTTTGTAACTAATGCATTGCATGAGGACATTGCAATGGTCAAGTGTCGGGGATTTGATAGGTGTTAAAACACCCATCCTTTTTACCACTTAATTACAATAATAACCGGACCAAAACGTGTATTTTATGTCTTTTATGTCGGAATTATGCGTGGTTTGTGTTTTTGTTGTGATTTAGGACGAAATGGTGAAAAGTGGAGAAAACACGGACATTCACGGGCTTTTACGGACTTTTATTGAAGAAAAAGATGAAAGACGAAGTCAAGAAGTCAAGAGTGCAAAAAGAACGGAAGTCCAAGACTAATTCTGAAGATTTATCGAAGAAAGAGTCAAAAGACGGAAGTTTATCAAAAGCCGAAAAACTCGAGTCTTATTTATTGAAGAATTAAAAGAAGAGTTCGAAGAAATCCCGAGACAAAGTCCTTTAAGTCCAAGATTAAAAAAGTAAAGAAGGCTTAAGGACCTAATCATGCAATTATGAAGAAAGGAAGGAGGGGAGGAAGCTTCCTAATCCTCCCCTATATATAGTTCATTAGTTAATCATTTCTACTCTGGTTGGCTAGAGTGACACTAGTTCTTCCACCTTTACTTTTATGCACATTTACTTTTCATGTCAATTTTAAATACTTGTCTTGCACCTTTAATTTCTTTAATTTCCAAGTAAGTGTTTTTAATTTTCTTGCTTTAATCTTTATTTATCTTTGATCAAGTTTACTTTTATCTATCTCATTCTACTCTTCTTCTTTTTGATTCGGTTCCAATTTTGGGATTAAGCAAGTTATTGCTTAATCCATTTGCTTATTTGATTTAAAAGTTTTGTCTTTTCTTTTACCTTTTAAGTTTTCATACGAAATAGCCATAAGCTTGACAATCTTATGTGCTTATTTGGTATTTAACTTAAAGTGTTTTCAAAGTTTTCTTAAAAGTTTAAGTCTTTTTAATTTTCGTGTCTTGTTTTTGTTGATTTAATACGTTTTATCTTTGATCTAGTGTTTTTATTTAGCTTATTGTCTTTTTATTTTGCTTATTGTCCTTGAAAAGTTAAGATTTTTGTGCTTATTTTCGTACTTTTTGTGTTTTCCTAGTTTTTAGGAAATCTGATTCGTTTTAGGATCTTTTCATAAAGTTGCGGATTTGAAGTTTCTGTGGTTGCGAAATTGTATTGTCTCCAATATTGCGAAATCCATCTTCTTGGTATTGCGAAATCGAATACTACTTGGTATTGCGGATTTTTGGCAATTTCGCAATTGTTGCGAAATTGTACTTCTTCCCCATTGCGGAATCTTCCTCAAATATTGCGGATTTGATCTTTTCATTTCAATTGCGGAATTAGTGCAACCTCAATTGCGGAATTAGGCCATTCCATCATTGCGGATTCTTGCAATTTCAGTGATTGCGAATTTGTATTTGAGGATTGCGAAAT
The DNA here is from genome assembly GCA_025667525.1 of Glebionis coronaria. Classification (NCBI taxonomy): domain Eukaryota; kingdom Viridiplantae; phylum Streptophyta; class Magnoliopsida; order Asterales; family Asteraceae; genus Glebionis; species Glebionis coronaria. The sequence continues at coordinate 249,764 of JANFOE010000176.1, forward strand.
TAATTCCAAAATTGCGAATTTAATTCTTTCTTTTTTAGCAATTGCGAATTTTATTAGTTTTAGTTTAAATTTCATTTTCAAATTTAATTTTCCCGCCATTTTAATTAGTCGCACTTTAGATTACTTGCCTTAGATTTATTTTAGCATTGCCTTAGTTTAAGTTTTAAGTTTACGTTATTTATGTTTAGTGCCTTTTAATTTACGTCACGCTTTTAATTACTTGCACCATTACTTTAAATTAGACTTAGATTTACTTTATCTGCACCTTTACTTTGATTGTTTTGCACCTTTTAAATATACTACAACGACAACTTTTTGTTTCCACCAAAGAATAGCTGAGTCACATAGTTAACCAGGATCAATTCGATTAGACACACGACAAAGAATCTTCTTTAAACATAGTTAACCTAGTTATCACTCCCTATATAAAAGCCTAGCAAAACTTGACTTAAACACGTTAAGGATACTAGCTAGAGTAAACTTAGATAAGTAAACTCGGGTTGAGTCAAAATAGATTAAAAATTTATTCTAGCAAGGAAAGAAAATAACCATAACAAAGGAGAATACAACTATACAACTAGGCCAAAATAGATTAAAAATTTTGAAAAATGTCGAAAAATCAAATTTTTCGGTTAAAATGAAGACAAATTCATGGAAAAGACCACTTACTTCGATAGAAGTACCCCCTAAACTTGATATAAACATTGTCCTTAATGTTTAAGCATGTGGGAGTAAACTCCCCTACACTTAGGACATTGTGCACGTTGTTTAAATCTTGCTAAGGAAAGGACAACTATAGTGATTTCAATGTGAACATATAAGATATGAAATATTGAATCACGAGAGTTTAGGATAGAACCGGGAAGACGGGTACACGGGATCACGGTTCGTCAAAAGTCATCGAGGTGCTCTTTGAAGCTTGAATCCCTGCACAAAATAAGAAACAAGACAACCAACACATACGGGGCTCCCCCTACACTTATTATGAAAGTAGTAAAGGATAGATCACGGGTTGCCTCCCGAGAAGCGCTTGATTTTGATAACCGAGTCACGAGCCTGACTCGACCCAAATTTAGTTTATAGGAAACGTGGTGAGGGATGGGATCATCTCATGAGAGATGTCCTCACCAAAGTACAGTTTCAAACGCTGGCCATTCACCTTGATATTGGGCCCATTTGGCTGAGAAAGCTCAATGGTGCAATATGGAAAGACTTTGGCGACGGCGAATGGACCAGACCAGCGGCTCTTCAGCTTGCCAGAGAAGATCTTTAACCGAGAGTTAAAGAGTAAAACTTGATCACCAACGTTGAACTCTCGGTTCTTAATCCGTGCGTCATGGATGATCTTGGTCTTCTCCTTGTAGATCAGTGAGTTCTCGTAAGCTTCATTCCTCAGTTCATTAAGCTCGTTGAGTTGAATCTTGCGAAGATCACCGGCTTTGTTGATGTCGAAGTTAGCCCACTTCAAGGCCCAGTACGCCTTATGTTCCAGCTCGATATGGAGGTAGCATGCTTTCCCGTACACAAGATGATAGGGAGTACAACCGATCGGCGTCTTATAGGCGGTACGGAAAGCCCACAAAGCATCATCTAACTTATCGGCCCACGCGACACGATGCTCTCCCACAGTACGTTCCAGAATTCGCTTCAATCCACGGTTGGAGATCTCGGCTTGCCCATTGGTTTGGGGATGATAGGCGGTGGAAAGATGGTGATTGACACCATACTTAGCCATGACTCTTGCAAATTGATCATTGCAAAAATGAGTCCCACGGTCACTGATTATAGCACGAGGAACACCGAATCAAGCAAAGAGTTGCTTCAAAAAGTTCACAACCACCCTCGCATCGGTCGTTGGGAGAGCCTTAGCTTCAACCCATTTAGAAACGTAGTCAACGGCTACGAGGATGTACTTGTTACCTTTGGATGATGGAAATGGCCCCATAAAGTCGATGCCCCATACGTCAAAGATTTCACATTCTTGTTTGAAATTTTGAGGCATCTCATCTTTATGTGTGATCTTGCCTTGGCGTTGGCAAGCATCACAATGCTTAACCATTTCGTGAGCGTCACGATAAATGGTGGGCCAATAGAATCCAGAGTCAAACACTTTCTTAGCGGTGTAGTTGGGACCAAAGTGACCATCGGTGGGTCCTTTATGGCAAGCATCAAGGATTTGTAAAGCTTCCGGTCCATCAACACATCGACGAATAATCAGATCAGCGATTGTTTTGTTGGGATGTTAACCCTTTGATGAGAATATCACCCGCTAAGTAGTTTGCAATGTCCGCAAACCACGGGGTGTCAAAAAGATTGGAGTGAATAGACATTAAGGTCTCAAGGGGAAAAGAGTCATTGATCTCTTGGTTCGGATGATCCCCTTGATACGGATCCTCAAGTCTACTCAGATGATCCGCTGCTAGGTTTTCGGCTCCCTTTTTGTCACGAATTTCAATATTGAATTCTTGAAGGAGCAAAACCAAACTAAGAAGTCTTGGCTTAGAATCTTGCTTAGTTAACAAGTACTTCAACGCGGAATGGTCGGTATAGACAATGGTGGTAAATAAAACAAGATAGGGGCGAAATTTTTCAAAAGCATAGACAACAACTAAAAGTTCTTTTTCGGTTGTCGTATAATGCAATTGAGCCCCCGTCATTGTCTTGCTAGCATAGTGGATTGGTTGGAAGTGTTTGTTCACTCTTTGGCCCAAAACCGCTCCAATAGCAAAGTCGCTAGCATCACACATCAACTCAAAAGGTAGCTCCCAATTAGGGGTAACCAAGACCGGTGCCTTAGTTAGCTTATCCTTAAGAAGATTGAAGGATTCAAGACACTCTTTGGAAAAGATGAAAGGGGTATCTTTTTCCAAGAGGTGGGTCATCGGGCTAGCGATTTTAGAAAAATCTTGAATGAATCGACGATAGAAGCCCGCATGACCGAGGAAACTTCTCACACCCTTAACGGTTGAAGGTGGAGGCAATTTAGCAATAACATCGACTTTAGCACGGTCCACTTCAAGACCGGCTTTTGAGATTTCGTGTCCTAGCACGATGCCTTCTTTTACCATAAACTGGCATTTTTCCCAATTTATAACAAGGCGAGTGTCTTCGCACCGCTTAAGCATACGTTCTAAATTGGCAAGGCAAGAAGAGAATGAATCACCATAGACCGAGAAATCATCCATCAAGACTTCCATGGTTTCTTCAACCATGTCATGAAAGATAGCCATCATACACCTTTGGAATGTCCCAGGAGCATTGCATAAGCCGAAAGGCATTCTTTTGTAAGCAAATGTTCCATAAGGACAAGTGAATGTGGTTTTCTCTTGGTCGTGGGGATCGATGGGTATTTAAAAATAACCCGAGAAACCGTCTAAAAAGCAGTAATAGTCATTACCCGCTAGACTTTCAACCATTTGGTCCATGAAAGGAAGGGGAAAATGATCATTTCTCGTAGCATCATTGAGTTTGCGATAGTCTATACAAACTCTCCACCCTGTAACGAGACGAGTAGGAATCAACTCGTTGTTTTTGTTGGGAACAACGGTGATTCCGCCTTTCTTAGGCACACAATGGACTGGACTAACCCATGGTGAATCGAGATAGGGTAAATCATGCCCGCATCAAGAAGTTTGATAACCTCTTTTTTGATAACGTCATGGATCTAAGGATTCACCCTTCGTTGGCTTTGAATAGTGGGTTTAAAGTCGTCCTCCATAAGAATTTTATGTGTGCAAAAGTGAGGATCAATTCTACGAATATCGGAGATCTGCCACGCAATCGCTTTCTTCTGATTCTTCAACACGGCGATAAGTCGGGATTTTTCTTCTTCTTTCAGGTCCTTTGCGATGATGACCGGTAACTTCTTGTTGTCTCAAGGAAAACGTACTCGAGATGAGACGGAAGATCCTTAAGTTCTAAATCCGGAGGATTTTCGATGGACGGCGTAGTCAACTTCGAATCATCGGTAGAGATAGCCTTAGGAGACTGTGGAGAAATATGGTCCTCATTGAGAAGTTTCTCAATGGTACGAATGTCTTCATCCCAATTAGAGGGAGAATCGTCATATTGCAAATCCACATCTCCCAGAGTTGCTTCAAATTCTTTCAAGAGGAAATCACTTTCTCCAAATGGAGTCAATGATGGAGCAATTGAGGCAACGGTCTCAACATTGGGTAGAGAAGAGAGATTACTTTTGCAAGCATCATGAAAGTGTTCTTCACAAGCCTCATCGAGAACATCAATAACATTAACACTCTCATATGAATAAGGTTGCTTAGAAATCTTACCCATGTTGAAGACAATTTTATCGTCACCAACTCTCATGATTATTTCGCTCGCGGCTACATCAATGAGAGTGCGACCGGTCCTCAAGAAGGGACGTCCAACGATTAATGGAACACGGGGATCCATCTCGTAGTCAACGACAACAAAATCCGCTGGGAAGGTGAATTTGTCAATGCCAACGAAGACGTCTTCGGCTATCCCCACTGGATAAGCAACCGTACAGTTAGCTAATTCCAAAGTCATTTTGGTGGGGACTAGCTCGGGGAGAGATAATTGCATCCAAACACTTAAAGGCATTAAATTTATACTAGCACCTAGATCGGCTAGGGCCATGCAATTCTCTACTCCCGGGAAGTTGTAAGGAATCAAGAAGCGACCCGGATCACCAAGTTTGGTGGGCAATTTCCTTAAGAGCACTACGGAGCAATTCTCATTAAGTTGGGTCTGAGCAATGTCAAGAAGCTTCTCCTTGTCACTAAGAAGATCTTTAAACATCTTCGCATATTTAGGCATGTGAGCGAGAGCCTCGGCAAAGGAGATGTTAAAATTCAATTGTTTAAACATTTTGAGAAAGTTTGAAACTTGAATATCATCCTTGCTCTTTTGCTTCTCTTTCCTCAACCTTGAAGGATAAGGTATATCGGATGAAGAGGAAGGCTTTAGGGGGGTAGGATCACTCACAACCGCGGGTGGTGGGGGAATGGGGATAGAAGGCAAAGGAGGTGAGGAAAGTTGCTCTTTTTCCTTGTTCACAATCATGGGTGGAGGTATAGGAAGCTCGGGTTCCGTATAACCTTTTCCACTACGAGTGGTGATTGCTTTCATCGCCCCTCTTGGATTCGCAACGGTGTTACTCGGAAGAGTACCCGAAGAAGAGGGTTGATTACTTTGGAAGATCGAACCTAACATATCACGTAAATTATCCGCTTGAGTGCTGAAAGAGTCTCGTATGTTTGCGCGAATATCATTGCTTTGTTTTGCCATGTCATTCCTTATCTCGGCTCGAATATCGCTCCCTTGTTTCACCATTTCTCCCTTCAAGTTGATGAATTGACTCTGAAGATTCGTCACCATCTCTCTATTAGTCCTCATGAACGTCTTGACGTCTTGATTCAATGTCATCGGTTGATTGAGAGGTGGAGCTTGGTAAGCTTGAGAATTTCCTTGAGGTGGGTATGGGTTTCTTTGGGATTGATATTGATTGTTAGCACAAGGTTGGGATTGGTTATTTCGGTTATAGCTTTGTTGTTGGTTTTGGTTTGGAGGAGTAAAACCGGGTGGAGCAAGATAGTTGTTTGAAGGATAACTTAGCAAGTTACGGTCTCCTTGAGGACGAGCTTGATAGCCTCCCGTGGGATAAGTACCGTATGCCGCGTTAACGTTTTCAGAAAAATTACCTTGAGTAGAAGGACAATCATTGTAAGAATGAGGACCACCACATATGTCACAAGAAATAGCAACGACTTTAGCTTGTTAAGGATGGTTATTAGCCAAAATTTGCATATTTTTGCTCAATTCGATAATGGCTCGTTCCATGGCGGAAACGTCGGTGGTGGAAGAAGTAGATGAAACATTGACTCTCGGATTAGATCTTGAGGATGCGGATGAATCCCAATTCTTGTGGTGAGTAGTCATGTTTTCAATCAACTCTCTACACTCCTCCGGTCTCCTTTTCATAAAAGTACCACCGGCGGCGGCGTTGATCGTGTCACGATCACAAAAAGTGAGACCATTGTAGAAAGTATCATTGGGAGTGACGGGGAGCAAGTTATGGTTCGGACAACGGTCGATCAAATCATTGTAGCGTTCCCAAGCATCAAAGAGCGATTCATCATTGTCTTGCATGAATCCACTAATTTGGTTACGAAGGCTTGTGACCATGGATGGTGGGAAGTAGCGCGACAAAAAGCGTTGAGTCATGTCATTCCAAGTATGAATAGAATTCTTTGGGAGACGGTCAAACCATTTTTCGGCATGGTGAGAAAGCGAGTAGGGAAATAGTTGAAGGCGAAGTTCATCCATTGAAACACCGGGTGAATTCATGCTTTGGGTGATGGTAATGAATTTGTCGAGGTGTTTGTTGGCATCATCATCCGGAATTCCGCGAAATGGATTAGTTTGCACTTGTTGGATCATGTGATGCTTCAACGAAAACTCCTGAGCCGTGATGTGCATCGGCGCAATCGGGCCGCCACGTCCGTTCATGGTGGGTTGACACAATTCCTCCATTGTTCGTAAATCAGGTAGGGGAACATTGTTGTTGTTATTGTTATTCAAATTGGGTAGAGGTGGGTTATTATTGTTGTTATGCACACCAGCCATATCTAAATCTTCACGAGTCTGGGGCTCAAATAGTTTGAAGATCTAGTACGCATACACCTGCAGAAGAAAAATACACAGATAGAATATCTATATAATCTTTTTGGTGCAAAACCTTTGGAAAATAATTGCTTTTTAAGATTTTTCAATGTTTTTGTATTTTTGAAAATTTTTAAATTTTTATGGGTTTTTGAAAAATTTTGTACTTGAAAATAACGTTCCCGAAAGAACGGGTCCCAAAATTCAATGCGTCTCTCACTAGAAACCGTTAATCTTAACGAAAAGAGCCGGCAGCGGTGCCATTTAATACAGGGCTTTTACACCAAGTATAAAAAGTTATATCGTCCGATCTCTTCGAATTGATTACCGTTAATTAGTGCGACTCAATTGTCTTTTGGTGAATAAGAGAATGGTTTGGTTTGGTTATCTAATTTAAACTACAAGCAAGTATTAAAATTTCGTTGAGTGAAATTAAAGCGTTTAAAAATTTAAACTAGAAGATTATTTATAAAAACACTTAAAACATAAAACTTTGTAAAACTTTAAAACTTAAAAACTTAGTCTATCGGAATATAACAAGTCCTTTCTATCGGAATGCACCAAAGTTAATCCCATTTGAATATAATTAAAACAAGTCATCGGAATATTCATACGAGTACCCATCGGAATAACACTATCCATTCTGTCGCAATGATGACCATCGGAATGTTGTAGATTAAAATTCGGCAGAGTTTCGTCTTAACAAGGACCTTAGTCCCGTCGGAATATGCGATCGCAATGAGCGATCGCAATCCCAGATCGGAATAAGGGGGAAATGCCCAACTATCGCAAAGTAAAACCACAATGGGTTATTGCGATAAACACAAGCAGCCGTCGGAATGTCTGAATCCCTAGTATTGCGATGGAATGCAATATTAATCCGAAATTGATGGTAAGCTGAAAACTCAATAAGCACGTATAATAAGCTGCTTTATCCAAATCTTAAACAACTCAAAAAGCTAGAATTTGACAACTTTTAAAACATAAAAGATCATAAACTTTATGAACGGAACTTTAAAGTGACTAAAACCTTTGAGAAATCCGAAAATCAATAAGCTAAAACTTGAAATAAGCCAATAAGCATAAAGATCTTATAGCTTATACGTGAGTGAGCTTATGTAGGAACAAAAGAAATGAACTTTCTAACCACACAACCTCAAATTCAATCACGGATCATGAAGGATTCAGATCAAAAGTAAGGTTTCGGATTAAGGAATAAGCAAAATTTAAGAAATGTAGAAGGAGATTAAAGAACACAAAGCTAAACTTAAACTTTTTGATTAAAGAAACTTAAATAAAAAGATTAATGAAAGCTTTAAAGAAAGGAAAGATGAAAAAAAAAACTTAATGAGAGAAAGTTTAGAACTTTCTCTCTCTAAAAACTAGAAAGGAAAAATTAAAAGTGCAACTAGCTAACCACCCTCCTAATGTGATTAGGAGGGTATTTATAGGCTAAGTGGGAGGTGAATGTGGGGTGTGCTTCCTTCTTTCTTTTCTTCTCGACTCGATTTAATTCTTTTTCTTTCTCGACGTCGTCTCGGGATTTGAACTCGTCTTAATAATTTTCTTCTATAATTTAGACTTGAGTTCTTCGACTTCATTAAAATTCCGTCTTTAGACTTTTTCTTCGATAAATCTTCAGAATAGGTCTTGGACATCCGTTCTTTAAACACTCTTGATCTCTTGACTTCGTCTTTTCTCGTTTTCTTCGACAAAAGCCCGTGAAAGCCCGTGATTTCTTCCTTTTTCATCTTTTGGTCCTAAAACACAATAAAAACATAAACCACGCATAATTCCGACTTTTATGACATAAAATACACATTTTGGTCATGTTATTATTGGAAATGAGTGGTAAAAGGATAAGTGTTTTTACACTTATTAACCACCTCTAATGCTTGTGCTTGTGGTGAACCACTAGTAGCAATAGAAGCAGCAGGTGTGTGGATCATCTCATTAGTGTTTGGTGGAACACCAACATTGTGAGAAGAAGATTGTGAATCTTCTAGAGAGTGGGAGCTCTGGTGAGAAGGAGTTTGCTGAGAAGCACTAGCATTGCTAGGTTCCTCACCTTCTTGATTGGCAGGTTGGGCTAACATATGAGCAAACAATGTTGTTATTGTTCCTGTAAAGGCATTGCCTTGTTTGGTCAAGAAAGAGAAAGTTCTCTTTGTGAATGAAGGAACATCCCATGTATCAGTTAATTCTGGTAGGTTAGGTATTTGGTCACTAACTAAAGTCTGAATGAATCTAGGATACATTAAAAACTTCTTAGTCCCTTCTAAATTCCTAGTCATGCCTTCAAAAATTAATTTTGAAAAATAAAAAACCTTGTTATTTGCTAGACAAATACCAGCTGATGCCAATGCAGAAGGTATTTGATCAAAAGATGTACTTTTTGAACTTAAACAGTGAATGATAGCATGAAAAAGCAATTTCCATTGAGGTGAAATAAAGCTTTAAAGAAAGTAAGACTTTCCCTACCACCTCCATAGCCCATGGCTGTAAGGCCATCATGAATCTCTGTATTATTAAGCATACTAAGTCCATTTTCGTCATGATGAGACTGCTTTTATACATAGTCTCATCGTCCAAAAAGGGCTTTAAATGCATAAAATATCATGAAGTTGGCCAAATATATAATTGTGTTTGTTGCTTGTGTATTTTAGGTACGGATATTGGGAAAATGACAAAAGATCACAAGAATCATACAAAAACGAACACGGGAAACGAAGCCGCACATTGAACCAAGCCCTAATGAAGAATTTCCCTAGACAAACCCTTGAAGATTTGAAGATTTATGAAGAAGGGTCCTCCAATATTGAAGAATTCACACATTAAACCCTTGTATCTTCATAATTACACGATTGGTCCCTAAAGTTTGTCAATATTACAAAAAGGGCCCTCCACTTTGAAGATTTGGCAATTTTAGTCCCTCAACAAAACTAAAATGTCAATATTAATCCTCCTCAAAGTCAAACATACCATGAAGGACTTCAAGTTACAAGAAATTACAAGTTTGGTCCTTTAAAAATGTCAAAATTACAAAAAGGACCCTTGACTTTGAAGAAATGGCAAAAATGGTCCCTCATTAAACATGACTTGGCAAATTCAGTCCTCCAAAAAGTCAAACTAACAAGTCAAGACCATTAACTATGAATAAAATGCCAAATCAGTCCTTCAAGAATCAAGAAATGGCAAGAAATACCCCTGAAAATACTTTGGAAAAGTATTTGAGGCAAAAGTGTGAAAAAGAAAACTTGCAATACAAAGGAAAACGTATTTTGGTGTATTTATTTGCATGTGAAAGGATTTATAAAGGTGGGGGACTATTCTTGGCAGACAACCTAAGTTACCTTAACTAGTGTCATGGTGACACGTGTCCCACTCAACCAAACCAACCAATCACAGCTCACCTTTACTCCACCACACCAATCCACTTCACCAGGTTTATTATTTTTTAACCTTGGCGCCTAAACACTAATTAAAACCTTAATCACTCCCCAAAACAGATTAAACACCATGTTCTTGGTGTTCTTCACAAAATTGGGTTTTTCATTAATCCTTGTAATTAGCACTTGATCACCTCCAGAATTACAATTAAGGTGACACTAAACACAACCCCGCCCTTAAACCCTATGCCACATCATCACATGAGTCACATGATAAACCCTCTTCACACGGTTTTGGGGAAAAAGCCAAAAGATGCCAGGAAATCAACACTCCACATTCCAGCTTACTCCTTAAGCTTATTTGGAGCCATTGGATGCATTTTCACACATGCCACCTCCACAAAACGCCAATCCTCGGTCACATTTTCAAGATTCTTCAAGCAAGACAAGGGGCAAATTGGGGACTTCACAGCTTTAGGGTTTACGTTTTTTAGCCTCTTAGCAAGTAGTTTGTAGCCTATAAAAGGCATAGGACTGAGTACATTTATCTTTGCTCTTGAATTTTCCATTGTTCACAAATCTGTAAATCATATATTCAGTTAATGAAATGTGTTTGAATTTGGTAAAGAAAAATCAAGTGCCAACCTTATTATCTGCTTATTGTTGTTTGATGTTTACTAATCTGTGCTCTTAAAACCTGTTTTCAAAAGGAGTGTGCAAAAGTTTGCACATTTTCCACTTTTCTTGATATTTTGCTAAGTCTTGTTCAAACCTTGGAATTATTGGGCTATAAAGCTGATCATAGCATCCTGATATTGTGTTATCAAGGTATGGTGAAGCCTATAACTTGGGGATAATCAAGTGTGGGGAACTAAGGTTGCATTAATCAAGTATTATCATTTTTCTGATTTTGATATTTTGCTCTTAACCTTGTTGAATCTTAGCAGGATTTATTGTGAAAGCTTGTGCTTGTTCTTGCTAGCACATAAGCTCAAAATTCGTGGGTGTGGATGTACATCCATGAGGTACACACCATTCTACTCAAAATCTGTTAAAATTTTAGATTTTTGGTGAATTTGTGTGTTGCTTATGTTCTTGCTGAGATTGTTGTCTAATCTTGTTCTAATCTGCATATCTCATCTGTTATTGTGTTGATTTGGGCTTGGGTAACCTTGGAATGCTCTTTTGATTTGAAAATCTTGTTTTGAAAATTTAAAGGGGTGTTTGGGTTTACCTGTTTAAGATCATAGTGTGTTATTTTGTGGTTGGAAGTTTGTGTTTGTGCTTTGTATCTGCTATATACTTGGTTGAGTGCTATTTGCTGCAAGTTATTGGTCTTAAACCTTTGAATCAAACATTGTGCTATATCTCATTGATTTTAACTGTTTTTGACCTAAGATTTGGGTAATATCTAGAATATATGCATTCTTAGGGTTAAAAGTTGTTAAATAATTGTTTATACAACATATGTTATAGATCTGAGTGTTTGAATTTGGCTTGGTGGTCAAATACATCAGCAAGTGTTCATAACTGCTTGTGTTAGTGTTCATCAGTAACTTTGTGTGCTTGAATCTTGACCTACACTTTGTACAATTGCATGAAACCTGTTTAGACTTGTTCATTTAAGTTTATTATTGCATGTGTTTTGATATGTGTGTAAACACCCATCCCTTTTACAACTTAATTACAATAATAACCCGGCCAAAACGTGTATTTTATGTCGTAAATGTCGGAATTATGCGTGGTTTGTGTTTTTGTTGTGATTTTAGGATCAAAATGTTAAAAGGGAAGAAAACACGGCTTTCACGGGCTTTTATCGAAGAAAAAGACAAAAGACGAAGTCAAGAAATCAAGAGTGCAAAAAGAACGGAAGTCCAAGGCCTATTCTGAAGATTTATCGAAAAAAAAGTCCAAAGACGGAAGTTCAATAAAGCCGAAGAACTCAGGTCTAATTTATGAAGAAATCACAAGACGAGTTTAAATTAATCCCGAGACAAAGTCTAAAAGGTCGAAGAATTTAAAAGATTAAAGACTAAAGACGAATGATTAAAAGATAATTAAAGAAAGAAGAAAGAGAGGAGGAAGCTTCTTCCACTAATCACCTCCTCCTCCTATAAATAGGCCATTAGTTCATTTCATTTGTTTTGTTGGCTAAGTGTGACAATTAGTCTTCCATCTTTAATTTTTGCACATTTAATTTTCATGTCATTTACTTTAATTGCACATTTAATTACCTTGCACCTTTAAATTCAAGTAAGTTTCTTTTTTATGTTATTGAATCTTTATCTTTATTGTTAATCTCTCATCTTCCTTTCTTGTGATTGATTTAATCTTATGTTTGTGTTTATGTTCTATAGTTTTTATTGATTTGATTAAGTGGGTTTTGATTATTTTGATTATTATGGTTAGTGTTATTGATTTGGTTTGATTGGTAATCATTAGTTGATTATTTGTGATTAGTCTTGCTTAATCTTTTGGTTTGATTTGATTAGTTTTGTCTAGATTCGTTTCTTTTTGTTCTTCCTTGTTCTTCGCTGTCTGTTTTTTCCAGGTTATTCCGGATCAAAGCCATTTATTCCGGATGAAGGGATTTTGTTGATTATTCCGGATCAGCTGTTTATTCCGGATCAAGGTGTTGTCGAGATTATTCCGAACCAGTGGATTATTCCGGATAAGCCCAATATTCCGAATAAAGGTAATATACCGGATCAGTGGATATTCCGAATCAAGCTGGTATTCCGGATCAAGGTGTTCATTCAGAATAGCTTATATTCCGGATCAAGGTGTTCATTCGGAATAACTTATATTCCGGATCAACAGTTTATTCCGAACCAGTGGATTATTGCGAATCAGCAGGCAAATATTCTGAATAAAGAATTTATTCCGGATAAGTGACATATTCCGAATAAAGGATTTTCCGGATAAAGTTCTTGGTGAAAAATATTCCGGATGAAGCTTTATTCCGCATGAGGTAATTATTCCGAGTGAAGAAGAATTATTCCGAAAGAAGGTGACATTCCGAACGAGTGATTATTCTGAACGAAGGTTTATTCCGAATGAGATGTTTTCAGTTTATTTTAAATTTCTGTTTTTAAGTTTGAATTTTTAAGCTTTACTTTTCCCGCCTTTTTAATTAGTCTCACTTTAAGTTTACATGCCTTAGATTTATTTTAAGCTTGCCTTAGTTTAAGTTTAAGCTTGCCTTTAGGATAGTTTTAAGTTTGTGTTACTTACTTTAATTGCCTTTTAAATTTTCGTCACATTTTTTATTTCTCGTCATTTACTTTAAATTAGATTTAGATTTAAATTACCGCCATTTACTTTAAAGTTTTTGCATTTTTAATTTTACTACAACGACACAACATTTGTTTTTACCAAAGACAGCTAAGTCGCACTTAAACCAGTAATCAATTCGAGGAGACTGGAACAACGATATTTTCATACTAGGTAAAAGCCACGTATTAAATGGCGCCGATGCCGGCTCATTTCGTAAAGATTAAAGGTTTTCTGTGAGAGACGCGTTGCTTTTTGGGATCTGTTCATTCGTGAGCGTTATTTTCTTGCTTAAAAATTTCCAAAAATCCATAAAAATTTAAAATTTTCAAAAATTCAAAAAGATTTTATTTTCTTTATAGTGTATATATATTGTCTATTTCTTTGGTATTGTTTTCTTTTGCTTTCGCAGGTGTATGCGTACTAGATCTTCAACTTATCAAGAGCCCGAGACTCATGAAGATTTAGCTATGGCAGGTATGAACAACAACAATAATCCACCGCACCTCAACAATAACAACAACAATGTTCTTCTACAACCCGATCTTCGAACAATGGAGGAGCTTTGTCAACCCACAATGTTTGGACGAGGAGGACCGATTGTGCCGATGCAAATCACAGCTCTGGAGTTTTCGTTGAAGCATCACATGATTCAACAAGTGCAAACTAATCCATTCCGCGGATTGCCTGATGATGATGCCAACAAGCACCTCGACAAATTCATTACTATCACCCAAAGCATGAAGTTTCCCGGTGCTACTATGGATATTCTTCGCCTTCAACACTTTCCACATACTTTATCACACCACGCCGAGAAATGGTTTGATCATCTCCCGAAGTATTCCATTCATACTTTGGATGACATGACTCAACGCTTTTTGTTGCGCTACTTTCCATCATCCATGGTCACGAGCCTTTGAAATCAAATCAGCGGTTTCATGCAAGAACCCGATGAATCTCTTTTTGATGCTTGGGAAAGATATAACGTTTTGATTGATAGGTGTGTAAACACCCATCCTTTTTACCACTTAATTACAATAATAACCGAGCCAAAACGTGTATTTTATGTCTTTTATGTCGGAATTATGCGTGGTTTGTGTTTTTGTTGTGATTTAGGACGAAAAGGTGAAAAGTGGAGAAAACACGGGCTTTTATCGAAGAAAAAGACGAAAGACGAAGTCAAGAAGTCAAGAGTGCAAAAAGAACGGAAGTCCAAGACCAATTCTGAAGATTTATCAAAGAAAAAGTCAAAAGACGGAAGTTTATCAAAAGCCGAAAAACTCAAGTCTAATTTATTGAAGAATTACAAGACAAGTTTGAAGAAATCCCGAGACAAAGCCATTTAAAGTTCAAGATTAAGAAGATTAAAAGGCTTAAGGACTAATGGTGCAATTAACAAAAGATTAAGAAGAGAAGGACTAAGCATGCAATTAAGGAGAAAGGAAATAGGGGAGGAAGCTTCCTAAGCACCCCTTAATCCTCCCCTATAAATAGTCATTAGGATTAATCTTTTCATTTTTGTTGGCTAGAGTGACACTAGTTCTTCCACCTTTTAATTACTTGCTCTTTAAATTCATGTCATTTTAAATACTTGTCTTGCACTTTTAATACCTTTTAATTCCAAGTAAGTGTTCTTTAATTTTCTTGTTTTAATCTCTCATTCTTCCTTTCTTTCTATGCTTTAATCTTTGTTTACATGCTTATTGTGTTGCTTATTTGATAAAAGGTTATGTTTTTATGCTTTTGATTGTTTTGGATCATTGATTTTTATAGCTTATTTGTAATTATCTTTAAGTTTCTAAAGTTTTTATAAAAGTTATTTTTATATAAAAGATTGTTTTCGTAAACCTTGTTTCATTTTGTGTTTTTAAAAGTCTTTAAACTATAGCTTATTAGCTTTTTCTTATACGGTTTTCATTAGGATTTTAGGTGTGTGCTTATTTGGTTAATAGCTTATTAGTTGTGCTTATTTTCGATTCCTTTTACTGTATTCCGATCTCTTTGATCGGAAAAGGGTTTATTATTCTGACCATAGCTTCATTTGCTTGGTCGGAATGGGGTTTATGATATTCCGATTGGAAGGTTTGTGACATTCCGATCAGGGTAAGTTGGTATTCCGATCAAAGTTTTTTTTGTTTGGTTATTCCGATCTGAAAAGGTGACAGCATTCCGATTGGAGTTCTGACAACATTCTGATTGGGAGGATTCCGATAGCCCCTTATTCCCATATTCCGATTGAAGTATTCCGATAAGGGTGAGTTTGGTTATTCCGATCAGGTAGGTGACATTCCGATTGGAATGCCGATCATCATTCCGATCGGAGGGGTAGGTTTATTATTCCGATTGTGTTCCGATCGGAATACATTCCGATCAGGAAGGTTTGTTTTTTCTATTTCGTCTTATTTTATTTTTAAGTTCTCATTTTAATACTTTGTCAAATTTTAATTTTCGTCACGCTCTAATTTCAAGTCACTTAATTTCTCATTATTTTACTTTTCAAAGTTTTTAATATTGCACCCTTTACTTTTAATTAGATTTAGATTTATTTTAACGCCATTTTTAATTAAACGTCATTTACTTTAATTGTTTTGCACATTTTAATTACTACAACGACACACTTTTGTTTCACCAAAGAACGATTGAGTCGCACACATATAACCTAGATCAATTCGATTAGACATACTTAAACGAACTTAATTTTTATACGGGGTGTCAAAACCTAGTTATCAAATGGCGCCGCTGCCGGCTCTTTTCGTAAAGATTAACGGTTTTCTGTGAGAGACCCGTTGCTTTTTGGGATCCGTTCACTTGTGAGCGTTTCTTTTCTTGCTTAAAAAATTCAAAAAACCATAAAAATTAAAAATTGTTAAAAATCCATAAAAATTAAAAATTTCAAAAATCCAAATTTTTTTTAACTTTATTGTGTATATATATTGTCTTCGTGTTTGGTTTCTTTTTCTTTTGCATTTTCAGGTGTATGCGTACTAGATCTTCTAATTATCAGGAGCCCGAGACTCGAGAAGATTTACGTATGTCAGGTGTTAACAACAACAATAATCCACCACACCTCAACAATAACAACAATGTTCTTCCACGGCCCGATCTTCGGACAAAGGAGGAGCTTTGTCAACCTACCATGTTTGGATGAGGAGGACCGATTGCACCGATGCAAATCACGGCTTCTGAGTTTTCGTTGAAGCACCACATGATTCAGCAAGTGCAAACAAATCCTTTCCGTGGATTGCCTGATGATGATGCCAACAAACACCTCGACAAGTTCATTACAATCACCCAAAGCATGAAGTGCCCCGGTGCCACAATGGATGTTCTACGCCTTCAACTGTTTCCACATACTTTATCGCATCATGCCGAGAAATGGTTTGATCGTCTTCCAAAGAATTCAATTCACACTTTGGATGACATGACTCAACGCTTTTTATCGCGCTACTTTCCACCATCCATGGTCACGAGCCTTCGCAATCAAATCAGCGGTTTCATGCAAGATCCCGATGAATCTCTTTTTGATGCTTGGGAAAGATATAATGTCTTGATTGATCGTTGTCCAAACCACAACATGCTCCCTGTGACCTTAATTGATACTTTCTACAACGGTTTGACTTTCCGAGATCGTGATACGATTAATGCAGCCGCCGGTGGCACATTTATGAAAAGGAGACCCGAGGAGTGTAGAGAGCTAATTGAGAACATGACTACTCACCATAAAAACTGGGATTCCTCCGCTTCTTCAAGGAACCACCCGAGAGTCAATGTTTCTTCTACCTCAGCAAACCCTGATATGACCGAACTCACCCGCATGATGACTGAAATGAACAAAAGTATCTTTCTTCTCGCTTCACACCAACAACAACAACAAGTTAAAGCGGTTGTTAATCCTTGTGAAACATGTGGCGGTCCACACTCATACACTGATTGTCCTTCAACTCAAGGAAATCCAAAAAACGTGTATGTAGCTTATGGTAATTATTCACCGGAAAATTACCAAGCTCGACCTCAAGGGGATAGAAATTTGCTGAGTTACCGATCAAACAACTACCTTTCACCCGGTTTTTCTCCTCAAAACCAAAACCCCGCCAACAACTACAATAGAAGCAACCAAATCCCACCAAGAGCGTCTAATCCTTATCACCCACTCACTCAACAAGCCCCACCCATTAACCCCGATGTTGAACCCATCATGAGAACCCAAGGTGAGCAAATCAAGAATCCGTAGAGTCAAATTATCAATCTTAAAGGAGATATTACCAAGCAAGGAAATGAGATAAGATCCGAGCTTCGAGATAATATCCAATCTTCCTTCAGCAATCAAACGAATGATTTGAAGAATATGCTTGCTAGTTTCTTGCCCGCCGCTAAACCCTCTTCTTCAAGTTCTCTACCTTCAAACACCGTCACCAATCCGCGAGCGAATGTGAGTGTATTACTACCCGTAGTGGAGTTACCATAGTAGGACCACCGATCCCGCCCCCATCATCTACACCTCCTCCACCACCATTTATACCTACTCCTCCTACACCTACTATTAGTGCACCATTACCGTCTCTGCCTCGTCATGACGATGTACCCATGAAGGACCCTTCAACATCTCAACCTTTACCTACACCTACACCTTCAACACCCAAACCCAATATCCCTTATACTTCGCGTTTAGGCAAGACAAAAATGCTAACCAAGGATGACTCTCAAGTGACGAGCTATGTGAAGATGCTCTCTCAAATGAACATCAACATTAGCCTTCTTGAAGCACTTGTCCACATGCCGAAATTTGTCAAAGCATTTAAGGAATTGCTTAGCAAGAAGGAGAAGTTGATTGAGCTCGCCAACACACGCTTAAATGAAAACTGTTCTGCAGTTATTCTTAAAGAACTTCCAGAAAAACTTGGAGATCCCGGTCGTTTTGTGTTGCCTTGCATTTTCAACAAAACTGAAGAATTTACTGCCCTAGCTGATCTCGGGGCCAGTATTAATCTTATGCCTTTGAGTGTTTGGAAAACACTATCATTTCCCGACCTCACTCCAACAAAGATGACTCTTGAACTTGCAAATCACACTCTCGCTTACCCCGTTGGTATTGCCGAAGACGTGTTTATTAAAGTTGGCACATTTACTTTCCCAGTCGACTTTGTCGTTTGTGATTATGAAATGGACCCTCGTATTCCTTTAATACTTGGCCGGCCATTCTTGAGAACCGGACGAGCTCTAGTTGATGTTGCCGAAGGTGAGTTAATCTTAAGAGTCGGGAATGATTCACAAGTTTTTAAAATGGGGAAGCTTACAAGCAAATCCTATGGACGAGAATCACTGAATATGATTAATGTGCTTGATGATTTTGTCGTCTAAAACAATCCTCTATTCGACTCTTGCATTGATAATCCACTTTTTCATGATGATGTGGATGATTCTCTATCCAATATGGAACCTTCTCCCATTTATGATTCTCCACCGATCTTCGATGCTTATGATGATGATTCTAGCTCAGATTCGGATGATTATGATGACCTTACTTCTGAGTATCCCGACCTGCCCACGTATGATGATTTCGATGAGGCCGATACTCTTTCGAGTGATTCTTCACATGATGGAGATCCTCCGTCATCCATGCTTAATCCTACTTTGGATGACTACTCATTTGAGGAAGACTTCTCTACGTTTCTCAACACTTACTTCCCTCATGAGAGTGATGCGCCTCCTTTAGATTTTGAAGATTATCGTCTTGATCCTACTTTGGATTTGAAGAACATTCTTTCAAAGGAGAAGAAACCGATCGACACCAATATCCGCAGCACGTATGAGTTAACACCTCTTTGTCCCCCTTCTGAGGACGAGGTTGTGCATCTTCTTCGCGGATCTTCTTCACATTCTGCTGAGCCTGAGTGCTATTTTCCCCTAAAGGAAAAGGTGTTCGACCCCGGTATCGATATTCTGCAGCCATGTCAGTATCCACCTGATGAAATAAAAGGAAATATCTTTGGAACTTATGGAAATCTGCTTGCATCACTTCACCTTTGCTCCCACCGTGCTCCATCGCTGCTTAAGGGAACCTTGCCTACTCTTCTTTGGCTTGCCTTGTTCGTCTTAAGCTTGTGCTATTTGATGGACGAAAACTATGTCTTTGATCCCGGTGGATATGTTTCATGCTTCTTCCTATGATGATCAAGGTCGAGTCAGGCTCACGACTCGGTAATCAAAAATCAAGCGCTTCTTGGGAGGCAACCCATGTATCTATCTTTTAGCTTGCTTTATCCTAAGTGTAGGGGAGACCCGTTGGTTTACTATTTCCTCTCCTCTCTTAATCAGGGATTCGAGCTCAATGATCCACTCTTGATGATTCTTGACGACCCGTGATTCCGTATTCCATCTTCCCGGTTCTATTCTAAACTCTTTTCGATTCACTATTTTATATTTTCTCAATATTAAAATAGGAATCTCTTTAGTTGTCTCTTCCTTAGCGAGATTTAAACAACGTGCACAATGTCCTAAGTGTAGGGGAGTTTACTCCCACATGCTTAAACATTGAGGACAATGTTTATATTAAGTGTAGGGGGACTTCTATCGAAGCTAAGTGGCTCTTTTCCTTGTATTTGTCCTCATTTTAACCAGAAAATCAATTTTTTCGACATTTTTCAAAATTTTTGATCTATTTTGGCCTATTAGTTTTTACCTTTGTATGGTTATTTTCTTTCCTTGCTAGAATAAATGTTTAATAAAGTGGTCTTAATTTTCAAACGTTGTGAATCTTTTGACTCAACCCGAGTTTACTTATATAAGTTACTCTAGCTAGTATCCTTAACGTGTTTAAATCAAATTTTGCTAGGCTTTTATATTGGGAGCTATAAAACGCGAAAGTCTTAACTCTCACGGATTAAGAACAAGAACTTTTCGCAAGTTCCTATAATTGATCCTAGAGAGTCGTTTATCAAGGGAACTTTAAAATGCGATCTCTAAACTTGAAAAAGTCTGAGAGTTTGCAAGATCCTATAAGCGACTCGAAAACCCAAAACTTTGATTTAATAGGATAAGCATCCACGAGTCTTATTACTTGAGATTTTAAATTGTGGAGAACGAGAGATGATAGAGTCAATTATAAGTTTGGTATTCTTTCGGAAATTTATGTGAGTTAATTATGAGCCTATTCTCCCATCGCTTGCTAATAAATTTATCTGCAATAAATAAGTTTGTACGATTTGAAAAGTTACTTAGCTTCTAGCCCAAGATCGTTTAAAAGTTGCTCGGTATGGATTAGAGTTCATAGCCAAGGCATAACTTATTGAAGCGGGACGCGAAGATTGGCGAGTCCAAAAAGGTCCTAACAAGACATGAGGGCTATATTTTGTTTCTAAAGATCCAAAAGTGATGTGAAGAATCATTTATCAAAAATCAATATGAAGGATCGAGACACACGACGAAAAGCAAAAACTCCCCAAAAGTCATGGAGAAGTATATCCGAAAAGACCCTAGCAAGGTATGAGGATAAATAAAGTCAAGTCCAAAAAGGAGGCGGATCGTTGTATATCAAAGTCCAAAATAAAGATTGGAGAAAATGAAGAAGTCGTGGTCCAAGTATGAATCTCTCAAAACTTCAAGTGAAGAAATTCCTATATGAAGAGAAGAACATAATTTCATGAACGTCTCTCAAGGTTTGAAGTATGAAGTCGCTGCCAAATATCGGTCCGAGAAAGGTCTCAAATCGCGAAGCGAGTTATGCCAAGATATGAACTTTATGACGTCCCGAGAAGCAGTTTTAAAAGATTTTGTCCTTTAGCTAATTATTGATTAAATCGTTCACTTTATTTACGGCCTAATAAACTATCGAAATAAGTCAAACAATGCATCCTCGTGATCATTCAAGACAATAATAAAATATAAGAGATACACCTAGGAATAAGGGGGTCTAAGTTAGTAATTGGCCCACATGATTTCGTGTTAGTTTACTAACTTACAATAACAATGATCTCGTTTTTAAGCTTGGTTTGGAGAAAGTGAAAACTTGAGGATGATGATTATACATGACATTTCCAAAACCCAAGGTATGCTTTTGATTTCTTTACGTTGAATGTTTATAGTTTTCTATCTCTTTAATAAAGGCCACTATGGATTGATTATGATGAAAAGTGTAAACGTGCTATGTAACTAATGCATTGCATGAGGACATTGCAATGGTCAAGTGTAGGGGATTTGATAGGTGTGTAAACACCCATCCTTTTTACCACTTAATTACAATAATAACCGAGCTAAAACGTGTATTTTATGTCTTTTATGTCAGAATTATGCATGGTTTGTGTTTTTGTTGTGATTTAGGACGAAAAGGTGAAAAGTAGAGAAAACACGGGCATTCATGGGCTTTTATCAAAGAAAAAGACGAAAGACGAAGTCAAGAAGTCAAGAGTGCAAAAAGAACGGAAGTCCAAGACCAATTCTGAAGATTTATCGAAGAAAATGTCAAAAGACGGAAGTTTATCAAAAGCCAAAAAACTCAAGTCTAATTTATTGAAGAATTACAAGACGAGTTTGAAGAAATCCCGAGACAAAGGCATTTAAAGTCCAAGATTAAGAAGATTAAAAGGCTTAAGGACTAATGGTACAATTAACAAAAGATTAAGAAGAGAAGGACTAAGCATGCAATTAAGGAGAAAGGAAAGAGGGGAGGAAGCTTCCTAAGCACCCCTTAATCCTCCCCTATAAATAGTCATTAAGATTAATCTTTTCATTTTTGTTGGCTAGAGTGACACTAGTTCTTCCACCTTTTAATTACTTGCTCTTTAAATTCATGTCATTTTAAATACTTGTCTTGCACTTTTAATACCTTCTAATTCCAAGTAAGTGTTCTTTAATTTTCTTGTTTTAATCTCTCATTCTTCCTTTCTTTCTATGATTTAATCTTTGTTTACATGCTTATTGTGTTGCTTATTTGATAAAAGGTTATGTTTTTATGCTTTTGATTGTTTTAGATCATTGATTTTTATAGCTTATTTGTAATTATCTTTAAGTTTCTAAAGTTTTTATAAAAGTTATTTTTATATAAAAGATTGTTTTCGTAAACCTTGTTTCATTTTGTGTTTTTAAAAGTCTTTAAACTATAGCTTATTAGCTTTTTCTTATACAGTTTTCATTAGGATTTTAGGTGTGTGCTTATTTGGTTAATAGCTTATTAGTTGTGCTTATTTTCGATTCCTTTTACTGTATTCCGATCTCTTTGATCAGAAAAAGGGTTTATTATTCCGACCATAGCTTCATTTGCTTGGTCGGAATGGGGTTTATGATATTCCGATTGGAAGGTTTGTGACATTCCGATCAGGGTAAGTTGGTATTCTGATCAGAGTTTTTTTGTTTGGTTATTCCGATCTGAAAAGGTGACAGCATTCCGATTGGAGTTCCGACAACATTCCGATTGGGAGGATTCCGATAGCCCCTTATTCCCACATTCCGATTGAAGTATTCCGATCAGGGTGAGTTTGGTTATTCCGATCAGGTAGGTGACATTCCGATTGGAATTCCGATCATCATTCCGATCGGAGGGGTAGGTTTATTATTCCGATTGTGTTCCGATCGGAATACATTCCGACCAGGAAGGTTTGTTTTTTCTATTTCGTCTTATTTTATTTTTAAGTTCTCATTTTAATACTTTGTCAAATTTTAATTTTCGTCACGCTCTAATTTCAAGTCACTTAATTTCTCATTATTTTACTTTTCAAAGTTTTTAATATTGCACCCTTTACTTTTAATTAGATTTAGATTTATTTTAATGCCATTTTTAATTAAACGTCATTTACTTTAATTGTTTTGCACATTTTAATTACTACAACGACACACTTTTGTTTCACCAAAGAACGATTGAGTCGCACACATAGAACCTAGATCAATTCGATTAGACATACTTAAACGAACTTAATTTTTATACGGGGTGTCAAAACCTAGTTATCATTGATCGATCGTTGTCCAAACCACAACATGCTTCCCATGACCTTAATAGATACTTTCTACAAGGGTTTGACTTTTCGTGATCTTGATGCGATTAATGCAGCCGCCGGTGGCACATTTATGAAAAGAAGACCCGAGGAGTGTAGAGAGCTTATTGAGAACATGACTACTCATCACAAAAATTGGGATTCCTCCGCTTCTTCAAGGAACAACCCGAGAGTCAATGTTTCTTCTACTTCAGCACACCCCGACATGACCGAATTCACCCGCATGATGGCCGAAATGAACAAAAATATCTTGCTCATCGCTTCAAACCAACAACAACATGTTAAAGCTGTAGCAAATCCTTGTGAGACATATGGCGGTCCACACTCATACACTGATTGTCCTTCTACTCAAGGCAATCCGGAAAACGTGTATGCGGCTTATGGTAATTATTCACCCGAAAATTACCAAGCCCGACTTCAAGGGGATCGAAATTTGCTAAGTTACCGGTCGAACAACTACCTTTCACCCAGTTTTTCTCCACAAAACCACAACCCCAACAACAATTACACTAGAAGTAACCAAATCCCACCTCGAGCTTCTAATCCTTATCACCCACCCGCTCAACAAGCCCCACCCAACAATCAAGATGTTGAAGCCTTAATGAGAACCCAAGGAGAGCAAATTAAGAATCTACAAAGCCAAATTATCAATTTAAAAGGGGATATCACTAAGCAAGGTAATGACATTAGATCCGAGCTTCGAAATGGTATACAATCCTCCTTCAGCAATCAAACGAATGATTTGAAGAATATGCTGGCTAGTTTCTTACCCACAACTCAACCCTCTACTTCGAGTTCTCTACCTTCAAACACCGTCACCAATCCGAGAGCGAATGTGAGTGCTATTACTACCCGTAGTGGAGCTACTTTAGTAGGACCATCTATCCCACACCCAGTTACTCCATCTACACCTCCTCCACCACCATTTATCCCTACTACTCCCACACCTAGTATTAGTACACAATTACAGTCTCCGCCTCGCCGTGAAGAAGTACACAAGACGAATCCTCCACCAACCCTACCTTCCACCTTTAACCATTCAACATCTCAACCTTCACCTTCTACACCTCCACCACCCAACCCTAGCATTCCTTACCCTTCTCGACTCAACAAGGCTAGAATTTTGACTAAGAATGAAATTCTAGTCGCTAACTTTTTGGAAAAGATTGCCGGAATGAAAATCACCTTTACCCTTGTTGAAGCGGTTGCCCAAATGCCACAATTTGTCAAGATGTTTAAGGAATTGCTTAGTAAGAAAGGGAAGATGGTCGAGTTTGTTAATACTCGCTTGAATGAAAATTGCTCTGCAATCCTTCTTAAAGAACTTCCGGAAAAACTTGGAGATCCCGGTCGTTTTGTGCTACCTTGTACTTTTAACCAAACCGACAAATTTACTGCCTTAGCCGATCTCGGGGCCAGTATAAATTTGATGCCTTTAAGTGTTTGGAAAAAGTTATCATTGCCCGACCTTACACCCACGAAGATGACTCTTGAGCTAGCCAATCGCACTCTCGCTTACCCCGTTGGTATTGCCGAAGATGTGTTCATTAAAGTTGGCACATTCACTTTTCCGGTCGACTTTGTCGTTGTGGATTATGAAATGGACCCTCGTATTCCGTTAATACTTGGACGCCCATTTCTGAGAACCGGTAGAGCTTTAATAGATGTGGATAAATGTGAACTCATTTTAAGAGTCGGGGATGATGCATAAGTTTTTGAAATGGGGAAGCTTACAAGCAAATCCTCTGGAAGAGAATCGGCGAATATGATTAGTGTGCTTGATGATTTTGCCGTCTACAACAATCCTCTATTCGATTCTTGCAATGATAATCCACTATTTCAAGATGATGTGGATGATTCTCTCTCCAATTTGGAACCTTCACCCATATATGATTCTCCACCGATCTATGATGCTTATGATGATGATTCTAGCTTCAATGGGGATGATTATGATGATTTTACTTCTGAGTATCTCGACATGCCCACTTATGATGATTTTGATGAGGCTGATACTCTTTCGAGTGATTCTTCTCATGCTGAAGATCCTCTAAAATCCATGCTTAATCCTACTTTGGATGACTACTCCTTTGAGGAAGACTTTTCTACTTTTCTCAATACTTACTTCCCTCATGAGAGTGATGCCCCTCCTTTAGACTTTGATGAATATGGTCTTGATCCTTCTACGGACTTGAAGAAAATTCTTTCAAAGGAGCCAACACCGGACGACACCAACATCCGCAGCACGTATGTTTTGACACCTCTTTGTCCACCTTCTAAGGACGAGGTTGTGCATTTTCTTAGTGGATCATCTTCAAATTCTGCTGAGCCTGAGTGCTATTTTCCCCTAAAGGAAAAGGTGTTCGACCCTGGTATCGATATTCTTCTGCCATCTCAGTATCCATCTGATGAAATAAATGGAAAGAATTTTGGAACTTATGAAGATATGCTTGCACCTCAGAACCCTTGCTACCACCGTGCTCCATCTTTGCTTAAGGGAACCTTGCCTATTCTTCTTTGGCTTGCCTTGTTCGCCTTAAGCTTGTGCTATTTGATGGACGAAAACTATGTATTTGATCCCGGTGGATATGTTTCATGCTTCTTCCTATGCTAATCAAGGTCGAGTCAGGCTCACGACTCGGTGATCAAAAATCAAGCGCTTCTTGGGAGGCAACCCAAGTATCTATCTTTTAGCTATCTTTATCCTAAGTGTAGGGGAGACCCGTTGGTGTTTGTTATTTCCTCTCTCCTCATATTCAGGGATTCGAGCGCTCAATGATCCACTCTTGATGATTTTTTATGACCCGTGATTCGGTGTTTCCGTCTTCCCGGTTCTATCCTAAACTCTTTTCGATTCACTATTTTATATTTCTCAAATATTAAAATAGGAATCTCTTTAGTTGTCTCTTTCTTAGCAAGATTTAAATAACGTGCACAATGTCCTAAGTGTAGGGGAGTTTACTCCCACATGCTTAAACATTGAGGACAATGTTTATATCAAGTGTAGGGGGACTTCTATCAAAGTTAAGTGGTCTTTTCCTTGTATTTGTCCTCATTTTAACAGGAAAATCAATTTTTTGACATTTTTCAAAATTTTTGATCTATTTTGGCCTATTAGTTTTTCCCTTTGTATAGTTATTTTCTTTCTTTACTAGAATAAATTTTTAATAAAGTGGTTTTAATTTTCAAACGTTGTGAATCTTTTGACTCAACCCGAATTTACTTATCTAAGTTTACTCTAGCTAGTATCCTTAACGTGTTTAAGTCAAGTTTTGCTAGGCTTTTATATAGGGAGCTTTAAAACGCGAAAGTCTTAACTCTCACGGGTTAAGAACACGAACTTTTCGTAAGTTCCTATAAATGATCCTAGAGAGTCGTTTATCAAGGGAACTTTAAAATGCGATTTCTAAACTTGAAAAAGTCTAAGAATTTGCAAGATCCTATAGATGACTCGAAAACCCAAAACTTTGATTTAGTAGGCTAAGCATCCACGAGTCTCATTCCTTGAGATTTTAAATTGTGGAGAACGAGAGATGATAGAGTCAATTATAAGTTTGGTATTCTTTCGTGAATTTATGTGAGTTAATTATAAGCCTATTCTCCCATCGCTTGCTAATAAATTTATCTGCAATAAATAAGGTTGTACGATTTGAAAAGTTACTTAGCTTCTAGCCCAAGATCGTTTAAAAGTTGCTTGGTATTGATTAGAGTTCATAGCCAAGGCATAACTTATTGAAGCGGGATGCGAAGATTGGCAAGTCCGAAAAGGCCCTAACAAGGCATCAGGGCTACATTTTGTTGCTAAAGATCCCAAGTGATGTGAAGAATCATTTATTAAGAATCAATATGAAGGATCGAGACACACGACGAAAAGCAAATACTCCCGTAAAGATCATGAAGAAGTCTATCCAAAATGGCTCTAACAAGGTATGAGGATAAATAGATCCAAGTCCTAAAAGAGGCGGATCGTTGTATATCAAAGTCCAAAATAAAGATTGGAGAAAAATGAAGAATTCATGGTCCAAGTATGAAGAATCTCTCAAAACTTCAAGTGAAGAAATTCCTATTATGAAGAGAAGACCATTATTTCATGAACGTCTCTCAAAGATTTGAAGTATGAAGTCGCTGCCAAATATCGGTCCAAGAAAGGTCTCAAATCGTGAAGCGAGTTATACCAAGATATGAACTTTATGAGGTCCCGAGAAGCAGTTTTAAAAGATTTTTGTCCTTTAGCTAACTATTGATTAAATCGTCCCACTTTATTTTCAGCCTTAATAACTATCGGAATAAGTCAACAATGCATCCTCGTGATCATTCAAGACAATAATAAAATATAAGAGATACACCTAGTAATAAGGGAGTCTAAGTAAATAATTGGCCCAAATGAGTTTGTGTTAGTTTACTAACTTATAATAACAATGATCTCGTTTTTAAGCTTGGTTTGGAGAATGTGAAAACTTGAGGATGATCATTCACGACATTTCCAAAACCCTAAGGTATGTCTTTGATTTCTTTACTTACTTTCTTCCTTTGAATGTTTACAATTTTCTATCTCTTTAATAAAGGCCAATATGGATTGATTATGATGGAAAATGTAAAACGTGCTTTATAACTAATGCATTACATGAGGACATTGGAATGGTGAAGTGTAGGGGATTTGATAGGTGTGTAAACACCCATCCCTTTTACCACTTAATTACAATAATAACCAGGCCAAAACGTGTATTTTATGTCGTAAATGTCGGAATTATGCGTGGTTTGTGTTTTTGTTGTGATTTTAGTATCAAAATGTTAAAAGGGAAGAATTCACGGCTTTCACGGGCTTTTAACGAAGAAAAAGACAAAAGACGAAGTCAAGAAATCAAGAGTTCAAAAAGAACGGATGTCCAAGGCCTATTCTGAAGATTTATCGAAGAAAAAGTCCAAAGACGGAAGTTTAGTAAAGCCGAAGAACTCAAGTCTAATTTATGAAGAAATCACAAGAAGAGTTTAAAGTAATCCCGAGACAAAGTCTAAAAGGTCGAATAATTTAAAAGATTAAAGACTAAAGACGAAGGATTAAAAGATAATTAAAGAAAGAAGAAAGAGAGGAGGAAGCTTCCTTCCCCTAATCACCTCCTCCTCCTATAAATAGGCCATTATTTCATTTCATTTGTTTTGTTGGCTAAGTGTGACAATTAGTCTTCCATCTTTAATTTTTGCACATTTAATTTTCATGTCATTTACTTTAATTGCACATTTAATTACCTTGCACCTTTAAATTCAAGTAAGTTTCTTTTTCATGTTATTGAATCTTTATCTTTATTGTTAATCTCTCATCTTCCTTTCTTGTGATTGATTTAATCTTAGGTTTATGTTTATGTTCTCTAGTTTTTATTGATTTGATTAAGTGGGTTTTGAATATTTTGATTATTATTGTTAGTGTTATTGATTTGGTTTGATTGGTAATCATTAGTTGATTATTTGTGATTAGTCTTGCTTAATCTTTTGGTTTGATTTGATTAGTTTTGTCTAGATTCGTTTCTTTTTGTTCTTCCTTGTTCTTCGTTGTCTGTTTTTTCCAAGTTATTCCGGATCAAATCCATTTATTCCGGATGAAGGGATTTTGTTGATTATTCCGGATCAGCTGTTTATTCCGGATCAAGGTGTTGTTGAGATTATTCCGAACCAGTGGATTATTTTGGATAAACCCAATATTCCGAATAAAGGTAATATACCGGATCAGTGGATATTCCGAATCAAGCTGGTATTCCGGATCAAGGTATTCATTTGGAATAGCTTATATTCCGGATCAAGGTGTTCATTCGGAATAAGTTATATTCCGGATAAACAGTTTATTCCGAACCACTGGATTATTCTGAATCAGCAGGCAAATATTCCGAATAAAGAATTTATTCCGGATAAGTGACATATTCCGAATAAAGGATTTTCCGGATAAAGGTCTAGGTGTAAAATATCCCGGATGAAGCTTTATTCCGCATGAGGTAATTATTCCGAGTGAAGAAGAATTATTCCGAACGAAGGTGACATTCCGAACGAGTGATTATTCCGAACGAAGGTTTATTCCGAATGAGCTGTTTTCAGTTTATTTTAAATTTCTGTTTTTAAGTTTGAATTTTTAAGCTTTACTTTTCCCGCCTTTTTAATTAGTCGCACTTTAAGTTTACTTGCCTTAGATTTATTTTAAGCTTGCCTTAGTTTAAGTTTAAGCTTGCCTTTAGGATAGTTTTAAGTTTGCGTTACTTACTTTAATTGCCTTTTAATTTTTCGTCACGTTTTTAATTTCTCGTCATTTACTTTAAATTAGATTTAGATTTAAATTACCGCCATTTACTTTAAAGTTTTTGCATTTTTAATTTTACTACAACGACACAACATTTGTTTTCACCAAAGACAGCTGAGTCGCACTTAAACCAGTAATCAATTCGAGGAGACCGGAACAACGATATTTTCATACTAGGTAAAAGCCACGTATTATGTATGCATTTGGTGAAGTTTGGCTGGCTGAATTGTGCTATAAGTTCTTATTGAACCTCAACTGCTTATTGTTCTAAGTCTGGTGCATGTCTGATGCTTAATTGAATTAACTGTACAAATTGGCTGATTGTGATTGTGATTTCTTTGTTGTTATTGACTCCTTATGATCCATTGATCATTTGGGTGCCTTTGTGTAACTTGAATCTCCAAAAAAATTACTAAAGACAAAAAGTCAAGAAAGTCAAGTAGTGGAAACCTTTCCCACTGCTCAGACACCAAAACTAGCCCCTGCTAGTGTTAATTTTCAGTTAGCTTATTAATAAGCCATATTGGCTTATTTAGACCTGCAACAACTTACTTTTTCTGATTAATTCTCATCATTTGACCCATTTGTATGAACTGGAGCTTATCAGACTTTAGCTTTGACTTTTTGCTAGAAAACTCTTAAAGTTGACTTTTAAAGAAGTGCTCATTTGCTTATTTCAGCTTATTTAGTGAACTTATTTGAAAACTTTTTGTTGATTAAGCTTAGTTAAGTCATTTAAAAGCTTTTGAAACTTGAATCAGCTTTTGGGGTGGCCTAGAACTCGAAAACGACTATTTTGTCGTTTTGTGAAGATAGCTTATTGCTTTTTCAGGCTTATTCCTTGGACTTTTTTCAAATTTATTTTTACAGAAGTCTTAAGTAACTCAAAATTAGCCTGTGTGTCTAATTTGAGCTTATTGCATCAGCTTATAGCTTAATGGGCCTTAAAGCCCATAAAGAATAAGCTGTTTGAAATAAGCCAGCTTATATCACATTTTCAGCTTTTGGGCCTTTGAAAAATTGTGTTCAGAATCAAATTTTGAGTCAGATATGAGTTTTTGGGCCATTTTTATAAACATTTTTCTTATTGGGCATATTTTGGCCCAATAAGGGTTTGTTTTGGATTTTGGCCCATTTGAAGGCCCATTAGGGGTATTTTGTAATTTCAACTTCATTTCTGTGTTATTTAGGTTAAATGAAACTAGTTTGCAAGTTTTAGAATTTTTTATAAATTTTGGATTTTTAATATTATTTTATTATTATTTTATTATTAAAAATTAAAATTTAGATTTTTCAAGATTTTATATTTTTCTTATGTTAAATACATTAAGTTAGGAATTTTACAACTTTTAGAATATTTTTATTCTCATTAGATTAATTTTTATAATTATTTTAAATTTTAATAGTTTTAATAGTTTTTAATTGTTTTTAAATAATTTTAATTAATTTTAAAATTTTCAAAAATAGTTTTAAATTAAGTTAGGTCATTTTAGAGGTTTACAATTGAAAAAATCTCATTTTGGGCTTTTTGTTAATTAAATTGATTTTTTGGGCTTTAATTAGCATTAGAAAATTATTATTTAATTAAATAAAAGGTTTGGGTGATTTTTGATTTTTTGTAAACTGTAATTATATTATTTAGGATTTATTGCAATTTTCTAGGAATTCTTAGGGAAAATTTTAAATTTTGCTACTTTTTACGGTTTTACGTGTACGACCATTTCGTCTTAGTTTAATTCGTCATCGTAACCGTCATTCTCTCCTAATCTCATTTCTATTTTCTTTTCTCATAATCAATATAATCACATAATTAATCATCTCTTAACACACGCACCAAGCCTCCTTGAGAACGATACCCACTTTGGGTCATAACTTGTGGTTTTCCTAAATCACTTGTTAATACTTGCCCTAATTACGCTTTGTTTTCCTAAACAAGGTTGTAAACTATAACCATCATTTTGGTGCCGCTGCTGGGGAGGGGTGTTGTGTTTTGATTTGGAAATTGTTGTTTTTATATATAACCATAATATCTATTTGTATTAGTAGCACTATACTAATACGTATTATCGGTTTTTCGTTTTTTGTGTGAATACTATTACTATATTCTATACGTAGAACAATAAATTCACAAGTACTCCAAAAGTGTGAAAACACATCCTTGACTTGGGAGGTCATTACCCAATCATTGTATTCGAATCTCAAACAAGAAAGAAAAGGAAAAAATAGATAAATACTTTCGTGAAACTCGATTTTGAAAAAATACAAACTATAAGGTGGGTATAAGGCGGGTATTATAAAATATACCCTAAGGAAATAGGCTCTTAAGTGCTTTGCACGTCCTCGTTTCCCCGCTTGCTTGTGAGTATTTTGTGATTGAAATCTAATCGAGGGTTTTGCCGCCTAAAGTATTATTAAGTATCATATATACTTTCTTGGTTTCATTTGATTAAACCATCTTGAACGTTTTGGTGTTCCACCAACATTCTAAAGTCATCGAAGGCGTTCACTTCACGTGATCGTTTTCATTCCTTGAGGCTTCTTTAATGAAGAGATTTGATTAAGGAGGAGATTTGTAGATTTTGGTCTACTTAATACAACCACAAAAATCCAAAAAAGTAAAAACAATCAAAAACTACAAAAAAATTGGAAAAATACAAAACACCAAAAAGAATCTTCTTTGCTCATCCCCTCGTTGTACGTGACGTTTATGCAAACCCGCAACCAAGCAAGACGTGCACGTAAATGAAGAAACCGAAAGGAGTCAACACCTACTCCTAATCTTTCTAGTGAGGAGTCTCCTATTGACGAACCCATTGTAAGAGAGGAACCAACCATGGAGAATCGAACTATGATGGAGTTACTTCAAGCACCCACCGAGGGTTATGGAGAGGCTATTGTAATTCCCGCTATCCTTGCGGAGAATTTTGAAGTGAAAACGGGTTTGTTGTCGATGATCCAAAACAACAAATTCCGTGTTGATGAAAAGGACAACCCAAACCATATCCGCCAATTCAATCGTCTTATCGCCACTTGCAAATTTAAGGATGTTGTTAATGAATCGATTAAGATGATGCTTTTTCCATATTCCTTAGCGGGGCCCACTAAAATTTGGTTAGAGAAAGAGCCACCCAATTCTATATTGACGTGGAAGGATCTCGTTTCAAAATTTGTGAACCAATTTTTTCCGCCCTCTAAGACTACGCATTTGAAAAACGAGATTTCAAAATTTTCACAAGAATTTAATGAGAGTTTTTCAACGGCTTGGAATAGGTTTAAGGAAATGTTACATGAGTGTCCTCATCACGGTTTTTCCGATTTGCATCAAATTGACACGTTTTACAATGGGCTTAATGATCATGAAAAAGATTATCTAAATGCCGTCGCGGGTGGTAATTTTTTGTGTAAAACGGTTGAGGAAGCTTTGGTGATAATTGAGAATAGATCTAAGGTGTATAGTCCTCGTAGCACGTCGAGTGTTCGTAAGGCTTCGTCTTCGGCTTCACCTTCTTTGTCTAATACCATCGATGCTTTCCAAATTGAGGCGAACTTGGAAAACAAAATCTTTGATAAGCTTAAAGGACTTTTAATTGAATTCAAAGTTGGAGAACAAAGTGCTCCCGCTATGGCTAAAGCGGTTGAGGCTTCATGTATGTATTGCGGTGGAGGTCATGATTTCTCCGAGTGCATTACCAACGGTGGTAACACTTCGAGTGCCTACGCGGCCACGGGAACTTACAACCAAAATGGTCAAGTTACCCGCTCTAATCAATTGACTCCACCGGGTTTTGCTTCAAATCAAAATGCTAATAACAACTATCGAAACAATCAAGTTGGTTTCAAAAACAATTACAAAGGAAACTATGGGAATCAAGGGGCTAATAATCAAGTTTCAAACAAAAATCAAAGTAATTTTCAAAACAAAAACAAGAGTTTGCAAACTTTGAAAGATCTTCCAAATGAATTTGTTGAATACGCTAATGGAAACGATGATAGGTTTGAGAATATTCAAAGAGAAATCATTAGCCTAAGATCCGAGTTTAAGAACGACTTGAAGAAAGAGTTGAAAAATGAGTTAGCAAATGAGCTTAAAATCCATACAAACAAAATGGAAGGAAATGTAACTAGGTTACAACAAAACCAACAAAAAATGGAACAAGGGCAACATGAAATTAAGCAAGAAATGAGTAAATTCGAGAAGAGGCAATCCATGTTTGAGGACAAAATTTCATCTATGTTTGAGGCAATTATGTGCAAACCGTCTTCGAGTAGTCTTCCTAGCAATACCATATCGAACCCTAAGGGTGAGATGAAAGTGATTACCACACGTAGTGGTAAGACACTTAAGGAACCGACTCCTCAACCAATTTCTCCTACGGAGGATGCAATTGAGGAAGAACCCGAGGTGGTGGTCAAAAAGGAGCATGTCCAAATCCCACGAAGTACCGCTCATGCCACACCTACGGTTGACCCATTACCAACATTAGAACCCGAGATTCCAAAGGCTATGCCTATGCCTCAACCCACACCACCATTGCCCTATCCATCGAGACTTAGAAAGGAGAAACGTCAAGAGCGCGACAATTACCAATTTGAGTTTTTTATGAAAATGTTTCGTGATTTGCAGTTTAATGTGAGTTTCGCTGATGCTTTGGTCATGATGCCTCGATTTGCCGCTGACTTTTAGAGTATGTTGAACAACAAGGAGAAATTGCATCAATTTTCTAGTTGTTCATCGGTTTATCTTAATCGCATACCTCAAAAAGTCGGTGAACCCGGTAAATTCTTGATCCCTTGTGCAATCCAAGATATGGAAGAATTCTATGCCTTGGCCGATCTTGGTGCTAGTATTAACTTGATGCCACTTGCAATCTTCAAGTCACTCAATCTTCCTAATCTTACTCCTTCACTAATGTCTATCGAGTTGGCCGACCATTCCACGATTCCCGCATGTGGATTGGCGGAAGACGTTTTTGTGAAAGTGGGAATGTTCTACTATCCGGTAGACTTTATCATCATCGATATTCCCACGGATCCTCAAGTTCCTCTCATTTTAGGTCGTTCGTTTTTAGGTACGTATATGGCTTTGATTAATGTTCATGCTAGAAAGATCACCTTACGTTTCAACGACGAGGAACTTGTTATAAACGCAACTCAAAACTCTCAAATTTCTCATGTTTATTCCGTTGCAACCATAAACCTCGTTGATATGATTGACGTTGTTTGTGAGGAATTTTCACAAGAAGTTCTAGGTTTTGGTGATGATGAAAATAGTGGCAATCCCACTATGTTAGATCCCATTCTTGATAACTCGACACCAACCTTCACTCCATTTGAAGGTGGTGGTTTTACGTTGGAAGAATTTGATGTTCCACGTACTTGTAACGAAGACCTCGACAATGATGAGGACTTCTCGATTATTAAGGATTTTCTTAACGATTTCCCATTTCCTCTACCCGAGGAGGTTATGACTATCGAACCCAATCTTCAATTGAGGAACCACCTATCCTCGAGTTGAAAGATTTACCTCCTCATATCGAATATGTCTTTTTGGAGGAGGGCGACAAGTTTCCGGTTATTATTTCGAAAGAACTTTCAAATGATGAAAAAACCGCACTTGTCGATGTTCTAAAGGATCACAAAGGGGCAATTGCGTGGAAGTTATCCGACATTAAGGGGATCGATCCCAAATTTTTTACCCATAAAATCTTAATGGAGGAGGATTACAAGCCCGCAATCCAATCTCAAAGAAGGGTGAACCCCAAAATTCACGACGTCATCAAAAAGGAAGTCCTAAAACTCCTTGACGCGGGAATGATTTACCCTATTTCCGATAGCCCTTGGGTGAGTCCTATTCATTGTGTCCCTAAAAACGGAGGAATGACCGTTGTGCCAAACGATGCCAGCGAGTTAATTCCCACTAGACTCGTGACCGGATGGAGAGTGTACATTGACTATCGTAAGTTGAATGAAGCCACTCGAAAAGACCATTTTCCTTTGCCCTTCATGGACCAAATGTTCGAGCGTCTTGCGGGAAACGATTTCTATTGCTTTTTAGATGGTTTTTCCGGTTACTTCCAAATTCCCATCGATCCTCGTGATAAAAAAACTACGTTTACGTGTCCATATGGAACGTTTGCCTATCGTAGAATGCCATTCGGACTTTGTAATGCACCGGGAACCTTTCAAAGGTGCATGATGTCTATTTTCCATGATATGATCAAGAAGACGATGGAAGTCTTCATGGATAACTTTTCCGTGTTTGGTAATTCGTTCACTTCGTGTTTGTCGAATCTTGAGAGAATGTTGAAGCGTTGTGAGGAAACCAACCTTGTGCTTAGTTGGGAAAAATGTCGTTTTATGGTTAAAAGTGGAATCGTCTTAGGGAACAAGGTTTCGAAAGCGGGGATTGAGGTAGATCAAGCTAAGGTAGATGTCATCGCCAAATTACCTCATCCCAAAACCGTTAAGGGAGTTAGGAGTTTCCTAGGCCACACGGGCTTTTATCGTCGATTCATCAAGGATTTTTCAAAGATCTCTCGACCTATTACACATCTCCTTGAAAAAGATGCACGTTTTGTCTTTGACGAAGATTGTGTAAGAGCCTTTGAAATCCTTAAGAGGAAACTTACCGAAGCTCCCATTCTTGTTGCTCCCAATTGGAATCTCCCCTTTGAGCTCATGTGTGATGCTAGTGACTATGCTATTGGGGCCGTATTGGGGAAACGCCATGAAAAACACTTCTTGCCTATTCACTATGCTAGCAAGAAGACGATCGAAGATCAACTAAAATACACTACAACGGAGAAGGAGTTCCTTGCCGTGGTGTATGCATTTGAAGAATTTCGACCTTATCTTGTCTTGACGAAATGCATAGTGTATACGAATCATTCGGCAATCAAGTATCTTATGGCTAAGCAAGATGCAAAGCCAAGATTACTTCGTTGGATTCTCCTCCTTCAAGAATTTGATCACAAAATCGTTGACCAAAAAGGAGCCGAGAATCTAGCGGCCGATCATCTTTCTCGTTTGGAAGATCCTCACCAGAGTGTTTACGAGCCCAAGGAAATCACCGAAACATTTCCGCTTGAGATACTTGGTGTAGTGAATTCTAAGCTTGATTCTTCCACCTCGTGGTTTGCGAACATCGCAAATTACCATACGGGTAACTTCATCATCAAGGGTATGACGACTCAAGAAAAACAAAAATTCTTTCGTGGCGTCAAGTTCTACTTTTGGAACGACCCTTACTTGTTTCGGACTTATGCGGATCAAATTATTCGACGTTGTGTCTTTGGTACCGAAGCTTTTAACATCCTTAGAGC
Source organism: Glebionis coronaria (assembly GCA_025667525.1). Taxonomy (NCBI): domain Eukaryota; kingdom Viridiplantae; phylum Streptophyta; class Magnoliopsida; order Asterales; family Asteraceae; genus Glebionis; species Glebionis coronaria. The sequence continues at coordinate 286,656 of JANFOE010000176.1, forward strand.
TTGTTACTAGGGACCCACGGGTGGTCACCACGGTGCTAATCTAACGGCTAAGAAGGTCTTTGATGCCGGTTTCTTTTGGCCTACTATTTACCGAGATGCACATGAGCTTGTGAAGTCATGTGACTCATGCCAACGACAAGGAAAAGCCTCACAAAAAAATGAAATTCCACAAAATATCATCTAAGTGTGTGAGATCTTTGACGTTTGGGGCATCGACTTTATGGGGCCGTTCCCATCATCTCGTGGTAACAAGTACATCCTTGTCACGGTTGACTACCTATCTAAGTGGGTGGAAGCTAAGGCTTTGCCCACCAATGATGCTCGTGTGGTAGTCAAGTTTTTGAAAAGCTTGTTTTCTCGGTTTGGAACCCCTCGTGCGATCATAAGCGATCGTGGAACCCATTTTTATAACGACCAATTCGAAAGGGTCCTAAGGAAATATGGGGTTACACATCAGCTTTCTACGGATTATCACCCACAAACGAGTGGACAAGTCGAGGTTTCAAACCGAGCGTTGAAGAGGATCTTAGAGAGATCGATTGGGGAAAACCGACAATCTTGGTTGGATAAGTTGGACGATGTTTTAGGGGCCTTTAGGACCGCTCATAAGACGCCCATCGGGTGCACTCCTTATAAGCTAGTATATGTGAAGAATTGTCACTTGCCAATTGAACTCGAACACAAGGCTTATTGGGCCCTAAAGCATTGTAATGATGACATGGAGACCACGAGAAAACACCAGAAAATGCAATTAAATGAATTGGATGAATTAAGGGATATTGCTTATGAAAATTCATTGATTTATAAAGAAAAGACTAAAAATTTGCATGATTCAAAAATTAAAAACCGGGTTTTTAACATTGGGGATCAAGTTTTGCTTTTTAATTCTCGTTTGAAAATCTTTTCCGGTAAGTTGAAATCCCGTTGGTCCGGTCCATTCACCGTGATTCAAGTTTTTCCATATGGGACCATCGATCTAGCTCAAAATGATGGCCCCAATTTCAAGGTGAATGGACATAGGTTGAAGCACTACTTTGGCGGGGAAGTTCCATCCTTGAACTACCTCGACCAAATCACCTTTCCTAATGATAATTAGTATTAAGTGGATCGAGTCAAGCTCATGACTCGATAATCAAAAACGAGGTGCCTCGTGGGGGAGTCCCATGCTTATCCTATGTACATATTATCGCCTTTTAATGTAGTAACGTATGGGGATTTGTGCCCTTCCAACCTTTGTTCCGTGGTTGTTTGTGAATTGTGGATGTTAGATGATCATTATCTTCACGATTGGAGCCTCTCGCGTTCGTTTTATGGGAGCACTCGATCGTTTGCTTTGAAGACTTTCTCAATATCCATGATATATCCTTTGATGTTCTAACCTTAGGTTTATATCACACTTCATAAACGGATTTAAATTTAACGGTTACACCTTTTCCATGCTAGATTAGGCATTCGACTACGTCTCTAGTATGGGGGTGTTTTGCACCCCTAGACTCGAAACATTGAGGACAATGTTTAACTTTAGTATGGGGGTGATTAGATACTTCCCTTGCCAAACCTTCACACTTTCCAAAGTTTATCTTTTGGTTTATCGTTTTGTTGCAAAATAAGGCTAAAAATGCCCAAATTTTAAAATTTTTCTCATGTTTTATAAGTGTTTGAAGACACGAATGTAGATTTTCCGATGGCGAGAATAAGAGTAATTTTTTACTCGACCGTGCGTGTTGAGCACTTAGCTTCTATTCCTTAACTTCACATTAGGCTAAGTCTCTTAAATGAGGACGAGAAATGATAGGGTTAATTATAAGTTACTATGCTAAACGTAGAGTACTCGTATTCTTTCAAAAACTCACGTGTTCTCGTTATTTGCTTATTCTCCCTTCGCTTGTAAATATTTTTTGCTTAATAAATATTGACTTAGCGGTTTAGTCTTGATTGTTGGGTTTCTAGTCTTTTCTAGTAGCTTCCGTGTAATTAAATTGGGAAGACATTAAGGTATCACCAGCGTCACGGTTTTGAAGTATTGGCACCCGAATAATCGAAAGCTTCACCCAATAATAAGATTTCAAGTGCTCACCTAAATCAAGCAAACAATTTGAAGCCCACAAAGCCGAAAAATCTATGCAAAATTGAAAGTGAATCAAGCCTTAATCTTTGAAGCTTTAAAGATCCAAAATTCGCCTTAGCGTGAGGATATACGTCTTTGGCTAATAAAACCACCGATGAGGTAGATAATAAAAGGCAAGGCAGGACCGAAGTCATAATAAAAGCTTCACGGCGAAGTTGAATACAAGATGGAGGTAAACCTATGATAATAAGGCCCTTCCGTTAGGGGGCGTATAAAAGTCTTGGTAATAAGTCTCATGTTCAAAACCGTTATAAAACCGTGTTTATCGATCCTTCTTGTTGACTTAATTGTTTGAATCGTTGTCTATTAGGAGGGGTTATTGATTTGATGGTCTTGGTTACACCGTTAGGACTCTATTTTTAGACCTAAATCTCTATTATCGGATAAATCAAACAATGTATCCTCGTGAAACATTCAAGGCAAAATAAAATATAAGAGATACAACTTAGGAAAATGGGAGGATAAGTACGTGATTAGGGCATACGAGTAGTGTTAGCATTACTAACTTATAATGACAATGATCTTGTTGCACGCTTGGCATGGAATTAGGGGTGAAAATCGAGGACGATGAAATTATTTATAACTAAGAATTCACGTGTTCTTATTCTATGAACCTAAACGTCCTATTTTGCGATGAAAAACATACATTATGTCTAAAGCGCAAGTAGTAGTAATAGTAGTAGTATAGCTAGTTTATCATTCAATAAAGTGAATAAAAATGAATTTTGGAGGTGCTACGATACTTTATTCAAGCATTGCGTGAGGGCACGACAATGGTTTAGTATGGGGGAGTGCTGAGACTTCTTTTATACATAGTCTCATCGTCCAAAAAGGGCTTTAAATACATAAAATATCATGAAATTGGCCAAATATATGCTTGTGTTTGTTGCTTGTGTATTTTAGGTACGGATATTGAGAAAATGACAAAAGATCACAAGAATCATACAAAAACGAACACGGGAAACGAAGCCGCACATTGAACCAAGCCCTAATGAAGAATTTCCCTAGACAAACCCTTGAAGATTTGAAGATTTATGAAGAAGGGTCCTCAAATATTGAAGAATTGACACTTTAAACCCTTGTATCTTCATAATTACAAGATTGGTCCATAAAGTTTGTCAATATTACAAAAAGGGCCATCCACTTTGAAGAATTGGAAATTTTAGTCCCTCAACAAAACTAAAATGTCAATATTAATCCTCCTCAAAGTCAAACATACTAATGTAAGACATTTTACTAGGTTGAAAGTTCGTTTCTCGGTATCTTCTCGAATTGATCTCTGGTTCAATGTGCGACTCAGTTGTTCTTGGTGGAAAAGAAATAAAATTGTTGTCGTTGTCTATTCTATTGAAAAGGTAAATGCGAAGCGAAATTAAACAAAGATAAATAATAAAGGAGCAATACAAATAATAAAACGAAAAGTAAAGAAAAACAATAAATAAAAATAAAGCAAAAAGACGAAATTAATTAAAGACTCAAAAATAAAATAAGACAAAATTAAACTTAAACTAAAATGAAGGCAAGTAAATTAAAATTGTGACTAAGGAAAAAGGCGGGAAAAATAAAGGTTAAAACTTAAAAACATAAACTTAAAAATAAACTAAAACTGAAATTATAAAACTAAGAAAAAGTGCTCATTCGGGATATTACCTTCATCCGGAACAATTTTGTTCATCCGGAATATAAAGCTTCATCCGGAACATTCATTGATTCGAAATGTTAGCTTCATCCGGAACATTCATTGATTCGGAATATGGGCTTCATCCGGAACATTCTTTCATTCGAAATGTTGGCTTCATCCTGAACATTAAGCTTCATCCGGAACATTCATCCGGAACATTCATTGATTCGAAATAATTAAACTATAAGCTCATTCGGAACATTTTGGTTCGGAATGAATAGACTGATCCGGAATAAAGGACTGCTCCAGAATAAAATGAAAAACACTGATTCGGAATAATTAATTCAATAAGCTCATTCGGAACATTTTAAATCAAAGGTTCATTCGGAATGTTAAACTGATTCGGAACAATTACAACAAAGCATTCATCCGGAATAATTGAGCTTGGTTCGGAATATTCTGGGCATAAACAGTAACGAAGAACAAGGAATGAAAAAGAACACGAATTTAACCAAAACTAATTAAATCAAACTAAAAGATTAAACCAAAACAACCACAAATGATCTACTAACAATAATCAATCAAATCAAAACAACAAAACTAACAAATATAACCAAATCAATCAAAACCCACTTGATTGAAAACCATCAAAATAAAAGAACATAAACATAAAGATTAAGATTAAGACCAAACAAGAAAGGTAGATGAGAGATTAACAATAAAGATAAAGATTCAATAGCATAAAAAGAAACTTACTTGAATTTAAAGGAATTAAAGGTACATGACAAGGTAATTAAAAGTGCAAGTAATTAAGGTGCAAAAATTAAAGATGGAAGAGCATAGTTTGTCAAACTAGCCAACAACAAAAATGAAGGGAAATGACATCTATTTATAGGAGATTAGGGAGATTCTTAGAGGAAGCTTCCTCCCCTCTTTCTTCTTTCTTTAATTGCATCATTAAGTCCTTAATCTTCTTAGTTCTTTGACTTTAATGACTTTGTCTCGGGATTTCTTTAAACTCGTCTTGAAATTTCTTCATAAATAAGACTTGAGTTCTTCGGCTTTTAGTAAACTTCCGTCTTTTGACTTTTTCTACGATAAATCTTCAGAATTGGTATTGGACTTCCGTTCTTTTTGCACTCTTGATTTCTTGACTTCGTCTTTTGTCTTTTTCTTCGATAAAAGCCCGTGAAAGCCCGTATTTTCCTTCTTTTTCATATTTTGATCCTAAATCACAACAAAAACACAAACCACGCATAATTCCGACATTTACGACACAAAATACACGTTTTGGCTTGGTTATTATTGTAATTAAGTGGTAAAAGGATGGGTGTTTTCACACCTATCAAATCCCCTACACTTGACCATTGCAATGTCCTCATGCAATGCATTAGTTACAAAGCACGTTTACATTTTCCATCATAATCAATCCATATTGGCCTTTATTAAAGAGATAGAAAATTATAAAACAAGTACAAAAATAAAAAACATACCTTAGGGTTTTGGAAATGTCATGAATAATCATCATCCTCAAGTTTTCACATTCTCCAAACCAAGCTTAAAAACGAGATCATTGTTATTATAAGTAACAAATTAACACGAACTCATGTGGGCCAATTATTCACTTAGACTCCCTTATTCCTAGGTGTATCTCTTATATTTTATTGTTGTCTTGAATGATCACGAAGATGCATTGTTGACTTATTTCGATAGTTATTTAGGCTGAAAATAAAGTGGGACGATTTAATCAATAGTTAGCTAAAGGACAAAATCTTTTAAAACTGCTTCTCGGGACCTCAAAAAGTTCATATCTTGGCATAACTCGCTTCGCGATTTGAGACCTTTCTCGGACCGATATTTGGCAGCGACTTCATACTTCAAATCTTGAGAGACGTTCATGAAATAATGGTCTTCTCTTCATAATAGGAATTTCTTCACTTGAAGTTTTGAGAGATTCTTCATATTTGGACCACGACTTCTTCATTTTTCTCTAATATTTATTTGGGATTTTGATATACAACGATCCGCCTCCTTTTTGGACTTGTATCTATTTATCCTCATACCTTGTTAGGGCCTTTTTGAATAGACTTCTCCATGATCTTTACGGGAGTATTTGCTTTTCGTCGTGTGTCTCGATCCTTCATATTGACTTTTGATAAATGATTCTTCACATCACTTGGGATCTTTAGCAACAAAATGTAGCCCTCATGCCTTGTTAGGACCTTTTTAGACTCGCCAATCTTCGCATCCCGCTTCAATAAGTTATCCCTTGGCTATGAACTCTAATCCATACCGAGCAACTTTTAAACGATCTTGGGCTAGAAGCTAAGTAACTTTTCAAATCGTACAACATTATTTATTGCAGATAAATTTATTAGCAAGCGATGGGAGAATAGGCTTATAATTAACTCACATAAATTCACGAAAGAATACCAAACTTATAATTTACTCTATCATCTCTCGTTCTCCACAGTTTAAAAACTCAAAGAATGAGACTCGTGGATGCTTAGCCTATTAAATCAAAGTTTTGGGTTTTCGAGTCGCCTATAGTATCTTGCAAATTCTTAGACTCTTTCAAGTTTAGAAAACGCATTTTAAAGTTCCTTTGATAAAAGACTCTCTTGGGTTAATTATAGGAACTTGCGAAAAGTTCTTGTTCTTAACCCGTGAGAGTTAAGACTTTCGCGTTTTATAGCTCCCTATATAAAAGCCTAGCTAGAGTAAACTTAGATAAGTAAACTCGGGTTGAGTCAAAAGATTCACAACGTTTGAAAATTAAAACCACTTTATTAAAAATTTATTCTAATAAGGAAATAAAATAACTATACAAAGGTAAAACTAATAGGCCAAAATAGATCAAAAATTTTGAAAAATGTCGAAAAATTGATTTTCCGGTTAAAATGAGGACAAATGCAAGGAAAAGACCACTTAACTTCGATAGAAGTCCCCCCTACACTTGATATAAACATTGTCCTCAATGTTTAAGCATGTGGGAGTAAACTCCCCTACACTGAGGACATTGTGAACTTTGTTTAAATCTCGCTAAGAAAGAGACAACTAAAGAGATTCCTATTTTAATATTGAGAAATATAAAATAGTGAATCGAAAAGAGTTTAGGATAGAACCGGGAAGATGGGAACACGGAATCACGGTTGTCAAAAGTCATCAAGAGTGTGTCTTTGAAGCTCTAATCCCTGCACATGATAAGAAAGAAAGCAAGAAACACCAACGGGGCTCCCCCTACACTTATGGTGAAAACAAGGAAAAATAGATAGATAATTGGGTTGCCTCCCAAAAAGCGCTTGTTTATACTAACCGAGTCACGAGCCTGACTCGTCCCCGAATTAAATGGTCCATGGGGAATCCTCGAATGTAATACCGGGATCAAAGACCTTGTCCTCGTTCCCGGTGGACATCAACAAAGGGGAGGCGGGAGGATAAGTCTTAAATGGGAGAAAAGTCCTTTCAACATACGAAAAGTATGTGAAGTCGTGAGCCACGGGAGGTGGGGTGGGTAAAGGAATCACATTGTCATCCTCCAAAGACAATGGATGTTCAGAACTCGGCAAAGTCTTAATGTTATCAATCATGAAATAGTGAATGTCACCTCCCGGGTCAAAGCACTCGTCCTCCGTAATAGTGGCTAAAGGAGAGGATGAAAGGTGCTCGGGAGGGGGACTTGGGACAATACCTTCCTGTAGCAAATTATCAAAAATAATATCCCCCTCCGTGTCATCATCATCAATACCCGGAGGTATTGAGTGAATGTCGATTTCTTCCAACAATGGGTCATTATCTTCAACGGGAGGAATAGATGGAGGTAAAGACTCGGAAAGAGGAGAAGTCAACTCTTCGATTTGAGCAATAAGAAGATGCACTTTCCGTAACCTGTCGCGGAGAATCACGTCTTCCACCTCATCTTCAAGAGCAAGTTCATCGGTGAACTTCTCCTGGTGGAGATTGAGAAATTTCAAAAGTGAAATTCTCATAGCGTGGAGAAAAATCGTCATCATTAGGATCGACCTCTTCCGTAAGAGCAACGTCGTCCTCAAGCTCCATAGTAGTCGGTATGTTACACACCTCATCATCAAAGAATTTATCGAGACCAAAATCAGTAATCTCACTCAATGAATCATCATCCTTAGACGCATTAGGAATATCGAGAGTAGGAGTAGCAACTTCAGTAGATGGGTCGAGAGCGTAGACATCATCGTCGTCATCATCATCATAATAGACGGGACCATTCCAATTAGGAGTGACATAGTCGGCTAACTCTTCCTTGATAACCTCCACATCTTTAAGAAGCTCATGAAGCAATTTTTGTTGTTCATCTCCCCGAGTATGTTCAATTAAACCAATTCTATCCCACGCTGTAATTAATCATTTTGGTGTAGAAAAGAAGGGAAAACGACCAAATTGGCTCAAAAAGGTGTTGGTGGATTTCAAGATTTTGTCACCATCAAGCAAAGGTTGCCTTTCCTGATGCAAGTCAGCTCGGATTTGAGCTAAACTTTATAGAACATGGTTCAAAGAAGTGAGTTGTTGGTCAAGACTATTTTGCTGAGAGGATTGATGATTGAGGGTGTGATGTGGGGGCTCAAAGTTATACACACTGGGATGATAGCACGGAACTTTCTCAAAGACCTTCGACGGATCACAAGAAGAAGCATCGTGAGGCCCCCCACAAATATAGTACCACGGGTATGGAGAAAAACCCGGTGAGTTTTGTGGATAGCTATTTCCATTGTCATAATTGTAACCCAGTTCTTGCCCGTTATCATACGGGTATCGAACCGGACGCGAAACATGCCAATGATAATCGCTTCCACAATAGATGCAAGGGGGAATAGGAGGTGGATTAGAAAAGGACGAATTAGTCGAGTTGCACAATGGACAAAATCCGAATTGGGTATTGTCGATATCGTTTTCGCACCGCTCACATGTACACCATTGACATGAGTCGTTCCCGTATAATCGTCTCCCACACCCGACGCAATAGACATAAGAATCCATAAAGAAAAATAGATAAGCAAGAAGAATATTTTTGGTGCAAAACTTTGAAAAAGAAATGCTTTTTATGATTTTTCAAATGTTTTTGGGATTTTTGAATTTTTTTTTTTGACACGAAAAATAACGTTCACGAGTGAACGGATCCCAAAATCTAACGCGTCTCTCACAAAACACCGTTAATCTTCACGAAAAGAGCCGGCAGCGGCGCCATTTTAATGTAAGACATTTTACTAGGTTGAAAGTTCGTTTCTCGGTATCTTCTCGAATTGATCTCTGGTTCAATGTGCGACTCAGTTGTTCTTGGTGGAAAAGAAATAAAATTGTTGTCGTTGTCTATTCTATTGAAAAGGTAAATGCGAAGCGAAATTAAACAAAGACAAATAATAAAGGAGCAATACAAATAATAAAACGAAAAGTAAAGCAAAACAATAAATAAAAATAAAGCTAAAAGACGAAATTAATTAAAGACTGGAAAATAAAATAAGACAAAATTAAACTCAAACTAAAATGAAGGCAAGTAAATTAAAATTGCGACTAAGGAAAAAGGCGGGAAAAATAAAGGTTAAAACTTAAAAACATAAACTTAAAAATAAACTAAAACTGAAATTATAAAACTAAGAAAAAGTGCTCATTCGGAATATACCCTTCATCCGGAACAATTCTGTTCATCCGGAATATCAAGCTTCATCCGGAACATTCGTTGATTCGGAATGTTAGCTTCATCCGGAACATTCATTGATTCGGAATATGGGCTTCATCCGGAACATTCTTTCATTCGGAGTGTTGGCTTCATCCGGAACATTAAGATTCATCCGGAACATTCATCCGGAATATTCATTGATTCTGAATAATTAAACTATAAGCTCATTTGGAACATTTTGGTTCGGAATGATTACACTGATCCGGAATAAAGGACTGATCCGGAATAAAATGAAAAACACTGATTCGGAATAATTAATTCAATAAGCTCATTCGGAACATTTTAAATCAAAGGTTCATTCGGAATGTTAAACTGATTCGGAACAATTACAACAAAGCATTCATCCGGAATAATTGAGCTTGGTTCGGAATATTCTGGGCATAAACAGTAACGAAGAACAAGGAATGAAAAAGAACACGAATTTAACCAAAACTAATTAAATCAAACCAAAAGATTAAACCAAAACAACCACAAATGATCTACTAACAATAATGAATCAAATCAAAACAACAAAACTAACAAATATAACCAAATCAATCAAAACCCACTTGATTGAAAACCAACAAAATAAAAGAACATAAACATAAAGATTAAGATTAAGACCAAACAAGAAAGGTAGATGAGAGATTAACAATAAAGATAAAGATTCAATAGCATAAAAAGAAACTTACTTGAATTTAAAGGAATTAAAGGTACATGACAAGGTAATTAAAAGTGCAAGTAATTAAGGTGCAAAAATTAAAGATGGAAGAGCATAGTTTGTCAAACTAGCCAACAACAAAAATGAAGGGAAATGACATCTATTTATAGGAGATTAGGGAGGTGCTTAGAGGAAGCTTCCTCCCCTCTTTCTTCTTTCTTTAATTGCATCATTAAGTCCTTAATATTCTTAGTTCTTTGACTTTAATGCCTTTGTCTCGGGATTTCTTTAAACTCGTCTTGAAATTTCTTCATAAATAAGACTTGAGTTCTTCGGCTTTTAGTAAACTTCCGTCTTTTGACTTTTTCTGTGATTAATCTTCAGAATTGGTCTTGGACTTCCGTTCTTTTTGCACTCTTGATTTCTTGACTTCATCTTTTGTCTTTTTCTTCGATAAAAGCCCGTGAAAGCCCGTGTTTTCCTTCTTTTTCATATTTTGATCCTAAATCACAACAGAAACACAAACCACGCATAATTCCGACATTTACGACACAAAATACACGTTTTGGCTTGGTTATTATTGTAATTAAGTGGTAAAAGGATGGGTGTTTTCACACCTATCACATACCATGAAGGACTTCAAGTTACAAGAAATTACAAGTTTGGTCCTTTAAAAATGTCAAAATTACCAAAAGGACCCTTGACTTTGAAGAAATGGCAAAAATGGTCCCTCATTAATCATGACTTGGCAAATTCAGTCCTCCAAGAAGTCAAACAAACAAGTCAAGAACATTAACTATGAATAAAATGCCAAATCAGTCCTTCAAGAATCAAGAAATGGCAAGAAATACCCCTGAAAATACTATGGAAAAGTATTTGGGGCAAAAGTGTGAAAAAGAAAACTTGCAATACAAAGGAAAACGGGTTTTGGTGTATTTATTTGCAAGTGAAAGGATTTATAAAGGTGGGGGACTATTCTTGGCAGACAACCTAAGTTACCTTAACCAGTGTCATGGTGACACGTGTCCCACTCAACCAAACCAACCAATCACAGCTCACCTTCACTCCACCTCACCAATCCACTCTACCAGGTTTATTATTTTTTAACCTTGGCGCCTAAACACTAATTTAAACCTTAATCACTCCCCAAAATAGATTAAACACCATGTTCTTGGTGTTCTTCACAAAATTGGATTTTTCCTTAATCCTTGTAATTAGCACATGATCACCTCTAGAATTACAATTAAGGTGACACTAAACACAACCCCACCCTTAAACCCTATGCCACATCACCACATGAGTCACATGATAAACCCTCTTCACACGGTTTTGGAGAAAAAGCCAAAAGATGCCAGGAAATCAACACTCCACATTCCAACTTACTCCTTAAGCTTATTTGGAGCCATTGGATGCATTTTCACACATGCCACCTCCACAAAACGCCAATTCTCAGTCACATGTTCAAGATTCTTCAAGCAAGACATGTGGCAAATTGGGGACTTCACAACTTTAGGGTTTACGTTTTTTAGCCTCTTAGCAAGTAGTTTGTAGCCTATAAAAGGAATAGGACTGAGTACATTTATTTTTGCTCTTGAATCTTCCATTGTTCACGAATCTGTAAATCATATATTCAGTTAATGAAATGTGTTTGAATTTGGTGAAGAAAAATCAAGTGCCAACCTTATTATCTGTTTATTGTTGTTTGATGTTTACTAATCTTTGCTCTTAAAACCTGTTTTCAAAAGGAGTGTGCAAAAGTTTGCACATTTTCCACTTTTCTTGATATTTTGCTAAGTCTTGTTCAAACCTTGGAATTCTTGGGCTATAAAACTGATCATAGCATCCTGATATTGTGTTATCAAGGTGTGGTGAAGCCTATAACTTAGGGATAATAAAGTGTGGGGAACTAAGGTTGCATTAATCAAGGATTTTCATTTTTCTAATTTTGATATTTTGCTCTTAACCTTAGTTGAATCTTAGCAGGCTTTATTTTGGAAGCTTGTGCTTGTTCTTGCTAGCACATAAGCTCAAAATTCGTGGGTGTGGATGTACATCCATGAGGTACACACCATTCTACTCAAATTCTGTTAAAAATTTGTATTTTTGGTGAATTTGTGTGTTGCTTATGTTCTTGCTGATTTTGTGGTCTAATCTTGTTCTAATCTGCATATCTCATATGTTATTGTGTTGATTTGGGCTTGGGTAACCTTGTAATGCACTTTTGATTTGAAAATCTTGTTTTGAAAATTTAAATGGGTGTTTGGGTTTACCTGTTTAAGATCATAGTGTGTTATTTTGTGGTTGGAAGTTTGTGTTTGTGCTTTGTATCAGCTATATACTTGGTTGAGTGCTATTTGCTGCAAGTTATTGGTCTTAAACCTTTGAATCAAACATTATGCTATATCTCATTGATTTTAACTGCTTTGACCTAAGATATTGGTAATATCTAGAATATATTTATGGTTAGGGTTAAAAGTTGTTAAATCATTGTTTATACAACATATGTGATAGATCTGAGTGTTTGAATTTGGCTTGGTGGTCAAATACATCAGCAAGTGTTCATAACTGCTTGTGTTAGTGTTCATCAGTAACTTTGTGTGCTTGACTCTTGACCTACACTTTGTACCATTGCAAGAAACCTGTTTAGACTTGTTCATTTAAGTTTATTATTGCTTGTGTATGCATTTGGTGAAGTTTGGCTGGCTGAATTGTGCTATAAGTGCTTATTGAACCTCAACTGCTTATTGTTCTAAGACTAGTGCATGTCTGATGCTTAATTGAATTAACTGTACAAATTGGCTGATTGTGATTGTGATTTCTTTGTTGTTATTGACTCCTTATGATCCACTGATCATTTTAACTTGAATCTCCAAAAAAGTCACTAAAGACAAAAAGTCAAGAAAGTCAAGCAGTGGAAACCTTTCCCACTGCTCAGACACCAAAACTAGCCCCTGCTAGTGTTAATTTTCAGGTACCTTATTAATAAGCCGTATTGGCTTATTTAGACCTGCAACAACTTACTTTTTGTGATCAATCTTCATCATTTGACCCGTATTGGCTTATTTAGACCTGCAACAACTTCCTTTCATCAAAGCTTCAAACTCTTCACACCAAGTCTTAAGTAACTCAAAAGAAGCTTGTGTGTCTTATTTGAGCTTATGGCATCAACTTATAGCTTAATGGGCCAAAAACCCATTAAGAATAAGTTGTTTGAAATAAGCCAGCTTATATCACATTTTCAGCTTTTGGGCCTTTGAAAAATTGTGTTCAGAATCAAATTTTGAGTCAGATATGAGCTTTTGGGCCATTTTTATAAACATTTTTCTTATTGGGCTTATTTTGGCCCAATAAGGGTCTGTTTTGGACTTTAGCCCATTTGAGGGACCATTAGGGGTATTTTGTAATTTCAACTTCATTTCTGTGTTATTTAGGTTAAATTAAGTTTTTAGAATTTTTTATAAATTTTGGATTTTTAATATTATTTTATTATTATTTTATTATTAAAAATTAAAATTTAGATTTTCCAAGTTTTTATATTTTTATTAGGTTAAATACATTAAGTTAGGAATTTTACAACTTTTAGAATGTTTTTATTGTCATTTGATTAATTTTTTTAATTATTTTAAATTTTAATAGTTTTTAATTGTTTTTAAAAAGTTTTAATTAATTTTAAAATTCTCAAAAATAGTTTTAAATTAAGTTAGGTCATTTTAGAGGTTTTCAATTGAAAAAATCTCATTTTGGACTTTTTGTTAATTAAATTGATTTTTTGGGCTTTAATTAGCATTAAATAATAATTATTTATTTAAATAAAAGGTTTGGGTGATTTTGATTTTTTGTAAACTCTAATTACATTATTTAGGATTTATTGCAAATTTCTAGGAATTCTTAGGGCAAATTTTTAATTTTTCTACTTTTTACGGTTTTACGTGTACGATAATTTCGTCTTAATTTAATTCGTCATCGTAACCGTCATTCCCCTAATCTCATTTCTATTTTCTTTTCTCATAATCAATATAATCACATAATTAATCATCTCTTAACACACACACAAAGCCTCCTTGAGAACGATCCCCACTTTGGGTCATAACTTGTGGTTTTCCTAAATTACTTGTTAATACTTTCCCTAATTACGCTTTGTTTTCCTAAACAAGGTTGTAAATTACAACCATCACTTCATTTAATCTCAAACTTGCTCGTAGCAGTACCTCAGTGACATATATATTTCTATGATTCACCCTAGCCTTAATGCAAGGTTGACCAAACCGAGTACCTAATACAACAGTATCCCAAAATTGTTCAACAATGGGTATAGAGACAACTGGACTTACAGTGAGTGCGAAGCGAACATGACTTCGAGATAGGAAACCAAGCATCTCATGGAAACCAAGAGAGTCATCATTCGTTGCAAGATTCGCAACCAAATTATGCTTAGAGATTACTTGTTAAGCAGCCATTAGTATTTTTGATGATCGAAAGATTAGAGAGAAGGTTATAGAATCAAGAGACAAAAATAAAAGATTAGGTGAATCAGTTGTGTAATTGGGGTAAGTATTTAAGTAAATAACAAACCCAAGCGTGAGGAAACCGCCAAATTTACAAAAGAGACCCTTAACGGTACAACGGATATGTAGCGGTACATGGAACATAAGCGGTAGTTGGTTTTGTAGTAGCGGTACTTGGAGTGACAACGGTACCTCACAATTTTGACCAGTTCATGCTTTCCACTAAAAATGTATCCTCTTTTATCTTTTTCTATAAACCTACAATAACATCAAAAACACAAAACATAGACTATAGAATAAAAATTATAAAAATCTGTACAACCATTACCTCCCCTCAACATATGCAGCATGTTATTGGTTGAGCATACCAATGTGTGTCACCAAGAATTCGAATCTCTTTGCATCAAATGCCTTGGTCAACAAATAAGCTACATTGTTGTCTATATGAATCTTCAAGACTTGAATAAGTTTTTTGTCATAAACATCTCTTATAAAGTGATGTCTTATTTCAATATGCTAAGTCTTGGAGTGAAATACTGGATTCTTGACAATGCATGTAGTACTTTCATTATCAATGTAAATCTTGGTGTTCATGAAGTTAAACCCATAGTTTAACAATTGATTTTGAATCCAAAGTACTTGTCCACAGCAATGAGCAGCAGCTATATATTCAGCTTCAGTTGTAGAAGTAGCAACAATGGTTTGCTTCTTACACTGCCATGATATGAGTCTTCTGCCTAGGAATTGACAACCTCCTGTTGAGGATTTCCTATCATGATTTGCTCCAGCATAATCACTATCTTAGTATGCTTCCAATTCAAAGGTGGAATGTCTAGGATACCATAATCCTAAATTGGGTTGACTTTTAAGATATTTAAAAATCTTCTTCACAGCATGTAGATGTGACACCTTTGGATGAACTTGGAACCTTGAACAGGCGCACACAGCAAACATTATATATGGTCTTGAAGCAGTAAGATACATCAATAAACCAATCATTGACCTGTATAGATGAATGTCAACATCTTCTCCATGTTCATCTTTTGATAAAGATTTCTTGGCTTCAAAAGGTGTGCTTCTACTCCTTGTATCCATACATGAAAATTTATTTAAGATTTTAGCAACATATTTATCTTGGCTGATAAATATTCAATCTTTCCTTTATTTGACTTGCAATCCCAAAAAGAAAGTTAGTTCTCCCATAGAACTCATTTGAAATCTTCCTTTCATCAAAGCTTCAAACTCTTCACACCATGTCTTCTTGGTAGAACCAAAAATGATGTCATCAACATAAACTTGAACTTGAATGATGTCCTTGGCATTTTTATTGATGAACAGAGTTTTGTCAATGGTTCCTCTCCTATATCCATGTTCTAGCAAAAAGTTGGAGAAGGTTGCATACCAGGTTCTTGGAACTTGATGCAGACCATAAAGTACTTTGATAACCTTGTAGACTCTATTGGAGAATTTAGGATCTACAAAACCTGGAGGTTGTGAGACATATACCTCCTCAGAAATAGTACCAAATAGAAAGGTACTTTTCACATCCATTTGATAGACTATAAATCCCATATATGATGCAAAGGCCAAGAATAACCTAATGGCTTCTATCCTTGCCACTGGTGCAAAAACCTCATCATAGTCTATCCCTTCTTCCTGTCTATATCCTTGAGCAACAAGTCTTACCTTGTTCCTCACAACAACCCCTCTTTCATCCTTCTTGTTCCTAAAGACCCATCTAGTACCAATTACTCTTTTACCTGAGGGAAGATCCAAAAGAATCCAAACTTTTTGTAGCTCAAATTGTGTTAATTCTTCTTGCATGTCATCTACCCAACTTTCTTCATCAAGAGCCTGAGAGATGTTTTTAAGCTCTGCTTGAGATAAGAAACAAGCAAACAAACAATGCTGAGTATCTTTATGATTTGTTCTCTACTGTTGTTTGACATAACTCACTAGTGCATGAGTGTTTCAATATTGGTTTGTAGTTGTCTTCTGGTTTGTATAGCAGATTTTGGATCACCAATAATCTATGTAGTAGGATGGTTGTTGTTGACTTTATGAGTGGGAATAGAACTGACTGGAATTTCTGTTTCCAAATTGTTGAAATCAGTTACTACACCCTGCTCATCATAGGAAGCTTTGGAGAAGATTCCTTCAGCTGGACTGGCATATAAGTCTTCATCGTCCAATGCTTGTAAAATCTCTTCTAGTGAGTCAACAGATTTGGCAGATTTTGACTTAGTAGTACTTGCAGATGAAGTACCACTAGGTATAGTATGTACTGCTGAGTGTTGTGACTCAAAAGACTCTTCTCCTGAATGCTTATTGGCAGATGTAGCATTCTTTTCTTGATCTTGAAGCCTCTGAAGCTCCTGGGAGGCTTGATCATCATTTGATGGCATGGTTTGCTTCTTGGGAGTTGCATACATAGGAGTAACAGTAGGCATGTTGGGCACATAGACATGAACATCATCATCTGATGAAGAAACATCTTCTTGAGCACCTGAATTAGTTGCACTTGACTCACTACCTGCTTGTTAGTTTGACAATCCTTTTGTAAAGAATAGTAATCCATGGAGTTAGTTAGATAATCTAAATCAAACATCCAAGCATAACCTATTCCTGAAACATTAGGTTTATTTTCTAAGAAATTGACATGAGCATTTTCTTCAACTTTCTTAGTTGCCAAATTGTAAACCCTATATGCTTTACTTTGCAATGAATATCCTACAAGATATCCTGGATCAGACTTTCCATGAAACTTTCCCAAATAATCAAGAGTATTTAGTATAGACACATGACACCCAAAAGGTTTTAAATGACTTATGTTAGGCTTTACATTAGTCAAGAGTTCATAAGGTGTTTTGTTTTGAGGCTTAGTTACTAGGACTCTATTTAACACATAACATGCAGTATTGATTGCTTCTGCCCAAAAGGTATTTGGCAAAGGTGAATCAGCCAGCATAGTTCTAGCAGCCTCAATTAATGTCCTATTCTTCCTTTCAGCTACTCCATTTTGTTGTGGAGTTCTAGGATTACTAAATTGTCTCTTAATTCTTTTAGACCTACAGAATTCATCAAAATCAGCATTCTTAAATTCTGTTCCATTATCAGTCCTAATGATTAATACCTGTTTAGTGAACTGTTTTTCAACTGAAGTGATAAAATCCTTTAGTAATTTACGTGTTTCACTTTTAAGGGCTAAAAAGAAAACACAATTGAATCTACTATAATCATCAGTTATGACTAGACAAAAGGTCTTATGACTAATGCTTCTGATAGAAAGGTTTTGTCACATTGTTTACAGTCTTGGTCTTACAAGAGGCTCTATGTTGTTTACCTTTTTGACAAGCAGCACATGTGAAATCATTTTGAAAAGATTTGTTAGGTAAACCTCTAACCAAATTCCTTTTCACAAATCTATTAAGATTCTTGAAATTTACATGACCTAACCTTCTATGTCATAAATTTGACTCATCTAAAGAAGCCTTAGCTAGCAAACATGTAATACCACATGTTGGAGTAATAGTATGAAGATTAAAGATGTACATATTTTCTTGCCTGGGCACTTTAAGCAGTATTTGAGATTCCTTAGGCATCTCAAAGTCTTTGGACATCACCAAGTAGTCTCTGTCTGTGAATAGCACCTTGTTCTTCTTATCACACATTTGTGATACAGAAAAGAGATTGAACTCATTCAATTCTTTTACAAAGAAAACATCTTCAACTTCCAACTATATTATGTATTTTCCCTTTGCCAGTGATTCTACCTTTGCTACCCCCAAAGGCTACTGGACCTCCTCTGAATTCTTCAAACTCAGCAAGAAAATCTTTGTTTCCTGTCATGTGTCTTGAGCATCCACTATCTACAATTCCTTTATCTTTTAATTCATCAATGAGATGCCCCTGCACACAAATAAAAATCATTAGTTGTTAACAGGGACCCAAGCCACATTTGGCTCGGGTCTAGTGGGACTTACACATTTAAGAGTTTGTACTGAAGCATTTCCAGTAATGCTACTTTTACTCTTATACTTCATGGTTTCATTTATGTAGTCAAAGTCATAGGGTGACTCTATGTGCTCTGACTTCTTTGACTTAAGTACTGCTTTAGCGGTACTTGCTTTAACACATGGTTTATCTCTTTTAGGAACCCACATTTGCACTGGTTTGTTCTTGTCCTTACTTCTAGGTGTTTTAACTTTTTCAAAAACTTTCTTAGAAGACTTAGAGAACATTGGTTTTACAGACTTTAAATCAACAGTACTTGAGTTTGGTCTAGCAGTACTTGTAGGTTTAGACTTGCCGGTACTTGGTTTCCCAGACTTTAAAGATACTAGTCCTTGCTTCATAAGTACTGCCCTAGGAACAAAACTTTTGGTAGGATTATTTTTAACCTTTTTAACTACCCTTGTGTGATCAAACTTAGGTTTGTCATCTTTAAGTTTCTGTTTCCTATAAACCTGTGCATTTTTCCCATTACTGTATTTCATGACCCTTTGTGTAGCCTTTTGTTTCACAATTTTATCTTCATGTAATGTACAGTCTTTGATAAAATGATTTAGAATACCACAAACATAACATCCTTTTCTTCTTAAAGAAGACCTAAAAGGTTGTTTTGACTCTACTTTTTCAAAACCTAGCCCACCCCTTTTGACTTTATTATGTTTTATATTGTTTTCCAATATCTTGCTAGGAGTTTTTACTTGCTTGGGAGCAGAACTAGTCTTAGATTCCTCATAAACAAAGTTGTTCATTAAGGGTGGATAAACAATATTCTTGGTCACAACAGTCTTTTCTTGGGACAGAGTACTAGAGTTTAAGACATTATTAATCTTAGGTTCTTCTAACTTTATACTAGTATCATTACAAGGGGGCATGAAAATTCCTGATAATGGTGGAGGAACTGCCTTCATTCCTTCAGCATATCTATCATTTTCAGGTGTATCGTCTACCTTACTAGAACTATCAAAAATCCCTTTTGATAAGTCCTTGTTAGTTAAGGTTATCCCAGGTTGATCCTCAATATATCCTAGGCCTGTTTTATCATAATACCCCATTTGTGAATTAATCAATTTTCCCAATCCTTTAGAGGATTGTTGCCAATGACTAATCACTTCCCTTTCATTATAAAGACTGGTTTTTAAAGCTTCATTTTCTGAATTTGTTTTTAAAATTTGTCTTTTAAAAGCTTTTATTTCTACATCTTTTTCCCTCATTTGAAGAGTCAAAATCCTTATTTTCTCTTCATAGTTTTGTTGAGCCTTTTTGTACAAAACTATATTTTCTTCTAATTTACCAACGCCCTGTTTGAAAGAATTTACTTCTACAGTGCATGTGTTAACCTTTTGATACTGTTCCTCTAGTTCTACTTTTAGACTATTAAATTTAAGAATACAATCTTTAGAACAAGGATGTACCTCAGTATCTTCATGTGAGAGAGCCATTAATCCAAGCTCTTCTTCTTCTTCTTCTGCCCAATTCACCACTCCATCTACAGTAACCAATGCTTTGGTTCCTTTAGGACTCCTGTTGTTTCCTTTTTGAAAACTTTCAGTTATTCTTGGATTGGTTCTATAGCTGTTCTTGGACTTCTGATTGCTAGTCTCAGCTTTATCTCTAGAGCATTCTCTTGCAAAGTTTCCATTCCTTCATAAGTTATAGCATTTAACTTTGGACTTGTCATATCCTAATGGCTCATTAGGATCAACAGTCATTTTTCTTCCAGTCTTCTTGAAGAACCTATTAGATCTTACTGACACCATAGCAGCTTGCCATTTAAGATCCATATCTTCAACATCAGCATCATCCATTTGGAACAAGTCATTGAGAGTTAATCTTGACCTGTTGTCTTGTCCAGCAAAGAATGAGAAGGCATCATTGTCACTAAACAATGGTGAAGACCTTCCATGTGGATTTTGAGAGACTATTAGACTGCTTTCAATACTTTGTGGGTAAGTATTGCTTGTAAGTCCTCCAGCGGTATTTGTGAAGTATGTACTGCTGCTAGATCCACTAGCGGTATTTTGAAAGTAAGTACCGCTGTTCCCATCTAACACAAAAGCCTAGTTAGACTTTGAAGTAGTTGTTGTCTTTACTTCAGTGCCTTTCACATCCATCTCATATGCTCTAAGATTGTTGTAGAGATGATCAAAAGGAATTGTTTCCAAATCATCTCTTGTGATGAAGTGCATAGCCATTGCTTTCCACTATGGTGGAACACTTCTTAAGAATTTTAGATTGGCTTCTTCATTAGGAATTACTTGTCAATATACTGCTAACTGAATAAGCAACTTGCTTAACCTTCCATATCCACCATGTATCCCCTCTATACTGGTAATTGGGAAGTTATCAAATTCTTGCTTAAGAACAATCTTCTTATTTTTCTTAGATTTTTCATTGCCTCAAAATCTAAGTTTTATAGCATCCCACATAGCTTTGGCATCTTTATAATGATGAAAGCTTGGTAGAATGTCTTCAGAAAGAGCCATAGCCAAAGCAGTTCAGGCTTTTCTTTCTCTGATCTCTGCTTGTACCTCCTCAGTAGTCACAGCTGGTAGAACATAGCATGTATTGTCTGGTAACCAGTGTAGCTTCTTTGGTGTATTCCTATTCTTGATAACTTGCCACATAGTGTGATCTGTGTGATTTAAGTATTGTTCCATCTGCATAGCCCATGTCTCATAATTGTCACCTTTGAGAACTAGGAGTTTAACAGCAGACAGAGTATGAGAAGGGGTTGTTGTAGACGTAGCTACAACATTCACGGCTTGAGCACCTTGTGCTGGTGCAGGATGCACAACTTGTGGTTGTCCCTGTGGCAGAACAGGATCAGGGTTCTGAACATCATCCAAGTGAGCATTATCACCATCTGGTTAAGACATTGAGATTTGGTATGTGTGGAGTGTTTGGGGTCGTGTTCTTTTTCAGAGTTTCTCAACAAGCTCTGATACCACTTGTTGATCCCTTTGGTTGGATCTATATTCTTTTAAGAATTAGTATAATAGTTTGTAATCAAACTAAAACACTTTGAGCACTCTTACTAACACTAAATAACTTATGCAGAATCTAACTTATAAAGCACAGAATAACATAATTACTTTTAACTATTCGATTCTCTTATTAATCGACTTGAATGAGGTACATAAAACACATTGTACCTATGTTCCTTTTATAGAGTAAGGAACCCTAGAAACCTTAGAATATTCTATAAAGATAACTATATCACAGACGATATATTATCAATATTCTAACTATTTAGGTATATCACATAAGATATACTCTAAATGTAACTATGACATATCTTATACAAAGATATATTCGTCCTAATCATCATAGCAGTACTTACTTTATAAGTAGCAGTACTTACTATGTACCGCATTAACACTAACGGTACTTACATAACGCTAACAGTACTTAGAATATACTAACGGTACTTGACACTTAACAAATAATTCCCAACAAAATTGATAGTCAAAACTATTCATATCAGATTCGATGAATTGCAAGAGATGGAACTTGAACAAAGTAGTTTAAGTCCTGATCCACAACGACAAAAGACTTCTGTGCACAACTGCACGGAACGCAGAACTCAAGACCACGACAATGAACCATCAAGTTCAAAGCTGGTTCACGAACATGTTCTAAGAGCAGATATGACAGTGGACACGACAATTGAAGAGTTGGAAATGTTATATGGACCAATGTTTGATGAATATTTCAAAGGGAGAAACATGTTGTATCGAAGTCTTCCGCTGTAACTCATGATAAGAATGATGATATCGATCATCGTCATCAAAAGGATACAACTTCATCTAATTCAACACGGGTTGCTGCAAATTTACCTCCTCAGAATATCACATCTACAATCGATCCTACAATATCCACAACTATTGTCGTTGCTTCGGAGAACACAAATCAAGAAAAATGCATTATCTGAAAATGAAGATTTTCACAATCCATTCGGTACATCGGTACATGAAACTGGAGAGTCTTCTACTCGACATGTAGATCCGTCATATCACCGATGCCCAAATGAGATGTCCATTCTCTTTGTTCAACATGTAAAGTTCCATTCGGGAAGTCCAATCCTCGTACATAGTCTTCTCCAACATTGGTGGACGATTATCCGTACCCGAGAGGATGGACTTATCCGTAAGAGATATGTACTCCATTTCGATAAGTGAAGATTTACGAACGTTGATCAAACAATGATAGAAAGTAAATGTGTTTGTTGTTGTGATTTGAAGTCGAGAAATAATGTTAAAATCCCCTAAATTATGTTCTCGATAAACCAAAAATTCCAGGACAAAATGAATGCTGTCGCAATGCCTCAAATAAGTTCTATCGCAATGTTGCAAAATTTGTCGCAATATCACCTATCGCAATAAGTCCAATCGCAATAAATCCAATCGCAATATTCCAATCGTAATAACCTATCGCAATACCCTGTCGTAATATCACAAAAAACAATCATGTCGCAATGTGAATCGCAATATGGATCGCAATATCACAAATGAACTCCAATCGCAATGTGGATCGCAATATGGATCGCAATATCACAAAAGAACTCCAATCGCAATGTGGATCGCAATATGGATCGCAATATCACAAAAGAACTCCAATCGCAATGTTGATCGCAATATCAATCGCAATGTGAAAACCCTTAAACTTTGCGATGAAAAATCAGGCACATCTGTCGTAATAGTACAACTTTGAACAATATTTCCACTTTTCTCGGACAAAACCCAACCTATTCGAGATTTTAAGCCAAAAAATGATCAAAACACCCAAAAAAATTGTGTTTTTAGCCAAAGTAAATATACCAAATCTCTACCACAACTATGTAGAAGATTTGTATCAAGAAAAAAACCATCAAAACACAAAAAAAACTTGGACGTGTGTTTAATAGATCAAAAGCTACTAAAATCAAGAACACAAACACATAAACAATACAATCATCCCATGGCTCTGATACCATTTGTAAGATATTGTAACTCTTGTTTATGTTTAGAGACAGAAAGAGATAGAAAGATAGATGATTTCACACACACACTTCTAGAGAGAGAAAGTGAATAACTATGTGTAAAAATGAAATGAAACCACCACCCTCTCCATCTAAAGAGAGGGTTTATATACCCAAGCCCATGAGATGGGCTTGGGCTTACAAGTTGGGCCGGCCTACACATGTTGTAGGCTTGGCATGGCCTTAATTGTTTAATATTAGTAAAACTAAACTATGAGCTATTACTTAGACTATTGTTGGAGTGACCGGTCCTTTTCTAATACATAAAACGTATTTCCAACACAGTTAGCTTTTGTAACCAACTTCCTCTCCAAATAAATAAAACAAAACATTCAGTTCATATCTCATCCTTACTTCACTTAATTCTGAATTCTGTTTGATACATTGTGTTTCTGTTGATCATTCATTGATCAATGGAGTTTATGTTGTGATTTGGAAGCTTATCAAACATTTCTAGCAAGTCCAGCTCCATTCCAGTACCTATTGAAGCATTTTGAAGCGGATTTTGTTGATTTGATTCACAAATGGCTTTTGGAGGTGAATAGGGTGTTGATTTTAGTTGAATTGGTTTGAAGGAAGTGTTAGTTATAGAGCTCAGTGCTCCTCTACTCCTTCAAAGGAGGCTTATTGCTAAAAGGTCTCACAATTCTGTTTTTGGTTCCTCTAAAGTGCTTTGTATGCTATATTACTAGTGTAAACATTACCTGCTAAATTGATCATGTGTTTATCTTTGTTCTAGCATAATTGTGTTAGCTTGATAGTATTTGAGTAATCTTGTAGCTTGAATCTGAGTTTACTTGTTTTTCAGCTTTGTTTTTCATCAGTAATAGGTCATATAGATCATCTAGTGGTTAAGTGTGTTTGTAAGTTTGTATTCAGTTCAAATTACTCTCATTTGGTCATTAAAAAATGTCTTGATTAGAGTCAAAATCTGTTTCACACTTGAGTTCCGATTTCATTTGCAAAAATCTTTGACAGCTTTTTGTAGTAGTGTTTGGGATTAATGATTTTTGGTGATGAGAGGTTGTTTAACTGGTTAAATCTTGTTCATTTACATCAAGTAGCAGTGTGTGATCATTTAGGTTCAGTTGTGTAGTCAAAAACTTCTTCAAAGAGGCAATTGGTCTTAAAAAGGTTTGGGTCAAAACCTGTTTTCTAGTTAATCAGAAAACTTTCCAAATTCAATTTAATGGCATTGATTCATTTCTTGATCATTTTGCTTGAAACCAGTTCATACTTGTAGTCTAACATCCAGAGAGTTAGTGTGTAAATGGAAATTCTACAGTATCCAGTTTTCATTGTGAAATAAGCTTTTTAATAAGCACAAGACCAAATGCAAGTTTCTATGAACTAGTCCAATCTGATTTCTCATATCTCCATTTTACTTCATAAATTTGCCAATTTTTCTTCACAAATCTAGTTACCAACATGTCTTGAGTAAGTTTTGAAATTTTCAGCTTTTTGAAAAAGTTGGTCAACGTTTGGTCAAATAAGCTCTTTTCAGCTTAATTTCAGATTCTAGCTTAACCAGTGAACCATTTTTCATTTGGAAAGATATTCCATACTCCTTGTCAGCTTATTAATTAGTTTGTGCATAAAAATCAAGTTGTGGAAGTCTAGATATTTAGTTTGCTTAATCTTGGCTTATTAGAATAGGCTACTTTGTAATTCTTGAGCTTTTAAGCTGATTCCTTTTGCAAGTATAGCTATTTTTCCATTTTAAGCACTTTAAAACAAACTACAACTGATTTGGTCCATTAATAAGCTCATACCAGCTTATTAGAAGTCTTATGCCCGTTTTTTTAAACTTTTCCTAATAATTGCACTTTGGTCCTTCTGATTTGTAACTGTTTTAATTCATGGCTAATTTTACTTGTTTTTTAGGGTTTGCATAATAATAGTCCTTGTAGTTGCTGTTTTTGGCAAAAGTGGTTAACAAGTTTGTTATAGTGGTTAAAAGTAGTTACTAGTTTGTTGAAATTTACACTTTTGATCCTTTAAGTTTCTAAAGTTTACATTTTAGCCCTTGTAATTTCATTTAGCCTACATTTCAAGTACTTTTACTTTTATGCATTTAGTTTTTGAATTTTGTGAATAGTACTTGGTATTTGCAAAGTGTTTTACGGATACGTAGCTTAATATTTTCCATTTTTCACGTGTTGATTAAATTAGACATAGGCTTCCAAATACCCTTACAACCAAGAACAATTAAAGGCTTGAGATTTTTAGGACTTTCAATTTGTCAAGAATCAAGAGAAAACGAACTTCAAAATACTCAATTTCATAAGACTCTTGATTATGACTTATAAGACTATTATTTCTGAGTTTATTTCATTGCTCATTATGAGTTGCTAAATCTCATTCTACACTTGGTAGGATGATGTTTGTGGTATGAAGTAGTGGTTGTGATTGTGATTTATGTTTATTTCAATTTCAAGCTTTCCTTTGAACCATTGGTACGTTTGTTTCATGTGACATTTGTTGTCAAAACTTAATTTGTTGATAAAGATTTCATATGTCGAAAGGGTTATTTTCTATCAACAAGTCATAGCCCGTTTGTCAATGATTGGCTATCTTTTGTATTGATCATTTTTAAGAAGTTGTGATTATCAAGAAACATAATTATAAGTGTTAGCAAATTCGTGAAATGACCGTGAATTGAATGAGTTGAAATTGGATTAAGTCTTGAATTGAGTGATTGAGTCTAATGCTTGTCATCTTTAACAAAAGTCTTGACGAGGATTGAAGCTTTTGAAAAAAATAGATTGGATTAACCATCTAATTATCATAATCATATATATGTTAAATGTGTCATCACGAACATACCACAACGGATGCCCAAAGTAGTCTTTACCAAGTGTTGCCTTTAATCTTATTGTTAATCTCATGATATTACTTGTTATTTATTTGTCTACAATTGCTACAATAAAAAAGATTATAGTAGATTTTTGAATGATCTTAGGTTTTCCAAATCCCCGTGAACGATCTGGGTATTACCAAATAAAAGCTATACACAAACGAAAGGGTCATACTTGCTCATGCGTTTTTAGTCTTTCCGGTAATTCGTGTTTATAAAATTAAAACTTGTTTCAATCAAATCCATCACACGACGGACACACATCAAGTTTTTGGCGCAGCTGCCGGGGATTTGATTGTGTTCTTAGTTCCAAAATCATCCTATAATCAAACCCATTATAGCGTTTCTTGTTGCCAAAAATCCAAAAAGTAAAAAAAAACAATTTTTTCTCACAGAATCGATTTTGCCGCCGGCAACCTCTCCACATATCCACTTTTGCCGACCGGCAAAGCCTTTTTCCGTCGGCAGATTCCCATGAACCGACTTTTACCACCGGCAGAACCACTTTTGCCGCTGGTAGCTTTTCCTTTTTTTCACAGATTAAATTTTGCCGACCGGCAAAACTGAAAGTTGCCGCCGACAGCTTTATGTTTTTATTTTGTTTAGCTTATTTAATTTCTTATCTACTTATTTTCCTATTAGTAATCTTTGGTTTGTTTTTATTTTTGTTACTTATGATCTTTTTCAAAAGTGTTTCAAGACTTGAATGAACACACGTTCTTCCGGTCAAGAACTACTTAGTCCATACACCGATCCCGAACGTTTTATTCATTAATCTCAAAAGTAAAACCGCGAGAAGCAATCCTTTGTTTCTTTCGAAAAACGAATTACTAGAACCAAAAACCCGCCATTTGATAATCTCTTAGACGCACTTGTTGTCTATAACCCATTTAACGATCTACCATTTCCAATGGCCGACGATCAGTCCATGTGGCCCGCCAACCGAGTAGTAGCACCTACCCCCGAGGCTGCTATTGTTCAAGCTGAGCTTGGAGACAACTTTCACCGTGAAAGGTCATGACCTTTCAATGATCAAATACCGCCAGTTTGACGGCCGTGCGCGGGCCGATCCGCATAATCACATAGCCGAATTCGTAGAGATATGTGGCATGTTTCGATATGGTGCCAACATCAATGTAGACGCTATTAAACTCAAACTCTTTCCATCATCTCTATCCGGAGATGCAAGAGTTTGGTATAATGAGTTGACACCCGGCACCATAGAAACATGGGAACAAATGAGAACCGCCTTTGTTAGCTGTTTCTTTCCACCCGCCATGTAAGAAAGACTAATTGGAGAAATCTGAGGTTTCGCCCTAGTTCCCAACGAGACACTCATTGATGCATGGAACCGAATGACAGGCCTACTTTGTAGTTGTCATGGACATGGTTTAATGAAAACGAACCATCATCCAAATCTTTTATCATGGTCTCAATGAACCGACTCAAGAAATCCTTGACGCCGGTGGACTCTTTCTTTATAAGACTCCCAACGAAGCATACCAATTGCTTGAGGACCGAGTTATCTTATAACTCGATTGATCCAAAGATAACCATTCCAAACCCTTTAAGAAAACCGTTGCTTTCGTTGAAAGTAGCGAAAATTCTAAACTAATGGAAAAGATGGACACTCTCACATCTAAATTCGAGTCATAATTCAAAACTATTAAAGATGAAATGAAAGAAATGTGAGGAGAATGTACTCTTTTTGGAGGACCACACCCATCTACGGAGTATGACGACACACCAATAAGGGAACCACCATAAGAAGATAACTATGCCTAAGGAGGATACCAAGGAGGTGGTTATCGAGGTAACTACTACGGTAGAAACTCCGACATTTGGCATGAGTACCCCAAAAACGAAAATCTTAACTCACAACCTCGTGAGAACGATAATTCCGTTCCATCAAACGAAAAGAAACCCGCAGAATCAAGCTTAGAAAAAACCGTTTCTAGCTTTCATAGAATCTCAAAAAGCAACAAATACATTCTTTAGAACCAATTCTTCGATCTTAAAACCAATGTTGAAAGAGGACAAAGACACCACACCGCCTCTATCAATGATCTTGGAACAAAGTTTGGTCGAATCTCCCATCAACTAGCCAATCGACCGAGTGGTTCGCTTCCAAGCAACACTCAAACAAACCCAAAACCATCTATCGATAAACCATACCGCCCACCCTCCTCCATTAATGAACATGTGAATGTCGTATTCATAAGGAGTGATTTGAGTTATGATCCACCACCAAACTCAAACGCCAATACTTCTACTTTCGCCGATGAAAGTGAAGATGAAGCCGATGATCTCGAGAAGGAAGAAGCCGTTTCTCCTTCCAAACCTAAACCAAAACAAACCACACCCATACCAACACCAACACCAAAGGCGTATACATCTAAAATTCCATACCCTCAACGCCTAAGAAAAGAAAAGATGGAGCCTCGTAATGCTAAATTCTTAAAGATGATCAAAGATGTTAAGATCAATGTTCCCCTTGTTGATATCTTAACCGTCATGCCCAACTATGGGAAATTCCTCAAAGATCTTGTGAGAAATTATAATAAAATAGAGCAAATCTCTGTTTCATTTCTAAATAAAGAATGTTTTGCAGCCTTGCAAAGCAAACTTCCCCCAAAGCTCGGAAATCCAGGAAGCTTTCTCATACCATGCACGCTAGCCAACAATGTTGAATGTTATGCCTTGGCCGATCTAGGCGTGAGTATCAATCTTATGCCATACTCATTATATAAGAATCTTTCAAATAATACTTTGAAACCTACAAGTATGAGTATACGTTTGGCTAACCATACATACCAATATCATATTTGGATATCCGAGAACATGCTTGTTCAAGTTGGCAAATTCATATTTCATGCGGACTTCGTAATCCTTGAAATGGAGGAAGACCGTCAAGTCCCTCTCATTTTAGGATGACCATTCTTGTACACCGCTGATGTTATCATTCATGTAAAGACTAAAGAACTCAACCTTGAATTTGGTGACGACCGAGTCACATTCTTATGTTGATCCCAAACTTAGATCGATTAGCTTTGTATTAAACGAGATTGAATCAAGATTAATACTTAGAGAAACATTGTTGTAATGAACAATCCAAGTGTTATGCGGAATTAACACTTAGAATAAAGAACAAGCAAACAAATAAATCAAACTTTCACTTTAGATTGATAAACGAATTGCTTAGAATGAAAGTTGTGAAAACTGAATAATGTATAGATTGTATAAACCCTACGACCTCCTTTTATAACATAAGGAGTCGTGTATAAAGGATTACCTATCAACTATTCTAGGTAAAGATAAATATAGAAAATACAATATTGAGCATATCTTTACTTCAAATATTAAACGTGTTGACTAAGTATTCCTATCAGTGGTTGGACTTCTTCTTGTCTGCGCTTGGATATTTCTTGTCAGTGCTTGATCTATCAGTGCTTCATTTCCTCTTGTCAGCGTCCAATTTCCTCTTGACAGCGTCTGAGTGACTTAGCTCATTTTATTCCCAACAATCCTCCCCTAAACTTGATATCTACACTAGCAATCACGTTTCTGAATAAAAACAAAGTACAAGGAGAATTCTTACAAATACAAACTACTTGTTAATTAGAAAATAAACAAATCTAATTAAGTTCTTGCTAACATCACTAGTATAGTCAACTTCTAGCTGTATAGAGACCATCTTCTTCAAAACATCCTTAGACATAGGATATTGAGCATCAACCAGAAGATACTCTGAAAACTTTGTAGTGCATAGATGGTAAACACTAGCACCTGAATGTAGACGCCATTTTAACCCACTGATATCATCCAGATCCAACCATATTGGATCTGCTTCATCTGGTGCAATCATCCTCTTGAATGCTGTCCAGATCTTTATTCCATTTGATGAAGTAGGTGCTTCAGTCTCATACTTGGTCTTCATCAGATTCTATAGATCTACCAAGTCTTCTCTATCCATGCTTTCAAACAATGAGATCAAGGAAGTAAAAGTATGTACATTCTTACCATATCTGGTGATCATCCAGAACCCACTTGCATCTTCTTCATAATTAACTCTTGGGTTTCTGAAATCGAAGGGCAATACTTCCGCAACATCTGAAGCCTCCAATGGTGAAAGCTTTATACTCTTTCTAATCACTGCTTCACTAGGATTCAATTTGTCAAGGACTAGAAATTCAATGTGAATTCCCTTATTCACTGGCCTTGGCACAATTGAAGCCCTCTTGATCTGCATATTCTCCTCAATTTCTTCTTCCTTTTATCTGAGAGAAGCCTCATTGTGTTTTCTTCACAAACTCTTTCCCAAATTAGATAAGCATGAAACTTCAATTCTTCAAAGGATAGATTCCTTAATCTTTCATAGGTCCATCCACCTTGATGACACCTAAGCAACATAAAGTATAGCTCTCTTCTATCCCTCTTAAGCTCAGAAAGCACCTTTTAGCCTTGTGCTTCAAAATCACCTTGCAATCTTCCTGAACTCTTAGCAAGATATCCAAACCCCAAATTTGTCCAGTGATAGACATATCTGGATTCTTCTCAATAGTACACTCCCATGCAAAATACATTTCTGTTACTTGAGGCATGTCAAAATCTACTTTCATCTTCAACTCTCTCAGCCTTTCCTTGGCTATGTCATCCGCCTTATACTCTAACCTCTCTGGCTCCTCTATAATCATAACACTGGAACCAGAGCTCTCATCACCATCACTACCATCCTTAGCCTTTTCTGTGGTAGTTTCCATCCTATCATGCTCTTGCAATTGTGCAGCCAAAAGTGAATCAAAGTGTACATGGGTTGCATTCTTTGGTACCTGAACCTCTTCCAAAATTCTTTTACCTTGTCTTTTGCTCCAATAGCTAGTAAAGTCATGGTTGGCACCTGTGTAGTAACATCCCTAATGATAACGGGTGGTTGGGATACACCAATCATACCTATAGGTTTGTCAGCGCTTGGTTTGCTCTTGTCAGCGCTCAAACTCTGAATGTCAGCGGCTGACTTTGTAGCTTGTTCCATCATCTCTACAAACGATAGCTTCTTTGGAGTGATTGAAGAAACATCAAAAACTGGTTTCTCCTTCAAACTGGTCAATGCTTCAGCTATCTCCACCTGTTTACTTCTAATAGAACCACCTTCTTCTTGTGAGCCCTTATCACTCAAATTTAAAGGCTCAGTAGGTGCATCCTCATCCCCTTTGTAAGAGTCCTCCCTTGATGAAAGGACCCTAGCCTTCCTTCCCCTAGCATTGGCAGCTTCCAAAACAACTATCATCGTCAATTCCAAAAGAGATAAAGGTTCCAATCAGCCCTCCTCTATGATGGGTATTTGACCTCCCAAAAGAGATTCATAGGGCATGGATGAGGTATTAATGATGTTGGGACTGTCTTGACCTGCTACTAAGCCAGAGTCAATAGTCACAGCCTGTTACACTCAAAATATTGAGTCAAACAAGAATGTTCGGTCATAGGTTTATATTGTAACATTTAGTAGAACGTTTTAATAGTAAGTTAAAATAGTCGTGACATTACGGGCTTGATGGCTAGCTTTAAAGGCCTCTTTCAAGGTACTAAACATTTATTCAAGTCCGACCCAATCAAACATATAGCCCATTATGCCACATGTAGGCAAAGGCTATAAATACCCTTCCTAGGATGTTAGGAAGGGTGTTGGTTGTTTATTTTCTTAATCTAATCTTCCTATAGTTTCACACACTTCTCTTTACTTTCTCTCACTACTTTCTCTCTCTAGAATTCATTTACTTCCTCTATTTTCTTTCTTTCTTCCTTGCTTAATCATCACAAATACGGGACAACAATTGGTATCAATCGCCATGGGGTAGATTTGTGATTGATTGTTGTGTTTTTGTGTGATTCGTATCATTTCATCTCTTTAACATCTCTCGAATTCAATTTTTTTGTGTTTTCCGTGCTCTAAATCTTGATATACATCTCCTACATAGTTGTGGAAGGGATTTGGTTGCTTTCGGTTGGTTAACATCATGGTTTTTCTTGTCAAAAATCTCACTTTTTTACCTAAAGTTTTGGAACTGCACAATTATTCCGACAGTATTCCATCGGAAAAGGGTTTTACATTCAGACAGTTATTCCGATGGAATTCCATCGGAAAAGGGTTTATTATTCCGACAGTTATTCCGACAATGACTCCGATAGGGATTCCGACAGTTCTTATTCTGACAGTGATTCCGACGGCTCATATTTCGACAGTTATACATTTCAACAGCATTCCGATACTATATTCCGACAGCATTCCGATACTATATTCCGACAGCATTCCGATACTACATTCCGACAGCATTCCGATACTACATTCCGACAACATTCCGATGGACATTCCGATAGCACATTCCGATGGACATTCCGATTATATGTTTCGCTAAATTTTTGTTCGAGTATTTTTTAGACATAGCCACTATCTAGACTAGTCCCGGAACATAGTTTACACGAAGATTAAAAAAAAGAAAAAAAAGAGTTAAAATTTTCCCGTCAAGTAAATTCAAATTTTTTCCATACTAGTTTTAGGACATTTCTAGCTCGATTTCAAAATTTGGCAATTACAAAATTTTTTGGTCTACCGTCTTATCGGACTGGGGAATTTATTGTCGGACTAAAGAAAAATTGCAATTTTCGAAATTTAAACCACAACACATCTACTTAAGATCCTTTTTCACATCAACATTTTAAAGCTTATCAAGATGGATTCTACTACGGTGTATCATGTGACGAACAACAATATCATGGTGGCGGGAAATAAAGAGAGACCACCAATGCTTGTGACCGGTCGATATGCACAATGGAATCACGATTTCTTCGATATCTTGACACTAAACCCAGTGGTGATGTTCTTCGACGATGCATCAAAGAAGGACCCTATACTCTCACTACAATAACCATTCCTGCAATTCCAGCAACCGATTCGACGACCAGTTCTGATGAGCAAACAATTTAGGAAACATGTGAGAACACTTCCAAAGAGAAGCGTGCTTGAATTGATGCAGAGAAAGAAGCAATCTATTTGATTCTCAACGGGATTGGGGATGATATTTACTCAATGGTTGATGCGTGCTCTACTGAAAAAGAAATGTGGTTTGCCATTGAACGCTTGCAACAAGGAGAATCACTTAACAAGTAAGATGTCAAAACTAACTTGTTCTGGAACTTTGGTAAGTTTACTTCATTGGATGGGGAATCAATTGATTCATATTACTCAAGGTTCTACAAGATGATGAATCACATGACAAGAAACAATTTGCAAGTCTCCACCATGCAAGTCAATGTGCAATTTCTACAACAACTTTAACCAGAGTGGACACGGTTCGTAACTTTGGTGAAACAACAGAGTAAGTTAGACGAGGTCAACTATCACACGCTCTTTGACATTTTGAAACAGTTTCAAAATGAGGTGAATGAACTTCGAGCTGAAAGGATAGCAAAGACTGCTAATCCACTTGCTTTGGTGTCTACCACTCAACACGTCGAAGATCATCGCTCTCGTGCTCCAAAGTCATACTCCGCTACATTCTCTTCACCAAGATACACCACTTCATCTAAGTATTCAGCTCCCACAATATCACGAGACAAAGAACCAAGAGCACCATCACCATCACCTGAGCCATCATCTGAAGAGGACAGTGATGAAGAACAAATTACTTTCATTATGAAGACGTACAAGAAAATCATTAAACCCACCAACAACAATCTTCGAACATCATCTAACACAAGGAACCAATATGTTGAGAGTCCTCGAAGGTATGACACACGTCAACGTGATGAAAGTCCTCCTAGGTATGATCGACGTAATCCAACACATGTTGAGGGTTCTACACGATATAATCGACAAAATGCTAAGTATGATACTCAGAGGATTGCTATTGCTCCTGGGAATAGGGAAACTCTTGGTTCTCAAGTGGTTCAGCTAAGTGGGATTCAGTGCTTTAATTGTCAAGGCTATGGGCATATGGCAAAGGAATGTAGGAAGCCGAAACGGGTTAGGGACTCTGGCTATCATAAAGAAAAGATGTTTCTATGCAAGAAGATGGAAGCTGGGGTTAAATTGTCGGCTGAGGAAGGAGAAATGCTTGATGATACTGATGATGAAGCCTCCGACCAAGAACTTGAAGCACATTACTCGTACATGGCAAAGGTTGAATAAGTTCTCAACGTCACTGAAAATGACAATGGTCCTATCTTTGATACTGAGCCAATCGATAAGGTGATACAAATAATTCTCTTCATACTGGACTCCGGATGCACGAAGCACATGATGGAGAATCTCAAGCTTCTAATTAACTTCGTGGAGAAGTTCCTGGGTACGGTCCGATTCAGAAATGATCAATTTACACCGACCCTAGGATATGGAGATTTGGTTCAGGGGAATATCACGATAGAAAGGGTATACTACGTCGAAGGGCTCAATCACAATCTTTTCTAGGTTGGTCAATTCTGTGATGCAGATTTGGAAGTTGCTTTCAGAAAGAAGACATGTTTTGTTCGTGATTATGATGGGAATGATTTACTCACCGGTTCATGGAATACCGATCTTTACACAATTTGACTACAAGACACAACTTCATCAACTCCAATTTACTTCATGGCTAAAGCTTCAACGACTCAGGCATGGTTATGGCATCAACGTCTTCTCATCTCAACTTGGACACCATCAACTTGATTTCCAAGAAAGATATTGTGAGAGGCCTTCCAAGCTTGAAATTCATCAAAGATCATCTTTGCTCTTCTTGTAAGCTTTTTAAAGCTAAAGGAAGTAGCTTTAAGACAAAGACTACACCAAGCTCTAAAGGAAGGTTAGATCTTCTTCATATAGATTTGTGTGGTCCCATGTGTGTTCAAAGTATCAATGGGAAGAAATATGTTATGGTAATTGTCGATGATTACTCAAGGTACACATGGACTCACTTCTTGAGGTCCAAGGATGAAACACTGAAGTTCTTATCACTTTCCTTAAACTGATACAACGTGGTCTTCAAGCTCAAGTAAAAGTGGTTCGTACTGACAGAGGTACGGAATTTTTGAATTCAACTCCGAGGAACTATTTTGAAGCCAAAGGAATTGAACATGTAACATCTATTGCTCGAACACCCGAACAAAATGGCGTTGTTGAAAGACGAAACCGTACGTTAGTTGAGGCTGCTCGAACATTATTATCCGCTTCAAAATTACCACTATTCCTTTGGGTCGAAGCCGTGTCAACCGTATGCTACACATAAAACCGATCCTTAATTATCCCAAGACCCGAAAAGACACCATATCACATAATTCATGATCGAAAACCTTCACTCAAACATCTTCATGTTTTTGGATGTATGTGTTACATTATTCGCGATGGTGAAAATCTGGACAAGACGAAAGAGAAAGGTGTTGCATGCATTCTTGTGGGATATGCAACTCAGTCAAAGGGATATAGAGTTTACAACAAGATAACACAATTGATAATCGAGACTATTCATGTCAGATTCGATGAATTACAAGAAATGGCACTTGAACAAAACAGTTTATGTAAAACCCGCATGCTTTTACCATGAATAGTACCCATACGATAGTACGTACATGATTAGAACTTTCCTTTTATAGCATGTTTACGTTTCACGAACAAGAATTACAAGTATTACGTACGTGTTATAACACGATAAGTATTTATTACGTATTAACAAGCGATAATTATTTCAATAATAATTATAATCACGAACATACGAACATGAAATCACGAACGTAAATTAATCATGAGCTTAATATTATGTATGTATGTATGTATATTTATTACGATCACGAATAAATATATTAAGACATGAACGATAACTATTAAATCACGTAAAACACGAACACGAGAACACACTTATTATTTAGACACGGAAAATGTTCGGGTTACCCCCATGTGGGCCCCTTACCCGCGGACACAACATGACCAAAGGGCTAAGCCCATGCAAATTTACTAAACATGAAAACAAGGGAAAACTATTTTCATAATTCAAGAATTTAGAAAATAATTAAAACCCTAATACTCTCTTGCTCCTCTCCTTTGGCCTTCAGGTATACACACACCAAAGGGGTGTTTTGGTTGATTTTTGGTGTTTGATTAATTGCAAGGATCATTAGTGTGTTCATCCTCTTTGATTCACGTGATCGATATAAACCCTAACCTCTTTTCTTTTATGTTTTTGATTTATAAATCACATGAAATCATGAATGTTTTTAATAAATAATTAAAACCAAGATATAAAACATGTAATTAAGCATGGGGTAAATTAATATATGGTTAAGGGGTGTTTGTTTTGTGGCCGACGTCTAAACCGAGCCCCAAGGGGGTCTTGGCTTGGCTTTAATTCGCACTACCGAGACCTCATGGTCTCGGTTTGGTGTCTTGTTGTCTCGGCAGCAGCAAGAAGGGAGACCCCGACCTCGGTCGGGGCATGATGGTGCTCGGGTAGGCCACGACAGCAAGGGGACATCGGCTAGCCGGTGGGAAACCTTGGCTAGCCGGTGGTTAGGTTGACCAAGGGTGTATTGGGTCCGGTTCACGGGTTGAAACACTGGTCCGGTTCACACATGTTTAGAATGAAACACGGTCCGGTTCATGAGTTATTTTTACAAGGTTAAATATTTTTACAAGTTATATTTTTTACAAGACTTAAATTAAATTAATTAAAAACATGAACATGATTAATTTAATTTACATGACTTAGGTTATTAATTTTATCATTAATACATGAATTTTAACCTAAGTATTTTTTCCATTTAATTAGACTATATAATTAATTAATTTTTAAAATCATGACCTATAATTAATTAAATTACATGACTTAGGTTATATTATTAATAGATAATAATACATGTTTTAACCTAAGTATTTATTTTTACCTTTATTTAATTAAATCATGTTATATTTAATTAAATACTTTAACCTATAGTTTATTTAATTCACATGAAATAATTAATAAACTATACTATTAATTACATGACTTAGAATATTAATCAGTAAACACTTAAGCTTATATAATTAGCTTAATTATCCAGCTTATATCTAATTATGGAAACTTCCTATTTTTAGAAACTTATTTAATTAAGGCAGCTAATCTATTTATGCAAACTTTCTATTTTTAGAAACTTATCTATTTTAAGCAGTAAATCTATTTTTAGAAACTTTCTATTTTTGGAAACTTTCTATTTTTGGAAACTTTCTAATTTTGGTAACTTTCTATTTTTGGAAAATTTCTACTTTAGTAAACCTGCTATTTTTAGAAATTTACTTATTATTACATGTAACACCCCCAAATTTCGGTCATAACAGCGGAAGGGTCATTGGGTGTTACTATCATGGTTCAGTCTCATAATCATAGAAAACGGCTCAAAACGAGTCGTTTTAATAAAAACATCCATTCATTTTCATTTAACAATAAAACTTTTCACACGGTCCCAAATAATTCAAAGTTTACAAACACAATAAAGGATAAAAGATTCTTTGAATGGATATAATTTATGAAAGCGGGCCAAAACATTTCAAATAAGCAAGCTTCATGAAACCGCCTTTCTCGAGTGCCTTCCCAATGGACCTGAGATAAAACATGATAAAAAGTCAGTAAAATTTGTCGAGTGAATCTATAGAGTTTAATTTAAATAAAGAGAACACAAGTATTCAAAATAACCTTCCATGGTTAATAATTTATCAAAGACAATTATGTTGTACGGACATAATTATCGTGTCATTACATAAGTCTCGTGACATTGAACGTTAACATATATTAATTCAGCCCAACACACCTAGCCAAGTGCGTATATTTCTCTTATACAATGCATCCGATGTTTCATTACTAGTGCATCACAACATCACGCGAGAGCTAGTCGCGACCGGACTGGGCGTCACCCTGATAGATCTATTCATAACATTAGCGTTATCTCGATTAACAATTCACGATTCATGGGTCTTTTAAGGCTAAACAAATTTATGTAATAACTTCCATCTAAACATACAATTAAGTTCCTTGTGTTCATTTTTAAAACAATCATGAGTTTACCACAACTTATAGTTGTATCTTTCAATTTCAATAAATACTTTTCCAATAAGTAGGGTTTCCACAACTTCTCGTTGCACCTATACTTTTCTAATAAGTAAGGTTTTCACAACTTCTCGTTGTACCCTTTATTTTTAAATAAACAAGCATGTTATCCCCCTCGCGGGTTTTATAAAACAAGTAAACATGTTCAAAGCGAGGCTATAGACTCACCTTAGCCAATAGTGGTAATGAGACGATCGCCGACGATTAGTGATGCCCGTTTAAACACGAAAACCGCAACCTACCAAATAAGGCGCGTTCGTTAATAATCGACTTAAGTATAAATCATACTTAAATAATATAAAAATAAAAATTACAAAACCAAGACAATCCCGAAAATTTAATAATACAAGTTTTATTACTATACCTTTTTATTCAACATAATTCTTTTAAACAATTGCACTCTTGACATTGACCCGTCATAAGACGCCAAGTCAACGCAAGTCAACTTATCATTTTACTTCTCTCGGACCAGTAACTAAGTCATTTATATAATGAATTAACACTTGAATAAATCACCATGTCCAATGGCGAATACTCAACTCACGCCACATAATTATTGAACTACGTGTCCAAAATACCAATCAGCATGTACACTCCAAATGTACACACCAGTCTACCCTATCTAGACTTGTCCGATTTCGACGAAACTTGGTACCAAACTCACATATAATATGTATAAGACTCAGTTTAAATTTCATTCAAAAATATTACTCCTAAGACCTTCTGCCCGACACATCTTCGTGATGTAAAAACCGGACAGATTTACGTCTTCAACTCGTAAAACCATTTTGACATATCTAAACAACTCCATTTATAAAACCGACACTCGGGTTTGAAAATAAACTCATGACCTGAGGCTTAGACTCCAACATCAGTCCTTGAACATTTTCAAAACTCATTCTATAGTCCCCGAGATTCGATTCAAATATCGACAAATATTTTCGGATTATGCCGATACTCGTCTCCCGGTACACGAATACTAAAATTGTCGTAACTTCACACTCGTTTGGAGCTAGAAGCTCTATCTTATATCAAATCGAAGCTAACGAAATTCTCTACGACCCTATCTTATTAGTTTAACAAGATTATTTCAGTAAGTAATTCAAAAATGGCCTTTAACTTAATGCCTAAAATTAGCTCTTTAAAAATCATACCAAAACAATTTTTCAACCCATTTTATCAATTTACATACTCCTAATATCATCATAACACATGTATCTAACTCCTAACACCCTCAAATTCAATCTAATAAAATTCAAATATATAAAAATCATGCATGCAACAACAACCCCACTCAAATATAATAATAATAACAACATTCATAACCATAAAAATGGATCAAACATGATGTTCTTCACCAAAATTTGAAAAGAAAAATAAGTGAATGCATGTTGGAAAAATTTATACCAAAATACTTTCCTTTGAATTTTCAAGATGGGAGTTTAATTAGTTTTTCTTGAATCAAAGTAGAAAATCAAGATCAAGGGTGTTTTTGGTTGAGGGTTTGGACGGCAAAAACAAAGAGAGAAAGAGAGTTTTGTGATTTTTTTATTTAAAATTAATTAGTGGAATGTTTGGTAGAAAAATTTCTTTTTATACTAAGTAGTGGAGGGACCAATTTTGCCAATTAGGTATAATTTTGGACCACCAAGTAATTAAATAAGTTAAAGGGTAGAAAATATAAATATTAAATTTTGAAAATATTTACGGGACTCGGGTTTCGTAAAAATAATTTTTTTAAAAAAGTTAAAACGCTTCTTAAAAATAATAATATCACTTCGACACGACTTAAAACGTAATTAAATCGAAAACGTCGAAAATATTTTATATCGAGACAATCGATAATAAAACATTAATTTTTGGGCATCTGTCGGTATCGCGATCATTAGTAGTTCTCGTCATTCGTTAAAACGTAAAACACGAGAAATAAAAATAAATACAATAAAATCATTCACATGATAAATTGAGAATATAATATCGATACCTAACGTATTCCTTGCCAGTTTTCATCGAAACGACAGTCATACGTAAAGTTTCAAACTATAACCTTCTCGGTTAGTCGATAATTTAAAATTCTCATTAAAGTAAACACGTAATACGTAATAGTCGAGATCAAAGTAACGACCTGAAATTTACGGATTGTCACATTATCCCCACCAAATTGGGATCTTCGTCCCGAAGATCAACTTGCGTTCTTCCTCGATCGCTCGTTGAAAGCAAAGGGTTAAACGGATTTTGGTCCTCGTCTTGAGTTCCATCAGATTTGACAATAGGAATACGACTTTGCTTCGGTTGCCTAACTTCCTTATCGATAATATCAACAAGTACTTCGATGAAATGCAACTTACCGTCGATTCATACTTCATCAAAAGAGAAAATAAGATCTTCGTCAGGAAGGAATTTCTTTAGGTTCGACATATGAAAAGTATTGTGAATTCCTTGTAGTTCTCGAGGTAATTTAAGTTTTCATGCCACTGGACCTACACTCGATATCAGCTTGAATGGTCCAAACTAACGGGGACTTAACTTCCCACATTTTCCAAAATACATAACACCTTTTCAGGGTGATAGCTTTGGCATAACTTTTCCACCTACCTCGATTTCCAAAGGTTTTCGCTTCACATCGTCATACCTTCTATGTCTACTATGAGCAGTTAACAACAGTTCTTAATTGGCACGATCGATTTATTTATCAAAATAAAATGAGCAGAGTCAATCAATCAACATTGACAGAAATCTAGTCATATTCAGACTGAGTTTTCGAGAGCTTAACAATGAATCCATTGTAATTTGCTCCAACCTCAAGAATGATAATGAATAACACAATCGTAATCACTTAAAAGGCTTATTTACCTCTTTTATTCCAAAATACACGGTAGGCTCATACTATCGGTGGGTACCGTACATTAGTGCCATACAATTAATGTCTTAATAAACGAAGAGTAAAATCACCTCACCCAATTACAAGTCATGGGTTATGCAGTTTCCTCATTCTTCCTTGGTTTCCTACAAGCATATACAAATCAAACAACTCTAAATCCTTCAGAGATGCATCACAATAAATAACAAAATCTTCACTTTCTTCGAGTAACGGTAAGTTCGGCGTGCTGCAGAGTTTTCTTTTCATGGTCTGAAAAGCTTTCTCTTCATCATCGCCCCACACATACGGTTCATTCTTTTTAGTTAGCTTAGTTAATGGTTTTGATATCAAAGAGGATCCTTTAATAAACCTTCAGTAATAACCAGCCAAACCTAGAATTTATCGTACTTCAGTTGGAATAGTTGGAACATTCAAATCTTCGAGGGCTTCGATTCTCGCATAATCAACATGTATGCCACCTTGTCACTCACATGACAGAGAAGTTGTACAGAACCAAGCCAAAAATCACACTTTAAGAATTTTGGGTACGTCTTTTCGTTCTTTAACAAGTTCATGATTATCCCAAAGTGTTCGACATGTTCTTTCTCGCTCTTAGAGCATATTAGAATATCATCAATGAAAACAATCACGAATTTATCAAGACACGACTTACACATACAATTCATTAAGTCAATGAATACAACAGGCGTATTGGTTAAACCAGAAGGCATAGCACTAAACTCATAATGATCATCACAAGTTCTAAACGCCATAATAGGAATATCTCCCTCGCGTATGCAAAGTTGATGATAAGCAAAACAAAGATCAATCTAGGAGGAAACACCAGAATCTTGGAGAAAACACGAGAATTTTGAAGTTGATCAAATAGATCATCAATTCATAGAAGCGGGTAACGATTCTTGATCGTTAGCTTATCCAGCTCTCGGTAATTGATACACATACGAAACGAATCATCTTTCTTCTTAGCGAATAGAATAGGAGTTCTACAAACTGACAAGCTTGATCGACTAAAACCTCTATCAGATAGTTCTTAATGCTGCAAAAGTAATTACTTCAACTCAGAGGGTGCTAATGAATATGGCTCATGTGCCACAGTTGCAACACCAGAAATTAGATCAATTAAGAATTCTATTTTCCTTGGAGGCGGAAGCCTTGGCAAATCTTCTAGAAACACTTCAGAATAGTCACAAATGACTAGAGTAATTCTACTTACTTCTCTTACGATTCATTCTACGATACCTAAGCCATGAATAATCCACAACCTTTTTCGATATACTTACGAGCTCTAATGCACGAAAGGAATTTTCAATTTGGAATTATTTTTCCCTTCCGTAACCTCATTAGCCTTGCCTTGGATTATGTGTCCCACGAGCTAATAAGCCATACAGACAGCTTCGCAATTAGCAATTGGCTTAGAAGAAGTCACATCACCGCATTTATTCTTGGTCAGCCATGAATATACTGCTTGACCTTGACGGTTCGGGTTCCATAATTCTTGGACATAAAGGAGTCAACTTATGGAAACACTTGATATATCTACCAATGTTAGTTCCCTTCAGTCTCAAATTGTACAACACTTGCTCCATACTTTGGAAATGCTTCGAGGACAAGCTCCTCAGTTAACCGTTTCATCACCTTAGTCCATGGTGTCCCATAAGTAAAGATACCTATGGAAGCAAGTCTGCCATTCCACCAAATTAATGCACGACCTTGGAGAGTAGCGATTTCAAACTGCACCTTATCCTCCTGATTAGGGTCACAGATTCGAAAGATTGACGCCATCTTTTCAACAACTGACACAATCCTCCATCTTCTTTAGTCTCCTTAAGAGTCTACGGTTTGCAATTAATGAATGAAGTGTAGTTATAGCCTCTAATTTTGGGCACATTTGTTCCATCCGTACCATGAACATTATCTGCTCCAGCTTCAGCTCCACTGGCTCCAGTTCCACCAGTTTTTAGCTTCAGCTCCAGTTCCAGATCCATCATTCATGTTGGCCATGAATTCAACTATAGATACAACAACTTATTCACTAATAACTTGGCGCATTCGTGCTTCAGTCATAGCTTTCATTGACTGCATGAGTCTTGTGCAACGCAAATCAAATCATAATGAGTATTCATTCAATGGTTGTGTTATACCACATGAATTTACAAGAGAAAAGCAACGAATGATAATAATAGAACGATGTAGAATGAGAAATCAAAGGGTAGTCATTCCATTGATCACAAACTAGTACAAGTCGTATTGTTAACATTATGGATAATCATCGTCTAATGCCATACAACTTAAAAGACTAGTCCTACTAAATGTTGTCACAGCTTAGTTAGGGATTAATGAGAAGATACTACAATTGATAAACTAATCTACTAAGAGTTACTAGGTAATTCACATGGGTAAGAAGGCTCCTCGGTCCCACAAGAAGAAGATTTCTTCAATGTCTTTCAGAGACGCTTGATATCCTCCTCAATTGGTGCTTTTGGAACAGCCCCAATACAACCATTTCACGATCAAGGAAATAAAGGAAAAAAATCAAAGAATGAATTGAGCAAACGAATTATGAGTCAATAAGGGTTTAATCACACAGATGCTATGAGCTTAAGCACACACCTTTATGAATCATTATTTCCATGGATTGATCAAGTCCTTCCGAATAAGATTCAGAAATTTGTAGTTTAACAATTTATAATTTCCTTGTTCAAATAAATGGCCAATTTATTTCAACGATTATAAATCACTTTATTCAAGCATCGCCAGCTCAACGCAAAAGATCAAGATCGAAACAAATGAGAAACTGATTTAACAGA
Source organism: Glebionis coronaria (assembly GCA_025667525.1). NCBI lineage: Eukaryota > Viridiplantae > Streptophyta > Magnoliopsida > Asterales > Asteraceae > Glebionis > Glebionis coronaria. The sequence goes on from JANFOE010000176.1 coordinate 330,934, forward strand.
AAATGATCAGTGATATGATATGGAATCCTGGTTGGCATGTGAATACCATACAAATCAATCTCAATTCTTAACAATAAATAGTACCATCTCGGACAAACTTGTTTTTATCAAAACAGTATAATGTCAAAGATTAATGAAAATGCACATTAAATTTGCTAAACAAAATGAACGGATCGATAAATCAAGAATAAGAATCAAGGAAATCAAAATCCTTGTAACCAAAAGAAAATCAGCAAGAATATTTAACCGTTTCGTTGGGATCATGTATATCCACAACTTAGTTAATCTCGAGAATAACAAGATTCATTTCAGGAATAGCTTAAGCGCTAGCATTAAAATGACTAGGGTGGCTTCGTGACAATCTACGTCGTATAAATCTCGTATAAGTATAAAATTACCATTTATAATTAAATAAATGAAAACATACCTTGTAATTCACAAGTTCAAATAATCGATAAAGATTACAACATATATATAATCCCATATATATAAATACTTTCATTCTCGTCCATTGGCAACTCGGAGGTTTCGCTTGCAACAGTTATAGTTAAAAGATTTCAAAAATTCATTTTTGGAAAATCTTTTCGTTCTCTATAACTTGAGCTCTGATACCAATCTGTAACACCTCCAAATTTCGGTCATAACAGCGGAAGGGTCATTGGGTGTTACTATCATGGTTCAATCTTATAGTCATAGAAAACGGCTCAAAACGAGTCGTTTTAATAAAAACATCCATTTATTTTCATTTAACAATAAAACTTTTCACCCGGTCCCAAATAATTCAAAGTTTACAAACACAGTAAAGGATAAAAGATTCTTTGAATGGATATAATTTATGAAAGCGGGCCAAAACATTTCAAATAAGCAAGCTTCACGAAACCGCCTTCCTCGAGTGCCTTCCCAATGGACCTGAGATAAAACATGATAAAAAGTCAGCAAAATTTGTCGAGTGAATCTATAAAGTTTAATTTAAATAAAGAGAACACAAGTATTCAAAATAACCTTCCATGGTTAATAATTTATCAAACACAATTATGTTGTACGGACATAATTATCGTGTCATTACATAAGTCTCGTGACATTGAACGTTAACATATATTATTTCAGCCCAACTCACCTAGCCAAGTGCGTATATTTCTCTTATACAATGAATCCAATGTTTCATTACTAGTGCATCACAACACCACGCGAGAGCTAGTCGCGACCGGACTGGGCGTCCCCCCGATAGATCCATCCATAGCATTAGCGTTATCTCGATTAACAATTCACGATTCATGAGTCTTTTAAGGCTAAACAAACTTATGTAATAACTTCCATCTAAACATACAATTAAGTTCCTTGTGTTCTTTTTAAAACAATCATGATTTTATCACAACTTATAGTTGTATCTTTCAATTTCAATAAATACTTTTCCAATAAGTAGGGTTTCCACAACTTCTCGTTGCACCTATACTTTTCTAATAAGTAAGGTTTTCACAACTTCTCGTTGTACCCTTTATTTTTAAATAAACAAGCATGTTATCCCATCGCGGGTTTTATAAAACAAGTAAACATGTTCAAAGCGAGGCTATAGACTCACCTTAGCCAATAGTGGTAATGAGACGATCGCCGGCGATTAGTGACGCCCGTTTAAACACGAAAACCGCAACCTACCAAATAAGGCGCGTTCGTTAATAATCGACTTAAATATAAATCATACTTAAATAATATAAAAATAAAAATTACAAAACCAAGACAATCCTGAAAAAATTAATAATACAAGTGTTATTACTATACCTTTTTATTCAACACAATTCTTTTAAACAATTGCACTCTTGACATTGACCCGTCATAAGACACCAAGTCAACGCAAGTCAACTTATCATTTTACTTCCCTCGGACCAGTAACTAAGTCATTTATATAATGACTTAACACTTGAATACATCACCATGTCCAATGGCGAATACTCAACTCACGCCACATAATTATTGAACTACGTGTCCAAAATACAAATCAGCATGTACACTCCAAATGTACACACCAATCTACCCTATCTAGACTTGTCCGATTTCGACGAAACTTGGTCACAAACTCACATATAATATGAATAAGACTCAGTTTAAATTTCATTCAAAAATATTACTCCTAAGACATTCTGCCCGACACATCTTCGTGTTGTAAAAACGGACAGATTTACGTCTTCAACTCGTAAAACCATTTTGACATATCTAAACAACTCCATTTATAAAACCGACACTCGGGTTTGAAAATACACTCATGAACTGAGGTTTAGACTCCAACATCAGTCCTTGAACATTTTCAAAACTCATTCTATAGTCCCTGAGATTCGATCCAAATATCGACAAAAAATTTCGGATTGTGCCGATACTCGTCTCCCGGTACACGAATACTAAAATTGTTGTAACTTCGCACTCGTTTGGAGCTAGAAGCTCTATCTTATATCAAATAGAAGCTAACGAGATTCTCTACGACCGTATCTTATTAGTTTAACAAGATTATTTCAGTAAGTAATTCAAAAATGGCCTTTAAGTTACTGCCTAAAATTAGCTCTTTAAAAATCATACTAACAATTTTTCAACCTATTTTATCAATTTACATACTCCTAATATCACCCTAATATCATCATAACACATGTATATAACTCCTAAAACCCTCAATTTCAATCTAATAAAAATCAAATATATAAAAATCATGCATGCAACAACAACCCCACTCAAATATAATAATAATAACAACATTCATAACCATAAAAATGGATCAAACATGATGTTCTTCACCAAAATTTGAAAAGAAAAATAAGTGAATGCATGTTGGAAAAATTTATACCAAAATACTCTCCTTTGAATTTGCAAGATGGGATACTCTCCTTTGGACGGCAACAACAAAGAGAGAAAGATAGTTTTGTGATTTTTTATTTAAAAATGAATTAGTGGAATGTTTGGTAGAAAATTTTCTTTTTATACTAAGTAGTGGAGGGACCAATTTTGCCAATTAGGTATAGTTTTGAACCACAAAGTAATTAAATAAGTTAAAGGGTAGAAAATGTAAATATTAAATTTTGAAAATATTTACTGGACTCGGGTTTCGTAAAAATACTTTTTTTTTAAAGTTAAAACGCTTCTTAAAAATAATAATATCACTTCGACACGACTTAAAACATAATTAAATCGAAAATGTCGAAAATTATAAAATATCGAGACAATGATAATAAAACATAAATTTTTGGGCATCCGTCGGTATCGCGATTATTAGTAGTTCTCGTCATTCGTTAAAACATAAAACACGAGAAATAAAAATAAATACAATAAAATCATTCACATGATAAATTGAGAATATAATATCGATACCTAACGTATTCCTTGCCAGTTTTCATCGAAACGACATTCTTACGTTAAGTTTCAAACTATAACCTTCTCGGTTAGTCGATAATTTAAAATTCTCATTAAAGTAAACACGTAATACGTAATAGTCGAGATCAAAGTAACGACCTGAAATTGACGGATTGTCACATTACACAACAAGTATAATAATACATGAAATACAAGTAATACTTAATCATAATAGACAGAATATATGATAAACACAGTATAAAGCTTAAATCAGTAAAACATGACATGGACATATAAAACAAGCTAAGACATGATATAAAACCAGTACGTACTCAGTGATCAGATACTTATACATGTATGTATTTATGTAGCATTAGTGATACAGAAGTAGGACTCTCTTCCGTTCGTCTTCTTCGTTCACTGGACACAAGGTACGGATTCTCCGTCCTTTCAGTATGACATTCCTCCTTATTAGGATTTCCCGTATGCAGCCAACTGTTTTCCCCAGTATATGTTTATATGTTTTTGAATTGATTATGTTTAAATTAAAATACCTAAAGCCATATACATGCATGACCAGTTTCACCTAGTTATGGATGTACCATAACCATAACACTGGAGGCACAAGTGCTATGACTTCACCACGGCGGAGTGATAGCTCGTGGCGTCCCTTTCAGTTTTTGGCCATATTATTATTATCAGGTGGGGCGTATGGGTGTATCCAAGTTTACATGTTTTCAGCAGATTATTCAGTGTGAATGTGGTGTGTGCCTTGCATCCTTCACAAGGAGTTGATCACTCCTACCCAAAACCAGTATATTAAATTAGAGGCAACCCCTCTAATTTGCATGACGAGGTCACCCCTCCAAGTATTCATGCACGTTGATATTTCATGACCTATATTGGCTAATGGTAAATATGTTAAACAATTTTTACAAGATAAACATAAGGCTTTTCAAACTATAAAACCAGCTTTACTAAGATATAACCAGGTTATCCAGGACTTAGTCTTTTCCGCTGTTTCATGTTTATATGCTTATATTATTCATGCTATACTTGTATATCCGTGCACTGAGCGTTATGCTCAGCCGTTTTCCTTTTCATGTTCCAAAAACGGCAAGTACTCAGGGACGCTCGTAGACTTTAAGCGTACATGCATATGGATTGGAAGCTTCCTAGCCTTCTTTACTTTATGCATTTCTTTATACTTCGATACTCATTTCCATGGACATTGTTTAGTCCTTTCATTTATAGTACTTATGTTTGTGTGTGATGAGTTCTACTTTTGGGGTACCGATGTTTGATTCCGGTATTTCCTTTATGGTCATGTAATGTTTAGACATTTATCCTTGTATGCTTTGATGACACGCCATAATCACGCGTGACATTCCATTTATCAAAATGGGGTGTTACAATTATGGTATCAGAGCCAAGGTTTCGACCTGTAGGCTCTCAAAACATGACCTATGATTAGTGGGTAGTCACTATGGTCTTCCTAGAACTGACAGTCGGTTTTCATGCATTCATCATTTTCATGCATACATATATATTTCATTATCGCAGGTTTATGACTAAGTAATGGTTGGTACAGGACTGGCCATATTTAGTCGCATGTGTTTTATCGAAACTTTTAAATTTGGGATCGACCCATAGGCTTCCCCTCGCCATGTCATTTTTTGGGTGAACTGAGCATAGGCGTTCACTCTCGCGCATACAAAAGTTTTCATAAAACTGCATCATGTATTCATGTACTAGTTTTCCTGCATAAAATTTTTCTCATGATTTATTGGCATAAAAAAATTTCATGTATATAGTTTATGTTTTGATCAGTTTAATCATGTATTTTATGTTATACTGTCAGATGGTTCTCACACGCGAGCAGTAACAACTCAATGCAGCAATCCAAGTTGCAATGCAAGCTATTCTTCCTCAGCTGAGGAACGAAATCAGGGCTGAGGTTCAGGCTGCCAACAATCAGCAGCATCACCCATTACCTCCTCCTCCCCCTCCAGCAACATTGGCCACATGGTTTGAGAGATTCAATAAGCTCCGTCCTCGAGGTTTCGAGAGAACAGATAGCCCAAGTGAAGCTGAAAGCTGGTTGGCTCACATTGAGAAAATCTTCGATGCTATGGGCTGTGACCCCGTTTTCAAGTCGAGGTTGGCATGCTACCGGTTCGAAGGTGATGTGTTAGCATGGTGGATAGCACTGAAGCAGTCTGAGGGAGGTGACGATTGGGTGGCTGGTTTGACATGGGCTCAGTTTAAGGATGGGGTGATGGAGCAGTTCTTTCCCAAGGCTGAGCAAGACAAGCTAAAGAGAGAGTACCATGGGATCCGACAGAGAGCTGGGGAGAATACAACGAGTTCATGCAGCGCTTTATTCGCTTATCTGGTTTCCTTGGTGCAGCAGCAGGTACTCCTGAAGAGCAAGCACACCACTTCAGGTGGGCTCTTCGTACATCGGTCGCAAAAAACTTGGTGTGTGCTACGTTCAACACGGTAGTACAAGTGGCCGATGCGGCACGTAAGCTGGAGATGCTGTAGGAGAGAGATGAGTTCGGGGAAGCAGAGAGACCCGATAACAGGTAAACATTCATATTCAAGCGGTGACCAATCCGTATTCTTCCAGTATATGTCAATATTTCATCTCATTAAATTGTATCTTCCAGGCAGAAGACTGGGGACCGGTCTCAGCCGGCTACTCAGCAACAGCCTAATCAGCCCAAGGGAAACGGTCAGACTCACGACCGTTCTGCTACGGATAAGCGTGGCAGTAATGATAATTACCGTAACAACGCTGGACACTCCAACAGTAGCAGGTCTTTCTACTTACGCATTTTCTTATGATTTCATGTTATGATTCTTAATTCTGACACATTAGTAAATCTTCTACCAGGAATCATGGTAACGGTAGGGACCAGAACCAGAGAGGTTCACAGCCTAACCGTCCAGCTATCACTGGTATTAAATCTTACGATTATCCTCATTGTCCTTTGTACCCTATTTTCATGTCTCATGTATAGTGTTTTTATCAGGTTCTTAGCCAGTCAGGACACCTGCTGGAGGATATACTCATCCTCTTTGCTCTACTTGCCACCGTAGGCACCTAGGGCCATGTCGCCGCGACAGTGACGCATGCTTCAAGTGTGGTCTTCCTGGCCATCACATGAAGGATTGTCGCAAGGGCGAGATGAGGGTACATCTGGACATGCTGATACTAAGCCGCCTCCTACTAGTGGACGCGTTAACACGACATCTCGCGATCAGGCCAACAAGTCTACAAGTACCATCACTGGAATCTTGTATATGTATGGTCAAGCTACATGTGTTCTGTTTGATACGGGTGCTACTTACTCGGTCATTTCTACTGCTTATGCCAAGAAGTTAGGATACTCCCCATGTCACTAGAGAATATACTGAGTATTTCCACGCCTTTGAGAGACTCTGTACGTATAACCCATGTGTACAAGAGCCTTCCCCTAGAGTTTGACGACAAGGTTCGTCCTGTTGACGCACTTCCGCTGGACATGAATGATTTTGACATGATTTTGGGCATGGATTGGCTATCAAAGCATCATGCTACCATAGAGTGCCATTCATATCGAGTCATCTTCGGTGATGTTAATGCACCAGAGTACATTCACAACGAGTTTGTACCCGGCAGGTCTGTACAAATCATATCAACCCTGCAAGCACGTGCACTACTTTCACATGGTTGCGAGGGTTATCTAGCTACTATTCATGACATGGATGCTGAATCCCCATCAATTCAGGATCAGCCGATAGTGTCAAAATTTCCAGATGTATTTCTAGAAGAACTTCCGGGCATACCGCCTGCACGTGGAGTAGAATTTAATATCGAGCTCATCCCAGGAGCTGAGCCGATTTCCAAGGCTCCTTATCGCATGGCTCCCATAGAGTTGAAGGAGTTGAAGGATCAATTGCAAGAAATTCTGGAACGAGGCTTTATTAGACCGAGCGCATCTCCATGGGGCGCACCGGTCTTAGTTGTTAAGAAGAAGGACGGCAGTATGCGTCTTTGCATAGACTATACGAGCTCAACAAGATTACCATCAGGAATAGGAATCCACTACCACGTATAGACGATCTGTTTGACCAACTCCAAGGGGCCAAACATTTCTCCAAGATTGATCTAAGGTCAGGCTATCATCAGCTACGGGTTACGGAGCAGGACATCGCCAAGACTGCTTTTCGTACATGCTATGGCCACTACGAAATTGTAGTCATGCCATTTGGCCTTACCAATGCTCCAACAGTGTTCATGGATTTGATGAACAGAATCTTCCATGAATTTTTGGACAAGTTTGTCATTGTCTTCATTTACAACATCCTGATTTTCTCTAAGTCCAAGGAGGAACACGAAGACCATCTTCGTACAGTACTACAGATTCTTCGCCAGAAGCAGCTATATGCTAAATTCTCCAAGTGTGAGTTATGGTTAGACAAGGTGGCATTCTTAGGTCACATTGTATCAGCAGAAGGAATCACGATGGATCCAGCGAAGGTTAAGGCTATTACCAAATGGCCAAGGCCAATGATGTAGTAAAATACGTCTTTTAGGAAAAAGAGCGTAATTAGGGCAAGTATTAAGTGTTGGTTTAGGAAAACCAAGCACTAATGACCAATGAAGTTCAAGTTCGTTTCCCAAGGAGGCAAGTGCGTTGTGTTAAGAATTGATTAATGGTTTATGATTATATTGATGAGAAATGAAAAGAAGAAAATAGATTAGAAGAGAATGACGGTTACGATTATGAATTAAACTAAGACGAATAGTCGTGCACGTAAAACCGTAAAAAGTGACAAAATTAAACATTTACCCTAAAAATTCCTAGAAAATTGCAATAAATCCTAAAAAATGTAATTAGAGTTTACAAAAAATCAAAAATCACTCAAACCTTTTATTTAATTAAATAATAATTTTTTAATGCTAATTAAAGCCCAAAAAATTAATTTACTTAACAAAAAGCCCAAAATGAGATTTTTTTACTTGTAAACCTCCAAAATACCTTAACTAAATTTATAACTACTTTTGAAAATTTTAAAATTAATTAAAACTATTTAAAAACAATTAAAAACTATTAAAACTTAAAATAATTCTAAAAATTAATCTAATGACAATAAAAATATTCTAAAATTTGTAAAATCCCTAACTTAATTTATTGGATCCAAGAAAAATGACAAACTTTGAAAAACCTAAATTTTAATTTTTAATAATAAAATAATAATAAAATATTAATAAAAATCCAAAATTTATAAAAAATTCTAAAAAGTTGCAAACTAGTTTATTTTAACCTAAATAAAACAGAAATGAAGTTGAAATTACAAAAATACCCCTATTGGGCCTTGAAATTGGCTAAAAGTCCAAACAGTCCCTTAATGGGCTTGAAATAGGCCCAATAAGAAAAATATTGTCCAAATAAGCCCAAAATCTCCTATCTGACTTAAAATTTGATTTTTAGAATAAAATTCTGAAGGCCCAAAAGCTGAAAATGTGTTTAAGCTAGCTTATTTCAAAGCAGCTTATTCTTAATGGGCTTTTTGGCCCATTAAGCTATAAGCTGATGCCATAAGCTAAAATTTGAGACACAAGCTTCTTTTGAGTTACATAAGAGATCTATAAAAAGAAAATTGGAAAAAGCACAAAAATAAGCCTGAAATAAGCCAAGACTCTCTTCACAAAACGACAAAATAGTCGTTTTTGAGTTCTATACCACCTCAAGTGCTCATTCAACTTTCAAAAGCTTTTAAATGACTTAACTAAGCAAAATAATCAAAAAGTTTTCAAATAAGCACAAGCAGTAAGCCAGAATAAGCAGATAAGCACTTGTTTTAAAGTCAACTTAATGAGTTTTCTAGTAAAAAGTCAAAGTCAAATTCTAATAAGCTCCAGATCAAATAAAAGGGTTAAATGAGGAAGATCTATTACAAAAAATAAGTTGTTGCAAGTCCGGATAAGCCAATATGGCTTATGAATAAGTTGTTTGAAGATTTACACTAGCAGGGGCTAGTTTTGGAGGTTGAGCAGTGGGAACTTTTCCCCCTGCTTGACCTTTTTGACTTTTTGTCTTTTGTGGCTTTTTTGTGGATTCAAGTTACAAACAAGGCACCCTTGTGACCAGTGAATCACAAGGAGTCAAGAACAACAAAGAAATCACACTTCCAATCATCCAAATGATACAATTAATTCAATTAAGCACCAGATCAGACACAGACTTGAACACTAGCAGTTATGAACTTAATAAGCTGTTTCAGCAAGATTCAGCCAACCAAAATGCACCAAAAGCATATACAAGCTATATTTAATTCAAATGAACATAAATCAACAAGTTTCATGCAAAGGTTCAAGGTCTAGATCAAGATTCAAGCTCACAAAGGTTTTTGATGAACAAATAACATGCAGACTTTTTACTTTGCTGATATACTTGAACACCAAGCCAATTTTAAACACTCAAATCTTCAAATTAGGTTACATAAACTTTGATTTAACACCTTTTAGCCCTAAACATGCATACACTCTAAGTGTTTCCAAATTATTAGGTCAAAAACAGTCACATCAAGTGAGATATAGCACAATCTTTAAATTGATGTTTCAAAGCTGAAAACTTGCAGGTTTTAGCATACAACCAAGTGAGAAGCAGATACAAACAACCAGCAACACTTTACAATAACACAATAACAAGATATGCACTTAAACAGGTTAACCCAAACACCCCTTATCTTTTTCAAATCAAGATTTAAACAATTATAAGTGTATTTCAATGTAACCCAAGCCCAATCAAACACAATAACAGATTTATTATGCAGTATCAAGCATGATTAAGCCACAAATTCAACAAGAACACAAGCAGAACTAAAAATCACAAATTTCAAATACTTTGACAGATTTTTGAGAAAGGGGTTCAAACCTCATGGATGTACATCCACACCCACGAATGTTTGAGCTGATGTGCTAGCAAGAACAAGCACAAGCTTCCACAAACAAGCTGCTAAGATTGAACAAGGTTAGAATCATTATTATCAAAAACAGAAAGGTGAAAAATCTTGATTAATGCAACCCTTGTACCCCACACTTGATTATCCCCAATTTATAAGCCTCACAACACCTTGATAACACTTTATCAGGATGCTATGATCCACTTATTGCCCAATAATTCCAAGGTGTACAAAGGAACTTAACAAAATATCAAGGTTTTAGAACTTTGAGCAATTTCTTGCACAAAGCTTGAGAAAACGTTTTGAGATTCAAGTTTAGCAAACATATAACATAAACAAGCAGAATAAGAGATTGGCACTTGGTTTTTCTTCACAAATTCAAACACAATTCATTAAACATGAAAATGGCTTTATAGAAAAGTGAACAAGGAAAAATCAAGAGTAGTTGAAATGTAAAGCCTAAGTGCCTTTGTATAGGCTACTATGTTCATCTAGAAAGCATAAAAATGTATAAACCCTAGTTGTGAAGTCCCAAATTTGCCCTTGAAGGTTTATGTAAGGAATAATGTATTTAGAAGTTACTCCTGGTCATATAGCAGTTCCTACTGGAGTACTTCGTTCCTCCTGGTCATATTATAAAGTTGCAAGATGATTATAGAAATATGATCAAGGAAGATTGTAGAAGATAAGATCAAATATTTAGTCTTCCTATTCATATGGAAAGTATTAAATATATTGATTATGATAAGGAGGTTACAAGATTATTTAGGAAATAATTAAATGGTATTAATGTATAATACTTAGGCAAGAATTAATTATGTTGTAACCACCTAGGACCCCTTGGACTATAAAAGGAGGTCCTAGGGTGTAGAGATGAATAACACTTCTACACACACACATTCTCTACACATTTATCTTATTGTTTGTTATAGCTTCAAGGTTGTAAAACCCTATCACTATTAAGAGTGATCGTATTAATATATTGAGGCTTGGATGTTTGGTTATTTCTATTGTTCTTCTTATATATAAAAATTGGTTTCTGCACACTCTTTGTATTGTGATCAAGGCTTCAAAGATCCTTCAAGAAGTAAACCCAACAAGTGGTATCAAAGCCTCGTTGAGAAGCTTTGATTGAGAAGAACAAGATTTATACATCCGTGTTGCTGTGAAGTGAAGTTGCTGTTCAGAATTCGCGATAGTTTACCGACAGATTAGCGACGGTTTGCCAAAAATTTCTAATTAAGGTGTTGCTGAAGAAGACATGGCGTGCAGAACTTCAATTCCAGACAATGAGGTAATTCTTATGACAGAATCTGAAGTTAGAGAATATAATACTAAATTAAAGAATAAAATGCATGCTTATAACAACTATGACGTAGTAATTAGTTGTTTTGAAAATTGTGAACAAAAATATGTTGATCTTCAAAAACAATGTTCTAATTTAGATGCTCAAAATGATAAATATTTCGTAGAAGTTCAGTCATACAAAAGAGCTCTAATAACTTTGGAACAACAAAAAAGTGGTTTCAAAATATTCAATTAGAGTATGAAGATAAGATTAGGGTATTAAGTATTGACTTAGAAAATACAACTAATCTATTGACATATTCTGAAAAGCTTAATACTGAGGTAAATAAAGAGAAGTAGGAGCTACAAAGTAAACTAGATAATGTTTTGGCTAGGTTTGATAAATGGAAAAGTTCATCTAAAAACTTTGTCAAATTAGTAGATAGCTCTATGTCTGGTAGAACCAAAATGGGCTTAGGATTTAAAAACTATCTAGGGCCAAATGATGTTTTTTACTCCTCTTTGTCTAGTATGTTTGATACTAACCCTGAAGATGTGGAGGGTAGGCCTGTTTTCAATGGGTATAAACCAGCTGCAGAGATTCATGTTGTTCCTCCACCTCTCACAGGGACATACATGCCTACCTCAGACCACTCTGACTTTGATGAATCGCAAATGCCATATGGTACAAGGTCTACTGGCTCAATTGAAACTACTTCTGTGTCTAATGACTCTGTCTCTTGTAACTCTAGTGACAAGTCTTTAGAACCTAAGACCAATGACCTTGACTCTTGTGAGTCTGGCTCCAGTGTTGATACACTTGAGTCTGTGCCTGATCCTGTTATAATTGAACCTATGACTAGTAAATATGTCTCATGTAAGTCTACCTTAAGTGGTGAATCACCTAAGTTCTATCCTCAATCTGCTTGTACTAAGAATGAAAGTAATAGAAAATCAGATAATCCTAAGAAAAACAATAAGAGTCCTAGAGGTAATCAAAGAGGTTGGAATGGCATGATGACTCATAAATTAGGTGATAACTTTGTGATTAAAAATAAGGCTTGCTATGTGTGTGGTAGTTTTGATTACTTGTAATATACTTGTAAACACAGGAGAAAGATTAATGATCAACAACAAGTTAAACCGGTATGGAATAACTCAAGACGGGTGAATTACAAGAACTTTGGTAGAGTTTTTCACCCCAATCCTAAAAATAACATAACTCCACAACCAAGATGTTTTAACAATGTCAAGGTAGAAGGGTTGAGTCTGCTCGGTCCAAAACAAAGGTTAATATTGTTAAGGCCTTAGCCCAGTGGGTTTGGAAACCTAAACAAGATGGTTTACAACATGTCTCCAAATCAAATAGTGCATCAAAAACCTTAACAAGATATGACTATGTTGATGTTTTTGGAAGATTCAAGTCTGTCTTAGCTTGGGACTTCCATAAACACTAATTTTTGTTTTGTTTGTGTTTATTTCAGCAAGTGTGATTATAAATTACTATGTTTTGTATTTTATATATTTGTGTGAACTAACTTTTTGCAAGAAAAGAGAAGTTTTAAAAAAAATCCTTGATGGTGAATACTTTGCTCTTTTTGAGGGGAGGTTTTAGCTTAAGGGGAGGCTTGTTGTATGTATAATTGTGTATATTCTTATGTTTTTTTGTCTAATCAATTTTGTAGATTGACATTGGTGCTGGTGGATATGGTTCCTCCTAGTAGAACTAAGTTGCTCCTAGTCGACCAATGGTTCCTCCTGGTTGCACTCATCCTGCTTCTGGTGGACCATTGTTCTTCCTGATGCATTCTACATTCCTGCTCGTTGACTCATAGTCTATATTTGGTTTAAAAAAATAATAAATAAATAAATAAATTAGAAAACAGAAACTTTCGAATCAAAATACCTTTGTATATATTTCACTTATTAGGCTGTTTCTGTTTGGTACTTGGGTGTTGGCTGCCCCCCCCCCCCCCCCACACACACACACACACAACAAATGGTGCTCAACTCACCATGTTTAACAAACAAGAAAGAGTTGATTCACCATGAGGGTACGGCTCTGGTGTGATTCTCAAATCCGTTGATGGTTGCCAGTTTACCTAAAATTGGATGGTTTTCACTTGCCTTGGTCCTAGACTGAAAAGTGGCTAGTCCTAGGGGGTACGGCTCTTTGTAAAGACTCATATCAAATCCGTTGATAGCTGTAATAGCTTGCTCAAAGCTATAGGGTTTTCAGCTCACCGATGCTTTATTGCTAAGAGTTGGCTAGTCCGGAAGGGTACGGCTTCTAGTAAAGACTTTAATCAAATCCGTTGAAGGCTATGATGGTTTGCCTAAAATCATCAGGGGTACTCCAACTCACCGATGATTCACGTTCCAAGAGTTGGACTGGGTACTAGTGTCCCAGGGTGATGTCATGATTCCACCAAAAGGCTGGCTAGCCCAAGAGTGAGTAGCTACTTTGTAAAGGCTTATCAAATCTGCTCCTGTTGCTGTCAAGATTCAATATGTGCAGATGTTTTCAAGCTTTAAAATAGTTCAACAATTAGTGTATCTGTTGGGACTTAGAGATCTTGAGTTGATATGACAAAACAAGATGAAGGACCTAGTAGTAATATACTAGCTTAGATAATAAGCTAGGGTTGTCATGTAACCCTAGTCCCTATATTATATAAAAAGGGTACCACCTTGGTTGTTATTCACTGATTCATATACAATGTAAACTAAAGGTGTGTGTGCGTTCATCCTGGTGTCAAGCCTATAAGGCACCAGGAGTAGTAGTTAGTAGCATTATTAATAGTAATCTTCATTAGTGAAAGCCTTGTTCTTGGTTATGATTTTGTTCTTTATGTTCCGTTGTGCTTATTACAATCATGATCATGATATCCCAGATGAGTCTAGATCCTAAGACTCAACAAGTGGTATCAGAGCTTGTTGGCTCACGATCTGGTTGATTCACAAGGTTTTCGTTAGTATTTTCTGTTTTTAAATTAAATCAAGTTGCTGATCTAGGGTTTTTCCCAACAAACCCTAGATGATTCATATGATGTTTCTCATACTTTAATGGTTGCTGCTGTTTGATCTTGTTACTGATTCGTGCATGACGTTTCTGCTGTAGAAGGTGAACAATGCTATTGTTCTTAATGCTTACGGTTTGTAATAACCCTAGATCCGTTTTTATGGAGGCAACAGGATTAGTGGTTGTGATGGTAGTCATACTGGTATTGGTGAGTTGATTCTTGAATCAGCGATGAACCCCGTATGATCTAAGGTGAATGATACGTGTGGCTGTGATTTGTAGAAGAATTTCATTTTAGGGTTTTATATACTTATGAAACCCTAGATCAACTGATTGTTTTTTTGTGCTTCGGATGAAAGACAGTGACAGAACAGAAGGAGACGTGAGGTGATTCGTGTGGTCCTGTTCTATTGTAAGCATGGTATGTATTCTGAGTTTCTGACTAATGGTGCAACAGAAAGTAGACATGTGATGGGTAGTACTTTATGGATTATTGTATTCACACGAGCCTGATTCTCTTGTATTGATCTCTTGGTATGTTGATACACTTGGTCCAAGTTATCACGTGAATTTATTCACTCTGCTATCAAGCTGCTATTAATATCACGCATGTTATCCTGATTTTATGGCATTAATGATAAAAGCCAGGCGAGCAACAAAACAACAAAAGATTTAGCAACAGCTCAGCAACAGTATAACGACAGTGGTGACAGATCGTGAAAAAAAATGAAAAAAACGGGTTTGAGATGCTACTGGTAGGTTATGTTGTTCCTACTGGTCATATATATTCATGCTGGTTTTGTTCTCGGTTCCTCCTAGTAATATTTGATGGTTCCTCCTGGTTGAATCATCGGTTCATACTAGTCGGTTTCTACTGGTCCGTACCACTGGTCGGTTCCTACTGGTTTGTTCCTCCTGGTAGGTGTATATTCTTGCTGACTTCGGAAGGAGTTGGTTCCTGCTGGCTTGTTGTATACTAACTTTTCTTTGGCTGGTTTTGGTTTCTTCTAGTCAAGTAAGATTGATACTACTCTGTTTTAGTGACTAGTCTGATGTCACTACTGTTATTGGAGGAGGAGTTCTAAGCCATCATCATTTCGTTAGGGTGATTCATTGAAGAAGACATTTAATTATGACTGATTTTATGTTGTAGTTGATTTTCACAGGTTTTGTGTTCTTATCATATCTTAAGAGGAAGGGAGTACCTTTTAAGATAACTTGTTTGGTTTGTATGGTGACGAAGACTTGACATATCTAGCGAAGGGGTACGATATATTCATATCTTAAAAGGAGTAGTAGCCTGTTTAAGATAGTTTGCTCTATGCGTACATTTGTTATCGCTTGAAGGGGTTACGTTATTGTTCTAAGTGTCTCCTTTATTTGAGGATTTTGTTCGAGCTTGACATCACGTGGTTAGTGCAAGACATAAGACACAAGTTTGGGAGATTACACTTCTTCATCAAATTCGTTATACTTGATTTTCTTCATTAGTGATCTCTCCATGGAGCCTACTGGATTTGCCGTGCACTTCTTAAGGGGAAGACGATCCTTTTTTAGTTGATGTGACAAAAAGGGGAAGAATGCATGGATCAAGGGGAAGCTTAGCCTTCATCTATATTAGCTTCAAGGGAAGTTTATGCTTACTGGTTTTGTCAAATCAACTAGGGGAAGATTGTTGGGACTTAGAGATCTTGAGTTGATATGACAAAACAAGATGAAGGACCTAGTAGTAATATATTAGCTTAGATAGTAAGCTAGGGTTGTCATGTAACCCTAGTCCCTCTATTATATAAAGAGGGTACCACCTTGGTTGTTATTCACTGATTCATATATAATGTAAACTAAAGGTGTGTGTGCGTTCCTCCTGGTGTCAAGCCTATAAGGCACCAGGAGTAGTAGTTAGTAGCATTATTAATAGTAATCTTCATTAGTGAAAGCCTTGTTCTTGGTTATGATTGTGTTCTTTATGTTCCACTGTGCTTATTACAATCATGATCATGATATCCCAGATGAGTCTAGATCCTAAGACTCAACAGTATCAGCAGCTAGTTTTGTGTTTCTTCTGGTGTTATCAACTGAGATTGTTGCTGCTGTGGTTCATATTCCAATCCTCAAGCTTATTGGTGGCACATCTACTTGGAAACTTGAACTCAACCAGGTTAAATCCAAGTTTAGGGGAGGATTATAAGGAATAATGTATTTAGAAGTTACTCCTGGTCATATAGCAGTTCCTACTGGAGTACTTCGTTCCTCCTGGTCATATTATAAAATTGCAAGATGATTATAGAAGATAAGATCAAGGAAGATTGTAGAAAATAAGATCAAATATTTAGTTTTCCTATTCATATGGAAAGTATTAAATATATTGATTATGATAAGGAGGTTACAAAATTATTTAGGAAATAACTAAATGGTATTAATGTATAATACTTAGGCAAGTATTAATTATGTTGTAACCACCTAGGACCCCTTGGACTATAAAAGGAGGTCCTAGGGTGTAGAGATGAATAACACTTCTACACACACACACATTCTCTACACATTTATCTCATTGTTTTGTTATAGCTTCAAGGTTGTAAAACCCTATCACTATTAAGAGTGATCGTATTAATATATTGAGCCTTGGATGTTTGGTTATTTCTATTGTTCTTCTTATATATAAAAATTGGTTTCCGCACACTCTTTGTATTGTGATCAAGGCTTCAAAGATCCTTCAAGAAGTAAACCCAACAGTTTAAAATCTGCTTGAACATGTGACTTTTTTTTGGCAGTTTGTTGATGTCACACCCCACCATGGCGGAATATGGGGCGCGACGTTTGGATATCATCACAACAATAGCGTGTCTATAGAGATAACTAAATGATATAAAAAATGTCATAAAATGGTGACACAAATGTCATGACAATATCTCAACAATGCAGGAGTCTAGGTAAGTAGGTAACAGTCCTACCACTTACCCGAGACAAACAATAACAAAAACAAAGCAAACATATAGGTGCAAACAGTATCACTTATAAAACAATCAAAAGAAACTAAGAAGGAACGGGGATCTCCTTCTAAATGCATTCCTACGCAACTCCAAATCCTAGCCACTTATGTTCTCACGCTTAACCATAATATCACCTGAAAGAGACACTAAAACACGTCAACATAAAGTTGGTGAGAGTCATAGGTTTAGACTCCAACGCCAAATCAGTTATAATATAAGTTGTGAATAACCACCAACAACAAATGAACATATAGACAATGTGATACAAACATGCATTAACAACTAATATTCAAGAGTTAACAAACCAAACCAAATCCAAGTCCAAGGCTCCCAGCCTTACCAAACACCATGGTCCCATGGGCGCCCATACACCTATGTACCAATCCCAAGGCCCCGCCTTGTCATCATCCCCTTGGTACCAAGTCAAAACATAAAACAATCAATAATCATCTAGCAGTTAATCACGTAAGTAAGCACAAGTCTATCACCAAACACAAAACATTCACAGCATAATTTATAAAACAAGACAGTGTCTCTTCCATCCCATCTGGAATTCAATATCATTAGTAAACATGGGACTATAAAACTCACCTGATTGAGCTTCTCCAAAAGTCTGCGCACTAGCAAAAAGCTAACAAACTAAAAACACATAATCAAAACATGAACCAATAACTAAGACGGCTCATCAACCTATGATGGAAATCTAGCCTTCTCCCATATATGACCCTCATTAATATGCTCTAAACACCCCATTACCCTTCCCTAACAAGTCCTTAACTTGGTTAAGTTTTATACCTATCCCATTCATATTTTACACAAAACAGTCCTAACTTTTAGGTCTCCAAACTATAAGCCAAACGCCCACCTAACCATACCCATGACCTCTGTAAAGGAAACCCTATGCCTTTACATATGTTAGCTAACACCTCCCGTTTTCCCCAACCTTAAAGCCACTGCTAAGGCCCCGATATATATATATATATATATATATATATATATATATATATATATATATATATATATATATATATATATATATATATATATATATATATATATATATATATATATATATATATATATATATATATATATATATATATATATATATGTATATATATATATATATATATATATATATATATATATATATATATATATATATATATATATATATATATATATATATATATATGTATATATATATATATATATATATATATATGTATATATCTACATATATATATATATATATATATATATATATATATATATATATATATATATAATATATATATATATATATATATATATATATATATATATATATATATATATATATATATATATATATATATATATATATATATATATATATATATATATATATATATATATATATATATATATATATATATATATATATATATATATATATATATATATATATATATATATATATATATATATATATATATATATATATATATATATATATATATATATATATATATATATATATATATATATATATATATAGATATATATATATATATATATATATATATACTTTTGTATATCCAGATTTTACTGATTTTGAACATACAAAAAATTTGTTATGATTAGGGGGTCTTACCCTAACCCACAATCTTAGCCTCAATGCAGATACTTTCTATAATATATAAACCAACTCCCACGTTCGTTTGAATGTCCCAATGCAAACCTAAGTACCCCAAACAACCCAAAACTTAAAAAGAAAATAGGCTGATTTCAAAATTGTTTTGACCTCCGACTGTTGTAACCTGTTTTTGATCCACTTCCTGACCTCCAATTTAGTTCTCGTTTCTTGGATTTGAAAGCCACTTCAATTACCTTTCCAGGGATACTTGGATCGCAAAATAAGAGTTTGTAGAACTCCCTATATGATCAAAACAACTGACCCTAAATTCTGCCCAATTTTTAAAAACGGGTTTAATTAAATTAACCTAATTAATTACCCATAATCCCACCAATTACAAGCCCTAAATTATTTAATCATTATAGTATCATTAATATATCATTAATATATCATTAATATACTGTTTTTAATTTAAACCCTAACCTATCTCCATCACAAGATGATTAAAGAAAACATTAAAATAATTTAATTAAAAAGGGTTATGAAGGTTTTACCTTAAGATTAATGGAAGATGAAAAAAACAATGGAACCCTAAAAATACTCTCCTTAAAACCGACAGCCAAAGAACTCCAGGAGAAAAATAATTACTTTTTATTGTGATTAAAAACAATATATAGGGTATGGGTGAATCCTAGTCCAACACATAGCCCACTTTCCTTTTTCCCTTTTTTTTCCTTTGTTTTAGTCGGCCAAACCGACCCTCTATATGTATTTTTTATTTTTTTTTCTCTTTTTATTATTTAATATTAAACTACTAATATTACCTTAATTTACCTTAATTTATTACAACTCCTAAAACCTCCAAAACCTCAAAACCGTAAAACTAGACAAATTTACGCGTTTACCGTAAAAGACGTAAAATATACAGTTTTAAAAAAAAATCTCAAATTTTGAAATAAACTTTATAACTAAGTCCTAAATGACTTAAAACCATCCCGAAAAATACTCCCGTGACTAAATACCTCTTCCGAGACCGCTAAATGCAAAACCCTAAACCGTAAAAATACGATTTTCTATAATACATATACGTATACGTAAACCATTAAATAACACCATCTCATTTCATAGTCACTATCATGTGAGCTCATGAACATGAAATCATCACACATCGTTTCACTCACAGGGTACCCCGTACCGGAACCGATATCCAAACCACAATCTATACACACCAATTATCACATAAACACGTAAAGACACGTAACTAGCACACAATAAAACTAAGTGACGAACCTCAAGACCGGGGTTGTCACAGTTGAGGTGTGAGTTGTTGTAATATGATCAAATGGTCCATAATAAGCTTAGAAAGTAAGCTTGTATGTGGGGCGTTGGATTTCCTTGGCATATTTGTCTTCTTCCTCAAACGTGTAGCAAGGCACTAAACATGTGAGCACATGAGTGACGTGGCAAGGCAAATGTGAGTTGGGTTTTGATTAAGGCACCATTAATCATTAATCTGGAGGTTATGGGAGCTTAATTGCTGTTTAATCAAGAATACCCAATTTTGTTCTTGGGTGAATAATGGTTAATTTTGATCCAGATTAAGGTGGGATTAAGTTTAAAAACTTGTTAAGGCGCCAAGTTTTATTAAATATAAAACCGGGTTAGTGGATGATGAGGTGTAAAAAGGGTGGGATGTGATTGGTTGAATGGGTGAGTGGGGTGAGGTGGCAGTGTGTGAGTGGTTAAGGTAAGTTTCCATGTCTGCCCAGTTGGGTCCTTCATCTCCTTTACTCCTTTCACTTGATATTTAAATAACCAAAACCGGATTCCCTTTGTTAATAAAGTTTTCATTTTCACACTTTTGCCCCCAAATATTTTTCCAAAGTATTTTCAGGGGTATTTCTTGCCAATTACTGATTCTTGAAGGGTTGTTTTGGAACTTTCGTCAAAGATTATGGTCTTGACTTGTAGGCTTGACTTTTGGGAGGACTAATATTGGCAAGTCTTCATTATTGAGGGACCATTCTTGCCAATTCTTCAAAGTGGAGGGCCCTTTTTGTAAATTTGACAAACTTTAAGGACCAAACTTGTAATTATGAATATACAAGGGGTTAAAGTGTCAATTCTTCAATATTGGAGGACCCTTATTGCATAATATTCAATTCTTCAAGGGTTTTTCTTGGAAAATCTTCATTAGGGCCTTGTTCATTGTACGACTTCGTTTCTCGTGTTCGTTTTTTCATGTTTCTTGTGATCTTTTGTCATTTTCTCAATATCCGTACCTAAAATACACAAGTAACAAACACAAGCATATATTTGGCATTTTTGATGATATTTAATGCCATTAAAGCCTGTTTTGGACGATGAGACTATGTATAAAAGCAGTCTCAGCAGCCAACATCAGCGACTGAAGTCCGCAGCTTCCTAGGCTTAGCTGGTTATTACCGTAGGTTCGTGGAGAACTTTTTCCACCTAGCACTACCATTGACCAAACTGATGCGGAAAGGGGAGAAATTCGTCTGGACTGAAGAACTAGAGAAGAGCTTTAAAGACATGAACCAGAAGTTAGTATCTGCACCTATTCTTACTCTCCCATCTGGTACGGATGGATTTCAAATCTACAGTGATGCATCAGGGAAGGGACTTGGCTGTGTTCTCATGCAACATGGGAAAGTGACCGTGTACGCTTCACGACAGCTTAATCCTTATGAGGAAAATTACCCTACGCATGACTTGGAACTTGCAGCAGTCGTGTTTGCATTGAATATATGGAGGCACTACTTGTATGGAGAATCATGTGACATTTTCACAGACCACAAGAGCTTGAAGTATATCTTCACTCAACGTGAATTGAACATGAGACAGAGGATATGGTTAGATCTGTTGAAGGATTATGACATTAATCTATAGTATCATCTCGGCAAGGCGAATGTAGTGGCAGATGCACTTAGTAGAAAGTCCAGAATGATCAACGGCATTGAGATTGAGGAGGAAATCATAAGAGACTTGGAGCGACTAGACATAGAGACCATGGTACGTGGACAACACGGTTACAGGGCTAATCTTAGAGTAGAACCCGAATTACTCTCTAAGATCAAGGAAGCTCAGAAAGATGATGGAGAAACCTGGGCGATAATTCAGAATTTGGAGAAACAGACAGAATTTCTAGTAGATGCAGATGGTATCTTATGGCAGGGCACGAGACTTTGTGTTCTTGATGATCAAGAACTCCGGGAAGCCTTGTTAGCTGAGGCTCATAGCTCCCTATTTTCTATCCATCATGGTTCGACCAAGATGTACCATGACAACAAGCAGTACTTTTGGTGGCGTGGTATGAAACATGATGTTGCTACTTACGTCTCCAAATGACTTACCTGCCAGCAAGTCAAGATCGAGCATCAGTGATCTGGCAGTCTTCTTCAACCGTTAGATATTCCAAAGTGGAAGTGGGAGAAAATCACCATGGATTTTGTTACTGGTCTTCCGCCAAAAAAGAGGAAGCACGATGCAATTTGGGTTATCACTGATCAACTTACCAAATCAGCTCATTTCTTACCGATCCGCAAGGAAGATTCGGTCAGTAAACTCTCCGATACTTATAGAAGGGAGATCATGAGACTTCACGGTGCTCCATCCAGCATCGTATCAGACAGAGATCCCCGATTCACTTCGTGATTCTGGAGAAGTCTGCAAAAAGCTTGGGGTACATAACTTAAGCTTAGCACGGCTTTTCATCCTCAAACAGACGGGCAGTCAGAGCGAACGATTCAGACATTGGAAGACATGTTGAGGTCATGTGCGTTGGAATGGACGGGTGATTGGGACGATTACATCTGTTAGGTGGAGTTTGCGTACAACAACAGTTGGCACGCAAGTATGAAGTGTGCACCTTTTGAGATGTTGTATGGCAGGAAGTGTCGCGCCCCAATCTGCTGGGATCAGGTTGGTGAGCGAACACTTGAAGGACCAGAAATCATAGAGTTGACTAATGAGAAGGTCGCAGTAGCTAAGCAGAAACTGCAAGAAGCACGGTCAAGTCAGAAGAGTTATGTAGACAAGCATCGTAGGGACATATATTTTAACGTAGGAGATCACGTTTTCCTTAAGGTTTCGTCGGCACGTGGTTTTAGAAGTTTTGGAATCAAAGGGAAGCCCAGTCCTCGATTCATCGGACCGTTTGATATCATTGAACAAGTCGGTGAAGTATCTTACCGTTTAGCGTTACCTCCACAGCTTTCTCATGTTCACAATGTTTTCCATGTGTCCTTACTCAGAGGGTACCAGTATCATCCCCTTCACATGGTTCAGTATCCACTGGAACAGATTCGTGAAGATCTCACTTTCATAGAAGAACCCGAACGAGTTCTTGACAGACAAGAACGAGTCATGAGAAGGAAGAAAATTCCATTCGTCAAAATCCTTTGGAGGGATCATACCGAGCGAGAAGCCACTTGGGAAACAGAGGAGTCTATCCGGGCTTCTAACCCTCATTTCATATTTTGAATTCGGGTATGTTCTTCTTTTCCAGTTTACTTTATCTATAATTTGGGGACGAATTATTCTTTTTAGGGGGGAAGAGTTGTAAAACCCGCATGCTTTTACCATGAATAGTACCCTTAAGATAGTATGTACATGATTAGAACTTTCCTTTTATAGCATGTTTACGTTTCACGAACAAAAATTACAAGTATTACGTACGTGTTATAACACGATAAGTATTTATTACGTATTAACACACGATAATTATTTCAATAATAATTATAATCACGAACATACGAACATGAAATCACGAACGTAAATTAATCAGGAGCTTAATATTACGTATGTATGTATATTTATTACGATCATGAATACATGTAATAAGACACGAATGATAACTATTAAATCACGTAAAACACGAACACGAGAACACACTTATTATTTAGACACGGAAAATGTTCGGGTTACCCCCATGTGGGCCCCTTACCCACGGACACAACATGACCAAAGGGCCAAGCCCATGCAAATTTACTAAACATGAAAACAAGGGAAAACTATTTTCATAATTCAAGAATTTAGAAAATAATTAAAACCCTAATTCTCTCTTGCTCCTCTCCTTTGGCCGCCGGGTATACACACACCAAAGGAGTGTTTTGGTTGATTTTTGGTGTTCGATTAATTGCAAGGATCGTTAGTGTGTTCATCCTCTTTGATTCACGTGATCGGTAAAAACCCTAACCTCTTTTCTTTTATGTTTTTTATTTGTAAATCACATGAAATCATGAATGTTTTTAATAACTAATTAAAAACAAGATATAAAACATGTAATTAAGCATGGGGTAAATTAATATATGGTTAAGGGGTGTTTGTTTTGTGGCCGACGTCTAAACCGAGCCCCAAGGGGGTCTTGGCTTGGCTTTAATTCGCACCACCGAGACCTCATGGTCTCGGTTTGGTGTCTTGTTGTCTCGACAACAGCAAGAAGGGAGACCCCAACCTCGGTCGGGGCATGATGGTGCCCGGGTAGGCCACGACAGTCTGGGGACACCGGCTAGCCGGTGGGAAACCTTGGCTAGCCGGCGGCTAGGTTAACCAAGGGTATATTGGGTCTGGTTCACGGGTTAAAACACGGGTCCGGTTCACACATGTTTAGAATAAAACACGGTCCGGTTCATGAGTTATTTTTACAAGGTTAAATATTTTTACAAGTTATATTTTTTACAAGACTTAGATTAAATTGATCAAAAACATGAACATGATTAATTTAATTTACATGACTTAGGTTATTAATTTTATCATTAATACATAAATTTTGACCTAAGTATTTTTTCCATTTAATTAGACTATATAATTAATTAATTATTAAAATCATGACCTATAATTAGTTAATTTACATGACTTAGGTTATATTATTAATAGATAATAATACATGTTTTAACCTAAGTATTTATTTTTACCTTTATTTAATTAAATCATGCTATATTTATTTAAATACTTTAACATATAGTTTATTTAATTCACATGAAAGAATTAATAAACTATACTATTAATTACATGACTTAGAATATTAATCAGTAAACACTTAAGCTTATATAATTAGCTTAATTATCCATCTTATATCTAATTATGGAAACTTTCTATTTTTAGAAACTTATTTAATTAAGGCAGCTAATCTATTTATGGAAACTTTCTATTTTTAGAAACTTATCTAGTTTAAGCAGTAAATCTATTTTTGGAAACTTTCTATATTTGGAAACTTTCTATTTTTGGTAACTTTCTATTTTTGGAAACATTCTATCTTAGGAAACCTGCTATTTTTAAAAAGTTACTTATTATTACACAACAAGTATAATAATACATGAAATACAAGTAATACTTAATCAGAATAGACAAAATATATGATAAACACAGTATAAAGCTTAAATCAGTAAAACATGACATGAACATATAAAACAAGCTAAGACATGATATAAAACCAGTACGTACTTAGTGATCAGATACTTATACACGTATGTATTTATGTAGCGTTAGTAATACTGAAGTAGGACTCTCTTCCATTCATCTTCTTCGTTCACTGGACACAAGGTACGGATTCTCCGTCCTTTCAGTATGGACATTCTTCCTTATTAGGATTTCCCGTATGCAGCCAACTGTTTTCCCCAGTATATGTTTTATATGTTTTTGAATTGCTTATGTTTAAATTAGAATACCTAAAGCCATATACATGCATGACCAGTTTCACCTAGTTATAGAGGTACCATAACCATAACACTAGAGGCACCAGTGCTATCACTTCACCACGGCGGAGTGATAGCTCGTGGCGTCCCTTTCAGTTTTTGGGCCATATTATTATTATCAGGTGGGGCGTATGGGTGCATCCTAGTTTATATGTTTTCAGCAGATTATTCAGTGTGAATGTGGTGTGTGCCTTGCATCCTTCACAAGGAGCTGATCCCTCCTACCCAAAACCAGTATATTAAATTAGAGGTAGCCCCTCTAATTTGCATGACGAGGTTACCCCTCCAAGTATTCATGCGCGTTGATATTTCATGACCTATATTGGCTAATGGTAAATATGTTAAACAATTTTTACAAGATAAACATAAGGATTTTCAAACTATAAAACCAGTTTTACTAAGATATAACCAGGTTATCCAGGACTTAGTCTTTTCTGCTGTTTCATGTTTATATGATTATTTTATTCATGCTATACTTGTATATCCGTGCACTGAGCGTTATGCTCAGCCGTTTTCCTTTTCATGTTCCCAAAACGGCAGGTACTCAGGGAAGCTCGTAGACTTTAAGCGTACGTGCATATGGATTGGAAGCTTCCTAGCCTTCTTTACTTTATGCATTTCTTTATACTTCGATACTCATTTCCATGGACATTGTTTAGTACTTTCATTTATTGTACTTATGTTTGTGTGTGATGAGTTCTACTTTTGGGGTACCGATGTTTGATTCCGGTATTTCCTTTATGGTCATGTAATGTTTAGACATTTATCCTTGTATGCTTTGATGACACGCCATAATCACGCGTGACATTCCATTTATCAAAATGGGGTGTTACAGTTTAATTCTCGATCCACAACGACAAACGACTTCCGTTCACAACTGCACGGAACTCGGAACTCAAGACCACAGCAATGAACTGTCAAGTTCAAAGCTGGTTCAAGGAAATGTTCTAAGAGCAGACATGACAGTCAACACGACAATTGAAGAGTTAGAAATGTTATATGGACCAATGTATGATGAATATCTCACGGGGAGAAACATGTTGTATCAAAGTCTTCCGTTGTCACTCATGATAAGAATGATGATACCGATCATCGTCAACCAAAGGATACAACTTTATCTACTTCAACACGGGTTGCTACAGATTTACCTCCTCATAATATCACATCAACAACCGCTCCTACAACATCCATAACTACTGCCATTGCTCCAGAAAACACAAATCAAGTAGACAATGCATTATTTGACGATGACGATTTTCACAACCTATTCGGTACACCGGTATACGAAACTGGAGAGTCCTCTACTCGGCATGTTGATCCGTCAAATATGCATACCTTTTATCAACGACATCCTTCAACACATCATTGGACCCGATATCATCCTTTGGTTTAAGTAATTGGAAACCCTTCACAGCCCGTTCGTATAAGACGACAACTTGAAACGGATGGCGATGTCTGTATGTTCGCACTCGCCGTGAGTACAGCTGAACCGAAAAACATCAAAGAAGCGATGGCTGATCATGCTTGGATTAAATTGATGCAACATGAACTTCTTCAATTTGAAAGACTTAAAGTCTGGGAACTTGTTGACAGACCATACGATGTAATTCCATTAAATTTTCGATGGGTCTAGAAAAACAAGATGGATGAAGAAAACACAATCATCAAGAACAAAGCTAGGCTAGTGGCTAAAGGGTATGGCCAGAAAGAGGGTATTGATTTTGAAGAATCATTTGCACCAGTAGCTCGAATGGAAGCGGTCAAGATTTTCCTTCCTTATGTTGCACATAAGGGATTCATGTCTATCAAATGGACGTAAAGACGACATTTCTTAACGGTCCTTTGAAGGAAGAAGTCTATGTCACGCAGCCAAAAGGATTCGTCTATCCTCATTCTCCTGACAAGGTGTATCGTCTCCACAAAGCACTTTATGGACTTAAGCAAGCTCCAAGGGAGTGGTACGATGAGCTCTCGAAATTTCTGGTATCCAAAGGTTTCTCAAAAGGTTCCATCGATCTAACTCTTTTCACTTATAAATATGGGGATGACATTTTGCTTGTGCAGTTGATGACATTATTTTCGGGTCTACAAACATAAAACTTTCAAAATGGTTTGAAAAAGTCATGCACAACAAATTTGAAATGTCTATGATGGGAGAACTAAAATTCTTTCTAGGAATTCAAGTTCACCAATCCCCAAGTGGTATCTTTATCAACCAAGCTAAGTACTGTCAAAAGATAATCAAAAAGCATGGTATGACCTCATGTGACCCCGTTGGGACACCATTATCAACCACATCCCTAGATGCTAATTTGGAGGGAGATGCCATAGATCGAATGAAATATCGTTCCATGATCGGCTCCCTCATGTACTTAACAGCAAGCCGACCAGATATATCATATGTTACGTGTTATTGTGCACGATATCAAGCACGACCCACTGAAAAGCACCTCAAGGAGGTAAAACGGATCTTTCGGTACCTCAAGAATACCATTCATTTGGGACTCTTGTATCCGAGGGAAACCGGTTTCTTTCTAATGGCCTATTCAGATTCTGATCATGCAGGGTGTCTTGATACACGTAAAATTACTTCTTGTGGTGCATAATTTCTAGGTCAAGATAAGCTTGTGGGATGGTCTTCCAAGAAGCAGGATTGCACATCATTGTCATCAGCCGAAGCGGAGTATGTGTCTCTATCTCCATGTTGTGCTCAAGTTCTTTGGATGAGAACACAACTCACGGATTATGGCTTCCACTTTGATAAAGTACCTATGTACTGTGACTCAAAGTCCGCCATAGTCATCTCCTGCAATCCAGTACAACATTCCCGTACGAAGCACATTGATGTCAGATATCACTTCATTAAGGAACCATTTGAAAGGGATATTGTTGAACTATACTTTGTTGGAACTGATTACCAATTAGCTGACCTGTTTACAAAAGCTCTTTCGAAAGAGAGGTTTGCGTATCTAGTTAGGCAAATTGGTATGAGATGTTTGACTCCAGCAGAACTGGAGATTTTAGCAAAGAAGCCTGCTTGATTCATCTATCAAACATCTACATGTATATATTATTAAAAAAAGCAAAATAAAAAATAAAAAAATCTTTTTATAATCCAAAAAGATTCTTCTCGACACGTCTTTCAGTATCGATGATATGGACGTGCCTAGAAATGTCGCTCAATAACGACACGGTTGTGTACATAAAGCTCGAATGAAAGTTGTAATAATTTTTCAAAACATGTAATTTCTACTTTTTATAAAGAAAAATGTCTATTTTGGACAATTTTTCAAACAATAGGTAGAGCAATCTATCTTGGGTTGAGCTTGTCACAAAACATTCAACGTTTTAAGCTCAACACAATGGCTTGTAATCACTTTCAGATTGCAACTCGGATCAATATTCACGGGGGAGTGTACGATTTAGTGCGCTTACCCTCAGCAAAAGAAGAGAAATCTTCTTACACTTGAGTGGATTCGTCAAGACATTGAAAGTCTAAGAACTCAAGTTTATGCTTTAGAAAAACCTCTTCGCCAATAAGAAATAGGATTTTTCAAAAAGCGTTGAATACAATTTTTTCAAGAATTTTTCAATGATTATTCAAAATCTTTAAAATTTTGTGTGTTCAACAACTCCTATCCTCAAAAATCGAAATGTGGATCATATCCTCACAATGACAATTCAATTGGATAAATTTTTGAGTGGGAGCATTTCAACTTCATGCAAAGACTGACACATCTTTCTCCCGGAGATTTTCAAGACTATTTTTTAAAGTATTTTTTAATCAAATTTGGTATCTCTAATATCAAAAGATTTTAAATATTTTAGATAGGGGAGAAAATGTGATTAAAATGTGATCTTATATAAGACTCAAGCACTTTAACTCTTACCTACACGTGCAAAACACTTTCGATTATCGATGCACATATGAAGGGGGAGCATTTCTAAAACGACAAAACTAGCAAGGTGTTAAATGTTTTTCAAACACTTTGTTAGAATTTAAAGTGGTTTTATGGTTACGATCTCATACCCACAACATCTTTAATCCACGACGTTATTGGTGTCAAAAGGGTGGTTAGGTTTAAGTCCCATGATCCAACCAGAACCGGAGGGATCTTCCCAGGGACAATCTAATAGATTATTATAAGTCCTTAGGAAAGATGGAGTAGAATGTGAACGCAGCTAAATGCCGACTAAGTACTGATGCTAGCACTGGAACAATCACAACAAGGTGCTAGTAATGATGTCTTGGTAAGCATTGAAGGGGTTGAAGAATGAAAAAGAAATGTAAAGATAAAGGGTATAAATAAATTAGCCCTCCATACAAATTAGGCAGAAACCGGGTTAACACATCATGAAGACAAACTCATCATGGACCCAGTGATGAAGTACACAACCCTTTCCTAGCTACCTAGGCTTCTCTCAAAAGAAGTTTGTTTTATTGTCACGGAGAACAACATGACTTCTATTAGCTTTCTCACTCGTAGATAGTTGATATTTAATAGGTGGCAATTTGCTCCAGCCTCCGACCACTAAAGTGCACAAATCGAGTCTAGAGCCTAGAGATCAATAAAATCTCGTTAGGACTCACGGATGATGAACGAGAGAGTCCTACGCTATATCCTTGTGATATTGCTAGAACACTCAGAGTGATACTACTCAGTATTCACAATGATGAGTGGAAATCCTTCTAGTGTTTACATCAAACATCACTGCGGTAGGTCATATGTGAGATTCTTTATGAATTAAACATATGTAGAACTGAAAAGCAACAGTGGTTTGATTCTGAATTGATTTAAACTCGTTTCAGGTTTCTACGCAATATCTTTATGGTCTTGCTAGAACATTCGGAGTGATATTCGTGAATATTCACAGTGACGAATGGAAATCCTTCTAGCGTCAACCTCAAACAGAGCTACGGTAGGTGACTTGTGAGATTCTTATGAATCAAGCTTGTGTCAACTGGAAAGCAACAATGGTAAAATTCTTTAAGAATCTCACTTGTTCCATCAATTTGAATTGACGACTTTAATCAAGCGGATATTTATCCAATTGATTCACTCTTTATGTTCGCAATCTTGCTTTGAGACGGTCGAGTAAAGAGAATGGCTAGTACAGCCACAAAACCCAGTCAAATAGATTCTTAATTGAATCTACCTAATCACAGGCACGATATTTAATATCGTGTAAAGGTCTTCACCGACCGGAGGTAAAACGCTACCGATTTAGGACGAATGTCAAAGTCACTCAGTCCGTGTCTAAGTTTTGTCTCGAGAAGGTGGCGTTACGGTGTACTCAGCAAAGTCAAAGATTCAAAACCACATACTCATGCCCAAAGACATTCAACAATCAAGAAAGCTAAAGACTTCCGCAACTCTGATGATCAAAATCTTCCTTAAGAATTAATGTAGAGGAATGACCTCTATTCAAAGGAGATTGTTAGCAAGCTTTCAAGATAGTGCAAAGTATGAGCATGTGGATGAAGCCACAAGATCGCAAGATGGCAAAGACACGTCAAGAATGATTTGAAGATCTCAAGATAAAAGACAAAGTCGAAAGACAATGACAAAGGCTCAAAGATCACAGCATGAAGGAACCAGACGACTATTACACGTTCAAGACTCATTTATGACGAAATTCGTAATCTCCATTGATCTACAAATATCAAAGAGAAGTGACCGCACATTGGGGGAGATTGTTAGCCTCAAAATATTGAGTCAAACAAGAATGTTCGGTCATAGGTTTATATTGTAACATTTAGTAGAACGTTGTAATAGTAAGTTAAAATAGTCGTGACATTACGGGCTTGATGGCTAGCTTTAAAGGCCTCTTTCAAGGTACTAAGCATTTATTCAAGCCCGACCTAATCAAACATATACCCCATTATGCCACATGTAGGCAAAGGCTATAAATACCCTTCCTAGCATGTTAGGAAGGGTGTTGGTTGTTCATTTTCTTAATCTAATCTTCCTATAGTTTCACACACTTCTCTCTACTTTCTCTCACTACTTTCTCTCTCTAGAATTCATGTACTTCATTTGTTTTCTTTCTTTCTTCCTTGCTTAATCATCACAAATATGGGACAACACAGCCCCACCCATTTCACCAGCCACACTTGTGGTGGTGGTTCACTCTTCTACATGGCTAGGACCACTAGAGGGGAACACTCCAATAGTTCTTTGGTGTTTTTAAAACCTAAAATCTTGTTGTTCAGAAGAGGAAGTGGAATGAGGGTCTATTTGTGTGTGTGGGGGTGTTTGGGTGTGTGGAATACTGATCTCAGCATTTGGGTTGGATATGTCAGCGCCCATATTTTGAGTGTCAGCGTCGGATGTTTGAGGGTCGATGTCCATGTGTTGGGGTAATGGAGGGTGTTCTGGTAGTGGGTCTAGATGTGGTTGAGGTTGAGGTTGAGGTTGAGGGTGTGCAGCTGCCTCAATGACAGCTAGCATAGCTGGGGTGAGTGGTAAGTCTCTATAAGGTGGTGAATTCATATTCCCAAAAACAATTTTCTTTTAAACAGGAACCTCATAAAAGTGGTCATGGTCCCTATTGCAGTATCCTTGCATATCAAAAACCATTTGTAAAAACCTAGGGTAAGCAAGAGTCATCTTGTTACCCTTGTTGTGACACATACCATTAAAAATGAATTTTGAAAAATTATATCTTTGCCCAGTTGCAATACAAACAATAGCACTCCCGATTGAACGGTTTATTTCATTCAATGAGGAGCATTTGAGACTCAAACATTGTAGGATGACATGTATAAGGAACTTCCAAGCTGGGGGAAATTGTTGTCTGGTATATTTATTTAAATGGCTCACTAGAGGCATAGCATAACCCAAACCTTGGAGTCCTAACTCTAGCTCTGTCAAGGAAAGGGTAGTTATACCATCAGCATCATCAAGATGCAAAGCTTGGCGAACCTAAGATTTAGTAACCACCCATGGAGCCCCATGAACAGTAGAAGTCAATGTAATCACTCCATTAATTGTTCTAGAACTCACAGTGTTCCAAAACTTATTAATGTGTGTGATAGGGACGAGTGGAGTATGTGAAAGTGCATACCTTAAAGGAGACGCATTCCAATACGTAATCATCTGAGTGTATTGGGGATGCAAGGTATTATCAGCTTCCAAATAAGTCACCATGTTGTGTTGGCTTCTGAACCCCAATTCCACTTGAGCAGGTTTAAACTTTAGTAACATGAAGATTGATTTTAGGAAAACTGTGATATGAAAATAATGGAGATATGAAGGTTTGAGAGATTTTAGCAGACAAGAAATAGCAGTTACCATGTTTGAAAGAAAATATCCATATTTATAGGAGAGGTAAAAACATACTATTGGTTGAAAAATGAGGCAGTTATATTAAAAAAGTAATCATGACAATCTTGAAAAATATATAACTTATCTCATTCATTAATTAAAAGTTATCTACTCGCTAAAATTACGGCCCATATTTTCGTCAAAAATAACAATTCGGTAGGACCCAATGTTTTTAAACGGTCAAAAAGTAAACATCAACGGCTAACGGCTATATTCTTGTTAGCGTTTAATATTTGCCATGTCAGCGTTTAAATTGGTTTTATCAGCGTTTGGTAAGAAAACATGTCAGCGTCCAAAAATAAAAAATAATAAAAAATAAAAAGGACCTTAACAAAGAAGTTTACCCTAGTGAAGATAACTCTCAGACTGAAAATGACTATAGGGTGGCAAGCACTGTCCAATCATGCACACTTGCTTAAGCAAGATAGACATAATTGTCCTTACGTGTCCCTTGCTAACCAAAGTTCTTAACAGTGAAGTTACCTCATATAAACCCTTTGTAACTTCACAGGTAAGCCCAATGAAATTGTCACCAAGTCTCCCAACCGACCAAACCCAATTCTAGGCCAAAATGTCTTGGCAGCATGCACGGTATATCAACTTTGCATGCTACAGTGACTCACGATTTAGAAAAACTAACTCGTACTCACTAGTGGACACAATCTAGAATTGTGATAAGAGTATTCTAAGAATACCTAAAATCCTAAAGGTTTCCTAAACCTCCCCTTAAACTATGATATACAAAGTTGCAAACTAAAAAGTATGTGACAAAAATTTATATCAAGATAGGAATGTAAACATTCCAACCATCATACATAAACTTTAACACATTCCTTACAATCACCAAAGATCCATAAGCAACTCTGTATCCATTTGTACAATGCTCATAATGCCTGCATGATTAGATCAAAAACCACAAAACTAACATATTGCTTTCAGTGGCCATTTAAACACTTGTTGTAAAACCCGCATGCTTTTACCATGAATAGTGCCCTTAAGATCGTACGTTCTAGATTAAAACTTACCTCATGTAGTATTGATCACATTCATGTGCTAATAATCAAGCAAGTGCATACGTGTATGTCATGACAAGTATCGATTACGTACGAACCCATGATAAATAGTTAATGATATATCACGTGAACATAATTAAATCATGAACACCATTTAAAATACTAACTAAAATAATTACGTAAATACTTATAATATATTTACGAGCGTTAAGTTTACGATAAACGACACGTTAAAAGAAACAGAAACACGTTAAACACGAGCACGTTTAACCACGAACGAACACGAAACATCGGGACACGAGAAAGGTACGGGTACCCCATGTGGGGCCCCCATACCCACGGCACACATGCATGAAATGGGCTTAGCCCATGGACTTTTCAAGTTAAGGGGGGTAAAGTGTTAAACATGTTTTCATTTTCATTTTACAAGAAATAAACTAAAAACCCTAAAAAGAGTTTTCTCCTCTCCTTTTTGCCTCCTTTGTGCCGCCACCTATACACCATCATAAGGGGGTGTTTGATTGATTTTGATCTTAAAAACAAGTGTTAGAATACGTGTTTGTTCATCCTTTTTCCAAGCTACATAGTGGTATACCTTTCTAACCCTTCTTTTTAATTCTTTTTAATTCTTTTGATCTTTGATTATTTTCATGAACATGTTATTATTTTTCTTATGAAAACAAGATAATTAATCATTGATCTAACATGTTTTGATATTAAATAAAATCAAGGAATGATTAAAGGGGTGTTTGTTTCTAGCCGCCTAGCAAAACAAACCCGAGGGGGGTTTGGTTTGCTATTGCCGCCACCACCAAGACCACAATTGGTCTTGGTTGGCTCATGTGGGACCCACGGCAGCAAGGGGACACGTGTGCCCCGGGTTTGGCCCGGGGTACGGTGTCGAATTCATACCCGGTTCACGGTTCGTTGGTTAAAATCATGATCTATGTTACATGTAATTTTTATGAATCATGAACTTAGGATATAATTAATTAATGACATGAAATATTAATTAAATCATGACTTAGGTTATT
The DNA here is from genome assembly GCA_025667525.1 of Glebionis coronaria. Lineage (NCBI taxonomy): Eukaryota > Viridiplantae > Streptophyta > Magnoliopsida > Asterales > Asteraceae > Glebionis > Glebionis coronaria. Next base: position 366,229 of record JANFOE010000176.1, read on the forward strand.
TTAATCATTAGTTTATCATGACATTAATTTAACCTAAGTATTTTATGTTATAAGTTATAATTAATTAATTATTAAAACATGCCTATAATTAATTAATTTAGACATGACTTAGGTTATATTATTATTAATAATAATACACATGTTAACCTAAGTATTTTCATTTCATTTTAATTATACATGTTATACTTTAATTAAAATGCTTAACCTATAGTTTAATTAAAATACATGAAATAATAATTAAACTATACACTATATCATATGACTTAAGTAGTAAGCTTATAACACTTAGACTTATATGTTAGCTTATATAATCAGCTTAATTCTAATTATGGAAACTTCTATTTATAGAAACTTAATTAAATAAGGCAACTAATCTAATTATGGAAACCTTCTATATATGGAAATCAATCTAATTCAGGCAGCTAACCTAATCATGGCAACTTTCTATATATGGAAACTTATTTAATTAAGGCAGCTGATCTATTTTTGGAAACTTTCTATTTTTAGAAACTAATCTATTTTAGGCAGTAAATTCTATTTTTGGAAACTTTCTATTTTTGGAAACTTTCTATTTTTGGAAACTTTCTATTTTTGGAAACTTTCTATTTTTGGAAACTTTCTATTTTTGGTAACTTTCTATTTTTGGAAACTTTCTATTTTTGGAAACTTTCTATTTTTGGAAACTTTCTATTTTTGGAAACCTGCTATTTTTGGAAAGTTACTTATTATTACACAGTAAGTATAATAATACATGAAACAACAGTAATACTTAATCAGATTAATCAGAATACAAGATAAACACAGTTTAAGGCTTTAAACAGTGAACCATGACCTAAATCATACCAAATCAGCTATATCAAGACACAGAACCCAGTACGTAATCAGTGAATCGATACTTATACACGTGTGTATTCATGTAGCATTAGTGATCCAGAAGTAGGAGTCTTTCTTCCGTTCATTTCACTGGACTTGAGGTACGGATTCCCGTCCTTTCAGTATGGACATTCTTTCCTTATTAGGATTTCCCCGTATGCAGCCAACTGTTTTCCCCAGCATTTGTTTTATTGTTTTGAACTGCTTATGTTAATTTAGCATAAACTATAGCCATATACAAGCATGACCAGTTTCACCTAGTTATGGAGGTACCATAACCATAGCATTGGAGGCACCGATGTTATGACTTCCCCACGGCGGAGTGATTGCTCGTGGCGTCCCTTTTCAGTTTGGCCATATTATTATATCAGTCGGGGCGTATGGGTGCATCCTAGTTACATGTTTTATTCAGTATATCATGGTGAATGTGGTGTGTGCCTTGCACCCTTCACAAGGAGCTGATCCCTCCTACCCAAATCAGTATATTGATTAGAGGCATCCCCTCTAATCAGCATGATGAGGTCACCCCTCCAAGTATTCATGCACGTGACCTTTTCATGACCTATATGGGCTATGGTATTTATATGTTAAAACAGTTTTCACAGGTTAAACATAAGGCTTTTCAAACTATAAAACCAGTTTTCATGTTACTTAACCAGTTTACTCAGTACTTAGTCTTCCGCTGTTATATGTTACATGCTTATCCTATATCATGCTTTATTGTACATCCGTGCACTGAGCGTCTTGCTCAGCCGTTTTCCTTTTCATGTTCCCAAAACGGCAGGTACTCAGGGACGCTCGTAGATCTGAAACGTAGGTGCATATGGATTGGAAGCTTTACTGTCTTTCTTTACTTTATGCATTTCCTTTACTTTGATACAGTTGCTTTGGACATTGTTTCGTCCTTCCTTTTACAGTATTTATGTTTGTGTGTGATGAGCTTTACTTTGGGATACCGATGTTTGATTCCGGTATTTCCTTTTATGGTTCAATAATGCTTAGACATTTATCCTTGTATGCTTTGATGACACGCCATGATATGCGTAATATTCCATTTTCCAAAATGGGGTGTTACAATTATGGTATCAGAGCCAAGGCTTCGACCTGTAGGCTCTCAAATATGACCTGTGATTAGTGGGTAGTCACTACGGTCTTCCTAGAACTGACAGTTGTTTTCATGCATTCATCATTTTTTAAGCATACATATACATGTCATTGTTACAGGGTTTTTGACTAAGTAATGGTTGGTACAGGACTGGCCCTATTTAGTCGCATGTGTTTTATCGAAACTTTTAGATTTTGGACCGACCCATAGGCGTCCCCTCGATATGTCTTTTATTTTGAGTGAACTGACCGAAGGCGTTCACTCTCGAGCATCAAAAGTTTTCATAAAACTGCATCATGCATTCATACAAAGATTTTCTTGCATAAAATTTTTCTCGTGAAATTTTGGCATAAAATTTTTCTTTTATATATTTTATGTTTGAACTGTTAATCATATGTTTATGTTATACTGTCAGATGGTTCTCACACGCGAGCAAGAGCAGCTCAATGCTGCGATTCAGGCTGCCATGCAAGCCTTACTTCCTCAACTGAGGAACGACATTCGTGCTGAAGTCCAAGCTGCGAATAATCAGCAGCCGCAGAATCAGGCACCTCCTCCTCCTCCCCCAGTGACTCTAGCGGTATGGTTGGAACGATTTAACAAGCTCCGTCCGAGAGCTTTTGAAAAGACTGATAGCCCCAGCGATGCTGAAAGCTGGCTGACTCACATTGAGAAAATATTCAATGCTATGGGATGTGACCCCGCCTTCAAGGCAAGATTGGCGTGCTACAGGTTTGAAGGCGATGTACTCAACTGGTGGCTAGCTTTGACACAGTCAGAAGGAGGTGATGAATGGGTCGCTGGTTTGACATGGGCCCAATTCAAGGAGAGAGTGATGGAACAGTTCTTTCCTAAGGCAGAGCAGGACAAACTCAAGCGTGAATACCACGGGATACGTCAGAGACAGGGCGAGAATAGCAATGAATTCATGCAGCGCTTCCTTCGCCTTGCTGGTTTTCTAGGAGCAGCGGCTGGTACTCCTGAGGAGAAGGCACACCATTTTAGGTGGGCACTTCGTACCTCGGTCGCGAACAATCTGGTATGTGCTACTTTCAATACAGTAGCACAAGTGGCTGACGCAGCAAGAAAGCTTGAGATGTTGCAGGAACGTGATGAGTTCGGGGAAGCAGAAAGACCCGACAAGAGGTAAAACATTTCATGTTCTAGCGTTAACCAGACCGCATCCTATCGTCATATGTTCTATAATCATCTCTTAAACTGTATATTCCAGGCAGAAAACTGGGGACCGGTCTCAGCCGGCTACTCAGCAGCAGCCCAATCAGCCCAAAGGAAACGGTCACTCTAACGACCGTTCTGTTGTGGAAAGGCGCAGCGGTAATGACAATTACCGTAACAATGCGGGACAGTCCAACAACAGCAGGTCCTACTATTTACGCATCTTCTTATGATTTCATGTTATATCTCTCATGCTGACACTATGTTAATCTCTACCAGGAACCACGGTAACGGAAGGGACCAGAACCACAGGGGTTCTCAGCCCAACCGTTCAGCTAACACTGGTAAGCATCTTACGACGTTTACGTCCTATACTCGTGCATATACCTTATTCTTAACACGTTCTGTCATCAGCAGGCCCTCAGCAAGCAAGAACTCCTGCTGGAGGATTCACTCATCCTCTTTGCAGCACCTGCCATCGCAGACACCCTGGCCCATGTCGTCGTGACTCCGACGCGTGCTATAAGTGCGGCCTCCCTGGCCATCGTATGAGAGATTGCCGTAAGGGTGAAATGGAGGGTACTTCGGGTCATGCTGATACTAAACCGCCTCCTACCACTGGGCGTGTCTACACGACATCGCGTGATCAGGCAAACAAATCTACAGGTACCATTACTGGAATTTTGTATATGTACGGCCAGGCTGCATGTGTTCTTTTCGACACGGGTGCCACTCATTCAGTTGTTTCCACTACTTATGCTAAGAACATCAGGACACTTCCCTTGCCATTAGAAACTAAGCTTACCATTTCCACGCCTCTGAGGGACTCTGTATTAATAACTCATGTATACAAGAGTCTTCCTTTAGAGTTTGACGATAAAGTTCGTGCAGTAGATGCACTTCCTCTAGACATGATTGAGTTTGATATGATTCTCGGCATGGATTGGCTATCCAAGCACCATGCTACCATAGACTGCCACTCATATCGAGTGATCTTCGGCGACATTAATGCACCAGAGTACATCCATAACGGGTTCATACCCGGACGGTCTGTACAAGTCATATCTACCTTGCAAGCACGTGCATTACTGTCACATGGCTGCGAAGGTTATCTCGCTACGGTTCATGACATGGATGCTGAATCCCCATCGATTCAGGATCAACCAGTAGTTTCAGAATTTCAAGACGTCTTCCCAGATGAACTTCCAGGCATACCACCTGCAAGAGAAGTGGAGTTCAACATCGACCTTGTTCCAGGAGCGGAGCCAATCTCTAAGGCTCCGTATCGTATGGCTCCCATAGAGCTAAAAGAACTGAAGGACCAATTGCAGGAACTTCTTGAACGAGGGTTCATTAGACCGAGCGCATCACCATGGGACGCACCGGTCTTGTTCGTTAAGAAGAAGGACGGCAGCATGCGACTTTGCATTGACTACCGTGAACTTAATAAGATTACCATCCGCAACAGATATCCACTGCCACGTATAGACGATCTGTTTGACCAACTTCAAGGAGCCAAACACTTCTCAAAGATCGATCTAAGGTCAGGCTACCATCAGCTAAGGGTTAAAGAGCAGGATATTGCCAAGACTGCTTTTCGTACCCGCTATGGCCATTATGAGTTTGTAGTCATGCCATTCGGCCTGACTAACGCTCCAGCAGTATTCATGGATCTAATGAACAGAATCTTTCATGAATTCCTTGATAAATTTGTCATTGTATTCATCGATGACATATTGATATTCTCAAAGTCCACGGAGGAACACGAAGATCATCTCCGTACTGTACTACAGATTCTTCGTCAGAAGCAGCTGTATGCGAAATTCTCCAAGTGTGAGTTCTGGTTAAACAAGGTGGCGTTCTTAGGTCACATTGTATCAGCAGAAGGGATCACTATGGACCCAGCGAAGGTTGAGGCTATCACTAAATGGCCAAGACCAACATCAGCGACAGAAGTCCGCAGTTTCTTAGGCTTAGCTGGATATTATCGAAGATTCGTGGAGAACTTTTCTCGGCTGGCATTGCCTCTCACCAAACTGATGCGGAAAGGAGAGAAATTCGTCTGGACGGAAGATCGAGAGAAGAGCTTCGAAGACCTAAAGCAGAAGTTAGTATCTGCACCTATTCTTACTCTCCCATCTGGTACAGGTGGATTTCAGATCTATAGCGATGCATCGGGGAAGGGACTGGGCTGTGTTCTCATGCAACATGGGAAAGTGATCGCGTATGCTTCACGGCAGCTTAAGCCCTACGAAGAAAACTACCCTACGCATGACCTGGAACTTGCTGCAGTGGTGTTCGCATTAAAGATATGGAGGCATTACTTATACGGAGAATCATGCGACATTTTCACGGATCACAAGAGCTTGAAGTATATCTTCACACAGCGAGAATTGAACATGAGACAAAGGAGATGGTTGGAACTGTTGAAGGATTATGATATTAACCTACAGTATCATCCCGGGAAAGCTAATGTAGTAGCAGATGCCCTCAGCAGAAAGTCCGGAATGATAAATGGCATTGAGATCAAGGAACAAAACATAAGAGACTTGGAGCGGCTTGACATTGAAATCATGGTACGTGGGCAGCACGGATACTGGGCGAATCTTACAGTAGAACCTGAGTTACTGACTAGGATCAAGGAAGCGCAGAAGAATGATGGAGAGATTTGGGCGATAATTCAGAATTTGGAGAAGCAGACAGAATTCAGAATGGACGCAGACGGTATCATTTGGCAGGGCACGAGACTTTGTGTTCCTGATAATCAAGAACTCCGGGAAGCATTGTTAGCTGAAGCTCACAGCTCCCCATTTTCTATACATCCTGGGTCGACAAAAATGTACCATGACATCAGACAGCACTTTTGGTGGAGTGGTATGAAACAGGATGTAGCCACGTATGTCTCCAAATGTCTTACCTGTCAGCAGGTTAAGATTGAACATCAGCGATCTGGCGGTCTCCTTCAACCGTTGGATATTCAAGAGTGGAAGTGGGACAAAATCACCATGGATTTTGTTACCGGTCTTCCGCCTACCAAGAGAAAGCACGATGCTATTTGGGTCATTGTTGATCGACTCACCAAATCAGCTCATTTCTTACCGATACGCAAGGAAGATCCGGTAAGTAAACTCGCAGATACGTACAGAAGGGAGATCATGAGACTCCACGGCACTCCCTCCAGCATCGTCTCAGACAGAGATCCTCGTTTCACGTCGCGATTCTGGAAAGGTCTGCAAAAAGCTTGGGGTACACAACTTAAGCTGAGCACAGCCTTTCATCCTCAAACGGACGGACAATCGGAGCGAACAATTCAGACATTGGAAGATATGTTAAGGTCGTGTGCGTTGGAATGGACAGGTGATTGGGACGATTACATCTGTTTAGTCGAGTTTGCATACAACAACAGCTGGCACGCAAGTATCAAATGTGCTCCTTTCGAAATGTTGTATGGCAGAAAGTGTCGCGCTCCAACTTGCTGGGATCAAGTGGGAGAGCGAACACTTGAAGGACCAGAGATTATAGAAATGACCAACCAGAAGATTGAGGTAGCTAAACAGAAACTGCAGGAAGCGCGTTCACGCCAGAAGAGTTACGCCGATAAGCATCGTAGGGACATACATTTTAATGTGGGAGATCACGTCTTCCTCAAGGTTTCGCCGGCACGTGGTGTTAAACGCTTCGGGATCAAAGGAAAACTCAGTCCTCGGTTCATCGGACCATTTGATATCGTTGAACGAATCGGCGAAGTATCTTACCGATTGGCGTTACCTCCTCAGCTTTCGCACGTGCATAACGTGTTCCAGGTGTCCTTACTCAGAGGGTACAATTATCATCCCCTTCACATGGTTCAGTATCCACTGGAACAGATACGTGAAGATCTCACGTTTATAGAGGAACCCGAACGAGTACTCGACAGGCAAGAACGAGTCATGAGAAGGAAGACGATTCCTTTCGTCAAAATCCTTTGGAGGGACCATACCGAGCGGGAAGCCACTTGGGAAACAGAGGAGTCTATCCGGGCTTCTTACCCTCACTTCATATTTTGAGTTCGGGTATGTCACTTCTTTTCAGCTTACTTTATCTATAATTCGGGGACGAATTATTCTTTTTAGGGGGGAAGAATTGTAAAACCCGCATGCTTTTACCATGAATAGTGCCCTTAAGATCGTACGTTCTAGATTAAAACTTACCTCATGTAGTATTGATCACATTCATGTGCTAATAATCAAGCAAGTGCATACGTGTATGTCATGACAAGTATCGATTACGTACGAACCCATGATAAATAGTTAATGATATATCACGTGAACATAATTAAATCATGAACACCATTTAAAATACTAACTAAAATAATTACGTAAATACTTATAATATATTTACGAGCGTTAAGTTTACGATAAACGACACGTTAAAAGAAACAGAAACACGTTAAACACGAGCACGTTTAACCACGAACGAACACGAAACATCGGGACACGAGAAAGGTACGGGTACCCCATGTGGGGCCCCCATACCCACGGCACACATGCATGAAATGGGCTTAGCCCATGGACTTTTCAAGTTAAGGGGGGTAAAGTGTTAAACATGTTTTCATTTTCATTTTACAAGAAATAAACTAAAAACCCTAAAAAAAGTTTTCTCCTCTCCTTTTTGCCTCCTTTGTGCCGCCACCTATACACCATCATAAGGGGGTGTTTGATTGATTTTGATCTTAAAAACAAGTGTTAGAATACGTGTTTGTTCATCCTTTTTCCAAGCTACATAGTGGTATACCTTTCTAACCCTTCTTTTTAATTCTTTTTAATTCTTTTGATCTTTGATTATTTTCATGAACATGTTATTATTTTTCTTATGAAAACAAGATAATTAATCATTGATCTAACATGTTTTGATATTAAATAAAATCAAGGAATGATTTAAAGGGGTGTTTGTTTCTAGCCGCCTAGCAAAACAAACCCGAGGGGGGTTTGGTTTGCTATTGCCGCCACAACCAAGACCACAATTGGTCTTGGTTGGCTCATGTGGGACCCACGGAAGCAAGGGGACACGTGTGCCCCGGGTTTGGCCCGGGGTACGGTGTCGAATTCATACCCGGTTCACGGTTCGTTGGTTAAAATCATGATCTATGTTACATGTAATTTTTATGAATCATGAACTTAGGATATAATTAATTAATAACATGAAATATTGATTCAATCATGACTTAGGTTATTTTAATTATTAGTTTATCATGACATTAATTTAACCTAAGTATTTTATGTTATAAGTTATAATTAATTAATTATTAAAACATGCCTATAATTAATTAATTTAGACATGACTTAGGTTATATTATTATTAATAATAATACACATGTTAACCTAAGTATTTTCATTTCATTTTAATTATACATGTTATACTTTAATTAAAATGCTTAACCTATAGTTTAATTAAAATACATGAAATAATAATTAAACTATACACTATATCATATGACTTAAGTAGTAAGCTTATAACACTTAGACTTATATGTTAGCTTATATAATCAGCTTAACTCTAATTATGGAAACTTCTATTTATAGAAACTTAATTAAATAAGGCAACTAATCTAATTATGGAAACCTTCTATATATGGAAATCAATCTAATTCAGGCAGCTAACCTAATCATGGCAACTTTCTATATATGGAAACTTATTTAATTAAGGCAGCTGATCTATTTTTGGAAACTTTCTATTTTTAGAAACTAATCTATTTTAGGCAGTAAATTCTATTTTTGGAAACTTTCTATTTTTGGAAACTTTCTATTTTTGGAAACTTTCTATTTTTGGAAACTTTCTATTTTTGGTAACTTTCTATTTTTGGAAACTTTCTATTTTTGGAAACTTTCTATTTTTGGAAACTTTCTATTTTTGGAAACCTGCTATTTTTGGAAAGTTACTTATTATTACACAGTAAGTATAATAATACATGAAACAACAGTAATACTTAATCAGATTAATCAGAATACAAGATAAACACAGTTTAAGGCTTTAAACAGTGAACCATGACCTAAATCATACCAAATCAGCTATATCAAGACACAGAACCCAGTACGTAATCAGTGAATCGATACTTATACACGTGTGTATTCATGTAGCATTAGTGATCCAGAAGTAGGAGTCTTTCTTCCGTTCATTTCACTGGACTTGAGGTACGGATTCCCGTCCTTTCAGTATGGACATTCTTTCCTTATTAGGATTTCCCCGTATGCAGCCAACTGTTTTCCCCAGCATTTGTTTTATTGTTTTGAACTGCTTATGTTAATTTAGCATAAACTATAGCCATATACAAGCATGACCAGTTTCACCTAGTTATGGAGGTACCATAACCATAGCATTGGAGGCACCGATGTTATGACTTCCCCACGGCGGAGTGATTGCTCGTGGCGTCCCTTTTCAGTTTGGCCATATTATTATATCAGTCGGGGTGTATGGGTGCATCCTAGTTACATGTTTTATTCAGTATATCATGGTGAATGTGGTGTGTGCCTTGCACCCTTCACAAGGAGCTGATCCCTCCTACCCAAATCAGTATATTGATTAGAGGCATCCCCTCTAATCAGCATGATGAGGTCACCCCTCCAAGTATTCATGCACGTGACCTTTTCATGACCTATATGGGCTATGGTATTTATATGTTAAAACAGTTTTCACAGGTTAAACATAAGGCTTTTCAAACTATAAAACCAGTTTTCATGTTACTTAACCAGTTTACTCAGTACTTAGTCTTCCGCTGTTATATGTTACATGCTTATCCTATATCATGCTTTATTGTACATCCGTGCACTGAGCGTCTTGCTCAGCCGTTTTCCTTTTCATGTTCCCAAAACGGCAGGTACTCAGGGACGCTCGTAGATCTGAAACGTAGGTGCATATGGATTGGAAGCTTTACTGTCTTTCTTTACTTTATGCATTTCCTTTACTTTGATACAGTTGCTTTGGACATTGTTTCGTCCTTCCTTTTACAGTATTTATGTTTGTGTGTGATGAGCTTTACTTTGGGATACCGATGTTTGATTCCGGTATTTCCTTTTATGGTTGAATAATGCTTAGACATTTATCCTTGTATGCTTTGATGACACGCCATGATATGCGTAATATTCCATTTTCCAAAATGGGGGTGTTACACTTGTCAACGTTCAAATAACCTTTGTCAGCGTTAGAAAAATAAAGTGGAAAACCTAATCTTGTACAAAGACTAATAACAGTACACATCATGTACAAACTATACAATGATTTCAAAAACACATTCAGGTGAGATTGATCATTCCAATACTTGTTACCAAGTACTGGAACCTCCCAACATCAAAAAGTTTAGTTAAAAGATCAGCCACATTTTCTTCTGTGTCTACCCTATCTGGATGTATTAAACCTTTTTCAAAACAATCTCTTATAAAATGATGCCTAATTTCTATGTGTTTTGTTTTAGAACGATGTACAGGATTCTTAATAATGCATAATGTACTGTTATTATCTACAAATATCTTGGTATGCATAAAATTATACCCATAATCCAACAGCTGGTTTTGTATCCATAGAACTCGTCCACAACAAGCAGCTGCAGCAACATATTCTGCTTCAGTTGTAGAGTTGGTCACCACTGTTTGTTTCTTGCATTGCCAAGATATCAGTCTTTTCCCAAGAAATTGGCATCCACCAGTTGTGGATTTTCTATCAAACTTATCACCTCCATAGTCACTGTCTGTATAGCCAATAAGCTCCAATGGAGAATCTTTAAGATACCATAATCCCAAGGTGGGATAGCACCTAAGGTATCTAAAAATCCTTTTGATAGAATGAAGATGACACTCTTTGGGAGTCACTTGATGGCGTGTACATGCACACATAGCAAACATGATGTCAGGTCTAGAGGCTGCAAGATACATCAATGGACAAATCATTGATCTATAATGCCTGACATCTACTTCTTTTCCATCTCCAGCCTTTCCCCAATGTGGTTCCCTATCCATGGGTGTGCTAGCCCGCTTTTCATGTGGAGAAAAACCAAACTTCTTCAAAATCTCAGCTACATACTTGTCTTGAGAGATAAAGATACCATCTCCTTTCTGTTGGACTTGTAAACCTAGAAAGAAGTTCACCTCTCCCATTGCACTCATCTTGAATTTTTCTGTCATGAGCTTGGAAAAGTCTTCGTTCATCTTTGGATTTGATGAACCAAAGATAATATCATCCACATAGACCTGAACAAGAAGAAAATCCTTACCAATCTTCTTGGTAAATAATGTCTAGTCTATGGTGCCCCTCTTAAACCCATTTTCCACCAAGTAGGTGGATAATGTACCATACCATGCTCTTGGGGCTTGATGAAGTCCATACATTGCTTTCTTGACCCTATACACCTTGTTTGGATGCTTTGAATCTTCAAAACCAGAAGGTTGCATTAAATACACCTCCTCCTCAATTGTGCCATATAAGAACGCACTTTTCACATACATCTGATAAACTGTTAAATCCATGCAAGAAGCATAGGCTAGGAAAATCCTTATTGCTTTAATCCTTGCAACAGGTGCAAAAACCTCTTCATAGTCTATTCCTTCTTCTTATGTATAGCCTTGAGCAACTAAACGTGCCTTATTTCTGAACACAATTCCTCTTTCATCCTTTTTTCATCTTAGAACCCAACGTGCCCCAATAGGTCTAACATTCCTTGGACAATCCACTAGCTCCCACACATCTTGAATGGCAAACTGGTAAAGCTCATCCTGCATTGCTTCCACCCAGCTTGGTTCTTTAAGAGCATAAAAAATCTTCTTGGGTTCCTTTTGTGACAGAAAACAAGCAAACAAACATGCCTGCACAAGAGGGGTGTCTTCCTTCTTGTGTATATTGGCAATAAAACCTCCTTGAGTCTGATGAGACCTCCTTGTTTGAACAGGAGTCTGAACATCACCAATTATTTGGGAAGGAGGATGATCTTTGGCCACCTTTGTAAGTATTCCTCGCCCAAATAGTGTATTATCTTCTATATCGGATTCCATGTTGCCAATATCATCTTCATTTCCACTCCTATCCTCACTTGAATGAACCTCTTGTTTGAGTTTGGAAGGTTCATAATACAAGGTTTTAGTCAAGTATGAAAAAGTTATCGTCTCGTCTCGATTCGAATTGATTACTGGTTAATTACTCAATCGTCTTTTGGTGGGTAAAAATAATATGTTTTGTCGTTGAGTAAAGTAAAAATATAAACTTTAAAGTAAATGACAAGGTAAATAAAGATAAAAATGAATAAGAAGTAACTGGTGAAAAACTAAAGCTTTTAAAGTAATTAAGTAAATGACGAGGAATTAAAATTTGACAAGACGTAAATTTAAAACTTTATAAAAATGCAAATTTGAAAATAAATCTAAATAAAACAATTTAAAAATAACACTTAAGAAATTTAACGGGAAAAATAAGTATTTAAAATAATACTAAAAACAAGAAACAAAACCTAAGTCGGGAAACATAAGCTTAACCAAAGTCGGAATACCAAGAAACAAGACCTAATTCGGAATACAAGTTCTAGATTTAAGTCGGAATCCCAAAAAACTGAACCTAATTCGGAATGTTGGTCAAGGATTTAATCCGGAATCCATGATAATGCATCTAGTTCGGAATATGTGAATTCTGGACCTAATTCGGAATAGATTGTTCTTAACGTAATCCGGAATACCCCTAAACCTCAACCTAATTCGGAATATGGCCTAAACACTTAATTCGGAATATGAGACTTTGCATGTAATTCAGAAAGGATACTTCAACACCTAATTCGGGATAAGATGACATGCAATTCGGGAAATGAAGATCCTACATCTAATTCGGGAAAAGATCAAGTACATAATTTGGGAAACACTTGCTTATAAGTCGGATTAAAGAGGATCAAGTACTCAATTCGGAATAAAAGGGAATCTAGGTCTAATTCGGGTTATGATCACACTCCTAATTCAGGATAAGTTGAAACTCAACCTAAGTCGGGTAACTAGGGTTTTGGCAACCCAAATTAGGTCAAAAATAAGCAAAAACTAGAAATAAGCTAAAAACCAAATAAGCACTTATCTAAAAACTTAACCAAATCAATTTTAAGAAAAAGCAAATAAGCCACAATTTAAAAACTTTTAAAAACACTAAATAATTAAAATATTTAAAATCAACTTTTTATAAAATAACTTTTAAAAACACTTAATTAAAATTAAGAAAACCACACAATAAGCTATAAGATCAATAAGCTAACACAATCAAACACATAAAAACATAACAAATAAACAAATAAACATAACAATAAGCAAATAAGCATAAAGATTAAATCAACAAGAAAAGTAGAATGACAGATTAATTAAAAACTTGATTAAAGATAAAGATTCAATAATACAAAATTAAAGACTTACTTGAAATTAAAGACAAGAATTTTAAATAACAATATGAAAGTGCATGAAAATAAATTGGAAAGACTAATGTGTCAAATTAGCTAACACCTCCTAATGTGTCATTAGGAGGGTATTTATAGGAGGATTAACATGTGTTGATGCCTTCTTCTTTCTTCTCGTCTTTTCGCCTTTTAAATTCTTCTACTTTCTTGACGTTGTCTTGGGATTTGTCGATATAAATTGAACTCGTCTTATAATTTTCTTCTTTTATTAGACTTGGTTATTGGACTTGATTAAACTTCCGTCTTTAGACTTTTTCTTCGATAAATCTTCAGAATAGGCCTTGGACTTCCGTTCTTTTTGCACTCTTGATCTTTTGACTTCGTCTTTTGTCTTCTTCTTCGATAAAAGCCCGTGAAAGCCCATGTTTTCTTCCCTTTTCACATTTTGGTCCTAAAACACAATAAAAACACAAACCACGCATAATTCTGACATTTACGACATTAAATACACGCTTTGGCTTGGTTATTAATATAACTAAGTGGTAAAAGGATAAGTGTTTTCACACTTATTAAATCCCCTACACTTGACCATTGAAATGCCCTCATGTAATGCATCAATTACAAAGCAAGTTTTACATTTTCCATCATAATCAATCCACCTTGGCCTTTATTAAACACAAGACATTAAGGAAACTTAAAGAGATATAAAATTACCAAATATTTGAAGGAAGAAAACAAGTAAAGATATCGAAGACTTACATTAGGGCTTTGGATTGTCATGAATGTTTATCACCCTTAAGTTTCATGTTCCCCAAACCAAGCTTAAAAATGAGATCATTGTTATTATAAGTTAGTAAACTAACACTCACTCATGTGGCCTAATTATTCACTTAGACTCCCTTATTCCTAGGTGTATCTCTTAAATTTTATTGTTGTCTTGAATGATCACGGGGATGCATTGTTGACTTATTTGGATAGTTATTTAGGCCGAAAATAAAGTAGGACGATTTAATCAATAGTTAGCTAAAGGACAAAATCTTTTAAAACTGCTTCTCGGGACCTCATGAAGTTCATATCTTGGCATAACTCGCTTCACGATTTGAGACCTTTCTCGGACCGATATTTGGCATTGACTTCATACTTCAAATCTTGAGAGACGTTCTTGAAATAATGGTCTTCTCTTCATAATAGGTATTTCTTCACTCGAAGTTTTTGAAAGATTCTTCATACTTGGACCACGGCTTCTTCATTTTTCTCCAATCTTTATTTGGGATTTTGATATACAACGATCCGCCTCCTTTTAGGACTTGGATGTATTTATCCTCATACCTTGCTAGGGTCTTTTCGGATAGACTTCTCCATGATCTTTAGGGGAGTATTTGCTTTTCGTCGTGTCTCTTGATCCTTCATATTGATTTTTGATAAAGGATTCTTCACATCACTTGGGATCTTTAGCAACAAAATGTAGCCCTCATGCCTTGTTAGGGCCTTTTTTGATTCATCAATCTTCGCATCCCGCTTCAATAAGTTATGCCTTGGCTATGAACTCTAATTAGTATCGAGCAACTTTTAAACGATCTTGTGCTAGAAGCTAAGTAACTTTTCAAATCGAACGACCTTATTTATTGCAATTATATTTATTAACAAGCGATGGGAGAAAAAGCTCATAAATAAGTCACATAAATTCATGAAAGAATACCAAACTTATAATTGACTCTATCATCTCTCGTTCTCCACAATTTAAAATCTCAAGGAATGAGACTCGTGGATGCTTAGCCAATTAAATCAAAGTTTTGGATTTTCAAGTCATCTATAGGATCTTGCAACTTCTTAGACTTTTTCAAGTTTTAGAATTCGCATTTTAAAGTTTCCTTGATAAAAGACTTTCTAGGATCAATTATAGGAATTTGCGAAAAGTTCTTGTTCTTAACCCATAAGAGTTAAGACTTTCGCGTTTTAAAGTTCCCTATATAAAAGCCTAGCAAAACTTGACTTAAACACGTTAAGGATACTAGCTAGAGTAAACTTAGATAAGTAAATTCGGGTTGAGTCAAAAGATTCATGACGGGCCTAATATATCAAAGAAATCTAAACTTATTAAAACCATTTTATTAAAATTTATTCTAGCAATGAAAAATAACGATAACAAAGGAAAAACTACTAGGCCAAAATAGATTAAAAATTTTGAAAAATGTCGAAAAATCAATTTTCCGGTTAAAATGAGGACAAATTCATGGAAAAGCCCACTTAACTTCGATAGAAGCCCCCTACACTTAATATAAACATTGTCCTCAATGTTTAAGCATGTGGGAATAAACTCCCCTACACTTAGGACATTGTGCACGTTGTTTAAATCTTTATAAGGAAGAGACAACTAAAGTGATTCCTATTTTCATATTGGAGAATATAAAATAGTGAATCAAAAGAGTTTAGGATAAAACCAGGAAGACGGGTACACGATAACACGGGTCGTCAAAAGTCATCAAGAATGGATCTTTGAAAGCTCGAATCCTTGCACATGATAAGAAAGAAAACAACAAACACATACTAGGGTATCCCCCTACACTTATTATAAAAACGGATAAAAAGGATAGATAATCGGGTTGCCTCCCGAGAAGCGCTTGTTTTTTTCACCGAGTCGTGAGCCTGACTCGACCTTGATTAGCATATAAGAAGCTTGAAGAACATACACCGGGATCAAATACATGGTTCTCGTCCATCAAATAGCACAAGCTTAAGGCGAACAAGGCAAGCCAAAGAAGAGTAGGCAAGGTTCCCTTAAGCAGTTGTTGAGCACGGTGGTAGAAAGTATGATGAAGTGTAAGCATATCTCCATTGTTTCCAAAAATATTTCCTTTTGTTTCATCAGATGGATACTAAGATGGCTTAAAAATTGCAATACCGGGATCGAACACCTTTTCCTTTAGGGAAAATAAGATTCAGGCTCAGTAGACCTCGAAGAAGATCCGCTCATAAATCTCACAATCTCATCCTCAGAAGGTGGATAAAGAGGTGTCAAAACATAAGTACTACGGATATTGGTGTCGTCCGGCTTCTTCTCCTTTGAAACAGGTTTCTTAATATCCGAAGGAGGATAAAACCATAATCAAAGTCCAAAGGAGGAGAATCATTCTCATTGGGGAAGTAAGTATTGAGAAAAGTAGCAAAATCTTCCTCAAATGAGTAGTCATCCACAGTAGGATCAAGCATTGTTGGTGGAGGATCTTCATCAAAAATAGGAGCAAGGTCATCATGTGAAGAATCACTTGAAAGAGTATCAACATCATCAAAATCATCATATGTTGGCATGTCTTTATACTCTGAAGCAAAATTATCATAATCATCCACATCGGAACTAGAATCATCATCATAGATTGGTGGAGCATCATATATTGGTGGGGCATCCAAATTGGAGAGAGGATCCTCAGAGTCTTCCACATTTTCTTGAAAAAGTGGATTATCATAGAGAGGCTCGAAAAGAGGATTGTTGTAGACGACAAAATCATCAAGCGTTGTACTTTCACAAGTAGTTGTATCAAGCTCGTCGTGAAGAACATCAATCATATTCGCCTATTCTTTTCCATTTGGTTTGTTTGTGATCTTCCCCATCTTAAAAACTTGTTGATCATTCCCGACCCTTAAGAATAGTTCACCTTCGGCAACATCGACTAAAGTTTTTCCGGTACTTAAGAAGGGCCGACCAAGTATTAACGGAATACGAGAGTCCATTTTATAATCAACAACAACAAAATCGACTGGAAAAATGAAGGTACCAACTTTAACAAACACATCTTCGGCAATACCAACGGGGTAAGCGAGAGTTCGATTTGCTAGCTCAGGAGTCATCTTTGTTGGTGTAAGGTCGGGTAATGATAACTTTTTCCTAACACTTAATGGCATCAAATTTATACTTGCCCCGAGATCGGCTAAGGCAGTAAATTCTTCGGTTTGGTTAAAAGTACATGGTAGCACAAAACAATCGGGATCTCCAAGTTTTTCCAGAAGTTCTTTAAGAAGGACTACAGAACAGTTCTCATTTAATCGAGTATTAACAAACTCGGCCATCTTCTTCTTATTATTAAGCAATTCCTTGAATGCTTTCACAAATTTCGGCATTTGGACAAGTGCTTCAATGAGGCTAATGTTAAAGTTCATTTGTGTAATCATTTTCAAAAAGGAAGTAACTTGAGCATCCTCTTTAGTGGGTACTTTTCACTTGTCTAACCGAGAAGGATAAGGGATAATGGGTTTAGGTGGTCTCGATGTTGAAGGTGAAGGTGTGGTAGGTTTAGATTTAGATGTAGAATGTGGGGATGATGAAGGTTTTGTCTTTGGTACTTCTTTCATAAGAGGTGGAGACGGTAATCTAGAACTAGTACTAGGCGTTGAAGTAGGAGGAATAAATGGGGGAGGAGGAAGTGTAGATGGAGTAACTGGGGGAGGGGTAGATGGTCCTACAAGAGATGCTCCACTGCGTGTAGTAATAGCACTTACATTTGCTCTTCGGTTGGTGACAGTATTCGAAGGAAGAGAGCCCGAAGTGGAGGGTTGATTACTTTGGAAGAAACTAGCCATCATATTCCTCAAATCATTCGTCTGATTGCTTAAAGAAGTTTGCATATCATGTCTAAGCTCGGTTCCAATATCATTCCCTTGTTTAGTGATATCACCTTTCAAGTTAATGATTTGTCTTTGAAGATTCTTAACCACCTCTCCTTGGGTCCTCATGAAAGCTTCAACATCTTGATTATATGTCGTGGGTGGAGCTTGGGGAGTGGGTGGGTGATATGGAGTAGAAGCTCGCAGTGGGTTAGGATTGCTTCTATTGAAGTTGTTTGGGTTGTGGTTTTGAGGATAAAAACCGGGTGAAAGAAAGTTGTTGGAACGATAACTTAGCAAGTTACGATCACCTTGAGGTCGGGCTTGATAGCCTTCCGTTGAATAGTTACCATGAGCCGCATACACATTTTCCGGATTGTCATAAGTAGAAGGACAATCAGTGTATGAATGAGGACCGCCGCAAGTCTCACAAGAAAGTGCTACAGCTTTAACTTGTTGTAGTTGATTCGTAGCTATGAGTTGGATATTTTTGTTCGTTTCGGCCATCATGTAGGTGAGTTCGGTCGTCTCGGGGTTGGAAGAAGTAGAAGAAACATTGACTCTCAGATTATTTCTTGAAGATGCAGATGAATCCCAATTTTTGTGATGAGTAGTCATGTTCTCTATAAGCTCTCTACACTCCTCGGGTCTTCTTTTCATAAATGTGCCACCGGCGGCTGCATTAATCGTAACACGATCACGAAAATTTAAACCGTTGTATAAAGTATCAATTAAGGTGACGGGGAGCATATTATGGTTAGGACAAAGATCGATCAAAACATTATAACGTTCCCAAGCATCAAAAAGTGATTCATCAGGTTCTTGCGTGAAACCACTGATTTGATTTCGAAGGCTCGTGACCATGGATGATGGAAAGTAGCGCGAAAAAAATCGTTGAGTCATTTCGTCCCATGTATGAATTGAATTCTTTGGAAGACGATCAAACCATTTTTCGGCATGGTGGGATAAGGTGTGTGGAAATAGATGAAGGCGAAGAAAATCCATGGTAACACCGGGCAATTTCATGCTTTGAGTGACGGTAATGAATTTGTCGAGGTGTTTGTTGGCATCATCATCCAGTAATTCGCGAAATGGACAAGTGTTTTGAACTTGTTGGATCATGTGATGCTTTAACGAAAATTCAGGAGCCGTGATTTGCATCGGTGCAATCGGTCCTCCACGTCCATTCATTGTTGGTTGACACAGCACCTCCATCGTGCGAAGGTCGGGTGGAGGAAGATGGTTGTTATTATTCATGTTGAGGTGAGGTGGGTTATTATTGTTGTGTACACCGGTCATGTCTAAGTCTTCAAGAGTCTCGTGCTCAGAATAAGACGATGAGCGAGTATGCATACACCTGCAAAAGAAAAAGATAACAAAGAAATAGACAAATAATGGTTATCGTAAAAATAAAATTTTTTTGGTGCAAAACTTTGAAAAAGAAATGCTTTTTATGAGTTTTTTTAATGTTTTTGGATGTTTGAAATTTTTTTATTTTTAGGATTTTTGAAATTTTTTTACACGAAAAATAACGTTCACGAGTGAACGGATCCCAAAATCCAACGCTTCTCTCACAGAAAACCGTTAATCTTCACGAAAAGAGCCGGCAGCGACGCCATTTTAATACAAGGTTTTAGCCAAGTATGAAAAAGTTATTGTCTCGTCTCGATTCGAATTGATTACTGGTTAATTGTGCGACTCAATCGTCTTTTGGTAGGTAAAAATAATATGTTCTGTCGTTGAGTAAAGTAAAAATATAAACTTTAAAGTAAATGACAAGGTAAATAAAGCTAAAAATGAATAAGAAGTAAATGGTGAAAAACTAAAGCTTTTAAAGTAATTAAGTAAATGACGAGGAATTAAAATTTGACAAGACGTAAATTTAAAACTTTATAAAAATGCAAATTTGAAAATAAATCTAAAAAAAACAATTTAAAAATAACACTTTAGAAATTTGGCGGGAAAAATAAGGATTTAAAATAATACTAAAAACAAGGAACAAAACCTAAGTCGGGAAACAAAAGCTTAACCTAAGTTGGAATACCAAGAAATAAGACCTAATTTGGAATACAAGTTCTAGATTTAAATCGGAATCCCAAAAACTTAACCTAATTTGGAATGTTGGTCAAGGATTTAATCCGGAATCCATGATAATGCATCTAGTTCGGAATATAGGAGTTATGGACCTAATTCGGAATAGATTGTTCTTAACGTAATCCGGAATACCCCTAAACCTCAACCTAATTCGGAATATGGCCTAAACACTTAATTCGGAATATGAGACTTTGCATGTAATTTGGAAAGGAGACTTCTACACCTAATTCGGGATAAGCTGACATGCAATTCGGGAAATAAAGATCCTACATCTAATTCGGGAAAAGATCAAGTACATAATTCGGGAAACACTTGCTTATAAGTCGGAATAAAGAGGATCAAGCACTCAATTCGAAATAAAAGGGATTCTAGGTCTAATTCAGGTTATGATCACACTCCTAATTCGGGATAAGCTGAAACTCAACCTAAGTCGGGTAACTAGGGTTTTGGCAACCCGAATTAGGTCAAAAATAAGCAAAAACTAGAAATAAGCTAAAAACCAAATAAGCACTTATCTAAAAACTTAACCAAATCAATTTTAAAAAAAAGCAAATAAGCCAAAATTTAGTAACTTTTAAAAACACTAAATAATTAAAATATTTAAAATCAACTTTTTATAAAATAACTTTTAAAAACACTTAATTAAAATTAAGAAAAGCACACAATAAGCTATAAGATCAATAAGCTAACACAATCAAACACATAAAAACATAACAAACAATCAAATAAGCATAACAATAAGCAAATAAGCATAAAGATTAAATCAACAAGAAAGGTAGAATGAGAGCTTAATTAAAAACTTGATTAAAGATAAAGATTCAATAATATAAAATTAATGACTTACTTGAAATTAAAGACAAGAATTTTAAATGACAATATGAAAGTGCATGAAAATAAATTGGAAAGACTAATGTGTCAAATTAGCTAAAACCTCCTAATGTGTCATTAGGAGGGTATTTATAGGAGGATTAACATGTGTTGATGCCTTCTTCTTTCTTCTCGTCTTTTCGTCTTTTAAATTATTCTACTTTCTTGACGTTGTCTTGGGATTTGTCGATATAAATTGAACTCGTCTTATAATTTTCTTCTTTTATTAGACTTGGTTCTTCGACTTCATTAAACTTTCGTCTTTAGACTTTTTTCTTTGATAAATCTTCAGAATAGGCCTTGGACTTCCGTTCTTTTTGCACTCTTGATCTTTTGACTTCGTCTTTTCTCTTTTTCTTCGATAAAAGCCCGTGAAAGCCCATGTTTTCTTTCCTTTTCACATTTGGTCCTAAAACACAATAAAAACACAAACCACGCATAATTCTGACATTTATGACATTAAATACACGTTTTAGCTTGGTTATTAATATAATTAAGTGGTAAAAGGATAAGTGTTTTCACACTTATTAGTTCACCATGTTCAAAAGTGTGTCGATTGGAAGAAGAGAATAAATGTCCAAACAGGTTCTCAGCGTCTGAGTTGTCAGCGTCTGAATTTAACCCGTCAGCGTCTAAATTGGCTTTGTCAGCGCTTGAAGATGCATGCATGTTTTCAGCAACTGGCTTTTCTTGTGGCCCTATTTCCTCCTTTTCAGCAGCAGTAGATGCTTCCACAAACCCATCAGTCCATATAGGAATGGTAACATACTCAAGTATGGGGTCTGTCGTAACTGCATGTGATCCTTCTTCTTTAGCAACCTGTTTACCTTAAATTTCAAAAATAGGTTCTTCCACAACATTTGAATCCCTCTTCACAATGTCTGGATTAGTGACAGTCATATAATTCAAGGTCCTAGATAACGGTTCCAAATCAAAGAACCAGTCTGGTCCACTCTCAAGATCACTAGGTTTACTTTCTAAAAACTTAACATGCACTTTTTCAAGAATGTGTTTTTCTTTCTTGTTGTAAACCCTATACCCTTTGCTCTGCATAGAATAACCCATGAAGTAGCCTTCATCACCTTTTGCATTAAACTTACCTAAGGCATCACTAGTATCAAGTATCACTACATGACATCCAAAGGGTTTAAGAAAACCTATAAGGTGTCTTATTGTGGATTTTGTTGACAAAGGCTCTATTTTGAACATAGCAAGCTGTGTTCACAGCCTCAGCCCAAAAGGCAATGGGAAATTTAGCATATGCTAACATGGTCCTAGCTGCTTCTATAAGTGTTCTATTCTTTCTTTCAGCCACACCATTCTGCTATGGAGTTCTAGTTATGCTAAACTCTCTAGAAATCCCTTTATCAACACAAAAGGTATCTAACAGTGTATTTCTAAAATCACCACCATTATCACTTCTACGTATTTTAACCGCATTTCCCGTTTTCTTTTCGATTTGGGTAATAAGGTTAATCAAAAACTATGTCAGTATCACTTTTTAAGGCCAAAAGGAAAGTCCAAGTAAACCTAGAAAAATCATCAGTTATAACAAAATTGTATGATCTACCATTAAGACTTTCTATATTAGTTGGGCTAAATAAGTCCATATGTAGCAAGTGAAGTGTTTTAGAACTGGAATGCACAATCTTAGACTTAAAGTAGACTTTATGTTGTTTACCTTTAAGGCATGCAACACATGAGTGATCATTATGGAAAGCTTTTGAGGGCAAACCATCAACCAGATCATGTCTCACAAGTCTATTAATATTCTTAAAATTTACGTGCCTAACCTTCTGTGCCATAAATTACTTTCATCAACTAATGTTTTAGCATAAAGACATGAGAAATTATTTTTCATTTTAATCCCTTTAAGATTAACATTATAAATGTCCTTATGCCTAGGTGTTCCATATTAAATAAACTTCTCATCAAGCATCTTAAAATATTTACTCAACACCAAGCATTCAGTATTAGTGAAAAGAACTTTATTTTTTTTGTCACAAACTTGTGACACACTAAACAAGTTATAGTCAAGTTCTTTTACCAGAAAAACGTTCTCAAAACATAAATTGTTGGTGATAAGAGTGCCTTTGCTAGATATTGTTCCATATCCTCCTCCAAAGTACACTTTGTCACCATCTTTAATGGGGGTAAAATCTGACAAATAATCTTCCTTCCCCGTCATGTGCCTAGAGCATCCGCTGTCCCAATATCCATGATCATTGACCTGCTTTTAAATGCCCTGCACCTAAAGAAAACAAATTAGTTTTCTTTGGGAAGCGAAGCCTGAGCAGACTTGGATTCATGTGGTTGTTCAACAAGAACAGACTTAGTCCTTATAACAACCCCTTGTTCATCCTTTTGTGGCCTGAACACCCAGTTTACCCTAATTGGTTGAGAAATGACCTTTGAAAGATAATTAAATCTGTTACAGGTCATAGAAATCCCATCAGAATTAGGGTTTTGGTCTTCTTTAGGTCTCCATGTCAAACTAGATGAAGCTTTAGACTCCTTTCCCTTAGGTTGTAAGTAGCTATTGTTAATTGGTCTAACACAAGGTCTAACACCAGCTTGTTGTGGCATTTTCATACCAAACCGAGAGCTGTCAACGTTGGAATTGTTCCTGTCAGCGTTGAATTTGTTAATGTCAGTGCTGAATTTGTTCTTGTCAGCGCCCAAACTAAGGTTTACTATAGGAACCCATTGTCTGTTAGACCATGTGTTGGTCTTTTGAAAGGGCCTTTGTCCATGTGTGTTTGTCCCTTTAGTAAAGAAGGGAGCTGGTCTAATGACTTGTGAGCTTGGTTGGACAAAAGGTCTGGGTTTGACCATGGTTGACCTATTGTTAGTGTTAAATTTAAAGGCACTGACTCACTTATAGGCCAAGTGATAAAAACTCCCACATGTGTAACAAGCTTTTCTAGACATAACCTTAGGTCTAGACTGAAAGAACCCTTCCCCATTAACGCTAGCTTGGCTTTGTGGTGACCTAGGTTTTCTACACATTTCAGCATATTTAACACTAGGTTTTCTATTAACTGGTGAGCCAAGGTCAATGGGTTTTCTAGTAGTAGGGTTGGTCATCGTAATGGGTAGGCACAAATGGGCTTTCACTAAGCATTTCACCCTTAACAAATAGAAAAGGGTTGTCTGCTTTCCATTGCTCAGGATCAGTCACCTTCTGTTGATATTCCTCAACTGGGGTGAGCACTCTAGGTGGAGGAATGAATTCCTCTTCTTGGAGTTTTGGAATACTAGTCCAAGAGAGATCCTTTCTCTGAACAGCATAAAAGTTCCCAGCAGGTGGAGGAACAACAACATATTCATTCATCCCAATCCCAGATTTGTCCCTAGGGTCTCTTTGTTCACTGACACACTTATCTAGGGTTTGACTAGATTTATCAAACTTTTCAATCTTAAGCCCTACATTTGTTTTATCTTTAATGGCTTCATCTAACTTAAGTTGCACCTCTGTTTTGGATCTCATCATAGTATCCCTAAGTTCAACACTAACTTTAAGATCATGAGATAAAACATTAATTTGATCTTTTAGGTCAAATTCCATTTTCTTATATTCCTCTATAGTCCATTCAGTTTGTGCAAGTGCCATTTTATAATTTTCTAGCCTGCATTCTACATCAAACACATCTGATTTTAACATTAAATTATCTTTGTTAAGCTTTTTTAGTGTTTAATCGACAGCCTTTACTACAGAAAGCATCATCATATACCTCATTATCTAATGAAGACGAGGATTTGGCCATGAGAACAAAGTGAACATGCTCTTCTTCTTCTTTATCAGCAATCAAAGCCTGATTATCTTCCACATCCTTTGCCATAAAGCTCCAGTCCCATCCAACACTATCAATGTCTTGCATGGCAGTCATAGCCTTTGGCTTAGCATCTTCAACCTTGATGATTTGGCTTGAAGTCTTTCCAACATCAGATCTTCTTGGAGATCTGCACTCCCTCATAAAGTGACCCATCATATGGCAGTTGTAACACTCAACCTTGAATTTATCAAATCTAGTTGTGTCTTTAGCATTGAAGTTCATCTTCCTTCCAAATCTCGTATTCCATCTGTTGGCCCTTATGCTTGCAAGTGCCATATTCTACTTGATATCCATCTCTTCAAAATTCTCATCACTGATTTACTCAAGATCCTTATAAGTAATCAAGGAACCATTAGGCAATGCAGCAATGTATGCACATACTGTATCCAAAACAATACCAGCAGGTTTAAGCTTTGGTGAGTCAACATTGTATGTGTCGGCGTCAAAATGTGAGTCGCTGACAAAGGTTGATGCACCGCTGGCACAAGTTGATCCAGTAACAGGATGTACATAGGCCTCTCTTTCACTGGTTTGAGCTTCACTATGTGAGATGAAAGCCATGTTTCCAGATGTTGACTTGCTTCCATTATCCAGTAAGATTTCATTCTCCATAATCTTTAACTTATTGTAGACGTCATCAAAGGAAGAACTCTTATGGGCATTGGTAGCAATGATTGACCTAGCCTTAATTTTCCATGCATCACCAATACCTCTAAGGAAAGTAGTAATGATATCAGCATCATCATGTTTTGTTCCCATAAAGGTCAACTTGCTAGTGATGTCTAGAAGCCTGCTTCTTACCTCACTTAGCTTCTCATTGGGAAGAGCTTTAAACAAAACATATTCATGCAAAAGTTGCTTATTCCTTTCTTTGGCAGTATCTTCAATACCACCATAGTTGACTTGAAGAGCTGCCCAAAGTTCTTTGGCAGAATCAAAACTTCTGTACTTGTGTTGATTCTTTGGACCCAAAGAGAGTTTAAGGATGCTTAAAGTTTTCATGTCATTCCTTCTTGCGGCTATATTTGTAGTTGAGATAGATCTTCCATCTTCAGGTCTTTCTCTACGCTCTTCAGCAGTGGAACCATCATTGGTTCTTGCTGAAATAGAAGCAGTAATCCTAGCTGCTTTATCAAATTGATTTCCAAGTTCAATAATTTCCCAGAGAGTATGATCATGAATTTGAAGGTATTGTTCAAAACTGAACTTCTATTGTTCAAAGTTGTCAGGTTCGAGCATAGGGATTTTTAGGTTGTGATTTAATGAGGAAGAGGATTTTGTAGCAGACATCTTGTCTGGTTTTAGGGTATTTGGTGATTTTAGGGTTTACTGTTCTTTTAGATAAAAGTTCCTCAACAAGCTCTAATACCACTTGTTGATCCCAAACTTAGATTGATTAGCTTTGTATTAAACGAGATTGAATCAAGAATAATACTTAGAGAAATTTTGTTGTAATGAACTGTAACACCCCCAAAATTTATACAACTCAATACAGCGGAAGACTAGTTGGTGTTACGGGATAACACATTACTCACATCATAGACAACGCATAAAAATCGCGTCGTTTAATAATAAAGCATTTCCATTCATAAATATCAAATTTACATAGGTCCCAAGTCATTATATTTCATACAGGTTTTACAAAACATTTGAATGGAAATTATTGTTTAAGTGCGGGCCATGAATTCTTGTTGTCTTCCCGAGAATTACCTTCAAGTACCTGAGATAACACATGTTAAAAGAAAAGGTCAGCGATAACGCCGAGTGAATTCATAGAGTTTAATAAAATCCATCAATATAATATCAGTATAAAATTATTACTGAAAATCATTTTGTACAAATCATTTTGATAGGCCATAAAATAGACAAAGTCATTTTATACAAATCTTCATCGAAATCATAACATAGGCGTTTGCCTGAAAAATCATTATACGAGCCAATGTCGTAAAAATATCATACAATACGTCTTATGACGTTGTATGAAAATAAAAACCGTTATACGAATATGGTTATGAAAACCAAAACACGAACATAATATCAATAGTATGACCCTGTATTGCTAGTCAGGCAATACATCGTAATTCGGAGCGTCTAGTAGTATTTCGTTAGTTTGGATTATTATAAGCCGCATGACATTGTTACCTTACTAAACCAAACAACGGGTAGCTAACCTGATACTCAATTTGCCCACCTAAAGTAGCGTGTCGTCACAAAGGTCACGCTATGGAAATCTTCTCATACATAAATTCGCTTACCAATCAATGTGGCACGACGAGGATCAACCGTCAAGGCGCGAACTGGGGTGATCGTCCCCAAATAGTACTATTATATGCATAAGCGTCTACCAAATCCCGGTAGTTCACAATTCATGCTAATGGGACTTTTAGTGACATAACCTAACTTTAATAATCCATTTGATTTCATTTATCGGGTCCTTTAATCATTTATCGGGTCATACAATCGGGTCATACAATCATCCGGGTCCAAATCAATAAACAAATAATCGGGACAAATGGTGTCCTAATTTTATAAAAACTAACATGTTATCTCCCTCGCGGGTTTGTAAAACATTTCATAAAAACATTTAAAAGAGTGCGAGGCTATGAACTCACGTTGATGTGGGAAAGCGGGTTATCGGTAACTCGGACGTACGGTACGTGCTTCAATCACGGAAACCTAGACAAATAATATTCGTCTTAGACTCATGTCCAATGACTTTATAAAAATAAAAATTATGTATACATATTATGAATATATATATATATATATATATATATATATATGATGATCAAGTGAGTTTACACATTCCCTTTTACTCATTTTAGTGTTTACGTATTGGTAACTTCTTACTAGTTTACTAGTTTTACCTATTTACGTGTTTTAGGTCCAATAAGCCTATTATAAGTTTATTAACTTGTATTAATCCATGTTATACTTATATTATCAGTATCTACACTTTAAAAGTTGGGCCTAAATGGGTTAAGCCCAATAAATAAGTTTACAAGTGTTTTAGTCCATTTTGTTGTATTATTAGTCCAATAACGTTAATTTAGTCCGTTAACGTCCGTATGTTATATAGTTCGGGTTTTATCGGTTTTTAATTGTTATATATGTTTATATATCAGTATATGAGTTTTATAAAGTTCACATTAGACGGGTCCAACCGTCTAAGTTTTATTTAACAAAAACGTTAATTTTACGGTAATAGCCGAAAAAGTTGTAAAAATCATGTTTATAGTTTTATAACTTATAAAACTTAACAAGTTACCATTTTTATAAAATGTCCACTTATTTACCATTGTACATATTTATATAAATGTATTATATAAGTTAGTGGGTTTAATTCATATTTTATACTATTTTTATTTGAGTGCTTATATAATACTATTATACTTTAATTTACAAAATCTGATTTTTATTTTCATGTTCACCAAAACTGCCATATCTAGAGTTCTATATGGAGATAGAAGCTCAAATTTTTATGACATAAACTAATTGATATGTGCTCCATTTAACTCTACTATAGCTACTGTTTAATCATCCTCTAAGTATTTTCTAAAAATCGTCCAAAACAGTGAACTCAGTTTGTATTTTAAACTTGTTTTGATTATATCTCACTCATTACAATGATTCCATTGCATGGCCAACTATCACATGTGTACAAGACCCATAGCTTACTGTATATCAATCTATTCAAGTCATTTTACCAATTTACCATATGATTCTTTACTGTTTTATAAAGCCATCTAAATTAAGCAAGATTTTAACCTTGTTTCTTATAGTTTTTCATCTTTTTAAGCATGTTTATCAACACCAAATCCCCACACAATATTTTAATCATCATTCATCATCATATACATATACATAAGTAAAAGAAATACAAGATTACATAATCAAAAATAACAAGAGGATGAGGAGGACAATCTTTATACCACCAAGTTGATGTAGGTTGTGATTTGGACATGGATTTTTATGGAGAAACTTGTGAATAACCAAGACCATCTTCAAGACCACCATTCTTTATGAACACCTTGTGGAAAATCAGCCCTAATACTTCATGGAAACTCCTCCTTGGATGTTAAAACTTGCACCAATCTTCCTCTTTTTGAATGGAGATTAACAAATGTAAGTTATAACATATGTTTGTGGTTAAAAATTGTATGAATGGGGTGTTTTGAGGGTGAGATGGGACGGCAACAATGGAGGAGGAAGAGAGAAGTTGAGTTGTTTTGCATGTAGTGTGTGTGGTAAATGGTTTAACCAAAAGTGGTTTGGTTGGTTTTGGTGTAAGCTTTGCTTACAATGTAAGCTTAAGACATGTGTAGTGAAGTTAGCTTACACTTGACACATAAGTGGTGTGGTAGCTAAGTTAAGGCCGGTTTTGAGTGGGGGTGGGACAAGTGTCCCACTTGTCTCATCCCTATTTATTTACGGGTACTCCTCGATTCTAGTTTCTTCGATTTGCGTGCTCTCGGGTCGTTTTACGAAAAACGTTTTCAGAAATTATGAATCAACGACACAAAACGAATCTAATAAAAATTGTTTCATCAAAAACGGAGTTCGAAAACGTAAATACGTAATCCTAGGGTTTCCGGTTTTGTCGTAAAGGACGTTAAAATAAAATCGTAAGTCCTAATCTCTTCTCGTAAATTTGTGAGTTTATGAAGCAACACAAATTTAAAACTCCAAAATAATATTCACGGATAAATTTATTTTCTGAAATGTCGGACTGTCACCAAAGACGGTGTATGTAAACGTAAGCACGTAACGTAGAATCCTCCGTTTTAAACGTAGTCGATGCTACTTCAAGACGTAAATCCAAATTACTTCCCAAAAATAAGTGAGTTCATAATATAACATTATAATAATGTTTTCAAATAAATATTGAGAATAAAATATCGACCATAAATTGACGGATTGTCACAGCATTTACCCCTAAACAGGATCTTTGTCCTCAAAGATCATCTTACCTTACTATTCGCTTCTTATAGAGTTAAAGCCATGTGGGTATTTCCTCCACATTCGGTCTTTTCTCTCAAGTGTAATTCATTACAATACGTGAGTTTCATCAAACATAACTACGGGAATAAGATCAGGCTTAATGTTGACTTACTTTCTCTATCCATGATGTTCACGGGTTTTTGATGAATGCAACTTTTCGCTGATCTAAGCTCTACTAAGAAATAATAAGATTCTTACTTGATAGATATTCCATCAAGTTCGATATACGAAACATAATTCACGCAGCTCTTGAAGTCCTAGGGTAGATCCAGCTGATATGCCTTTCAAACCAAATCTTTTACATCATCTCAATGGTCCCATATAACGGGGACTTATATCCCATGATTTGTCAGATCATTAATTCATTTCTCCAAGGTTAAAAAATTTGGCATAACTTCGCTACCCATCTGGCACTTCAAGATCTACATTTCATATTCACATAACCTCTTGCCCACTACCGGCAGTCAATAATCAGATCCTAGTTTCAACAATCATTTCAGATATCGCACGTCGGGTATTTTGTAAGGTTAAGTTCGCTACCATAGGAAACCTTAAACCTAAAAGACATGTCCAACTCACAATGGGTGTATGTCGGGTGTCTTTATCTCAACTCCTGCTTATAGATGCTCTAATATTTAGATCCTAACAAGATTCGATCTCAATCCTAATACGATGATTATCAATGGTAATCCTTCCAAAGGAAAGCGATTATACGATTTATTACCAAAGGTCATTCATTCAAACATAAAATAGCACTTATATTACTTTGTATCGTTACTTTACCTCGTCCCTTCGATTGGGATGGTACATAGTACTCTCATCAAGGTTCGTTCTCAATGAGTTCTGAGCAAATCTCTAGAAATTCGATGCGAAGCGAGGATCTTGATAAAGATGTTCGATACAGGCACACTATGTTTACATAACTCTTTTGCATTTATCATTAACGGGAATGATATTAGCAAATTTGGTCAGTCTGTCGATGATGACCCAAATCGAATCAAATTCAGATGATGACCTTTGCAATAGCTAAACGTTTACTAATGTATGAGGCGATGTCTGCCTTCATAATTTGTCATTAGTACAACTTCTTTAGACAAAGATACTTTTAGTCATAAATGACATAAATAGAATACTTATACTCACAAATTCCAACATAACTATATCTCACAATCCTCCATATTTAGACAATCACAAGTGGCCTTTTATACATTTAACGCCATCGGCTTCTTAATTCTAATGGTTCACATTAGCCACGAACCCCCTTTTTATTATCCATATTATCTTTCTTACAAGCATTGTTTATTTTTATACCGTTCGGCAATTTATTTTACACCTTCATTATTAAGGAACACAATCTTAATTAATTCTTTATCCTTTCTATATTATGTGTCGATATCTACATTCACCTTTCCTTGATGATATAATTATCATGACCAAAATTCACTCATAATTTCTTTCTTCATATTTTCTAAGTTTTAGTTTCATCTCAACTACATTTTTATCCGTCTTACTCAATCCGACGTCTAAAGCGTCGATAATTATTACGACTAATTAAATAATAAATATTCAATTTTTATGAAACGTAAAGGTAAAGATTTTAAATTTCTTAGTTCGACCAATTATATAAAATGTTCAAAATAAATTTTGAATTTAATTAACAAGATTTTCGTTGATTTATCGAAAATATTTAATAAGATTCGTAAATGTTCGAAAAATCTTTGTTAATACTTTGGTCAAAATTTTCTTAGTTGAAAAGCAAAAATTGTCGTTTCGAATTTCAAGTAATAAGTTATATAGTTTCCTTAATTCTTCTTAGGTTGTCTAAAAGTATACACAAAATTTACCCCTAAACAGTAGTTTATTTAAATGGTTTGTGTATAAGGGAATAATCCCTTAAAATCCTTTGTTAAAACATTTGTCAAAATATATTTGCACTTTCTTTTTAGTATAACTCAAAGTGTTAAATAACTTCTAAATTTTGAAGAGTCAATTTATATTCCATTATCTTTTAATCACATGGTCAAATAATGTAAATGATTAAGTCTTAAATCACATGTTAAATATTCAAGATACAGGTTTTTATTGTTCGGTCAGTTCAGGGTAATCTATAAATAATTATTAACTCCTTCTTATTCTTATAAACAAACAAATGGTCCTTAATGATCACGAGCATGAATTTATCAAATTACAGCCTACACACGAGATTCACCAAATTTATGAATACTACATGTGCATTAGTCAATCCAAACGGCATCACGTGAAACTCATAACGTTCATTACAAGTACCGGATGTAGTGGTTGGAATAGATAATCTTTTCCGCAGATGCGAAGTTGATGATAACCATGCCGTGGATCAAACCTTTAAAACATACACTAGAACCTTGTAAATGATCGAACAAATCTTCCATTTCGAGTTATGGATATCGTTTTCGATTGTCAATTTACTCAGTTCACAGTAATCTATAAATATAAGGAATGATAACACCATAGCTCTTCATGATGACGAGCTCGGTAGAATAAAATCTTTTTCCGACAACTCTCTCAGTTGTACGGTAATTCCTTAAATTCAGATGGTGCTGACGTATAGTGCACACGCCACAGGTGAAGCACCGGGATTATAATCAATACCAATTTCAACTTGCCTTAATGGCGAAAGTCTAGGTAATTCATTAACAAATACTTCCTAAAGTTTCAGATAACATAAACATCTTTTAATAAATACATATTAGGTTCTTCTAGATTACAATATCTATAACTAGTTCACAATCATTCATGGTATAATTTCAAGTCTAAATGCAGGATATGGTCATCCATCAAGAATTATTTAGATCACTTTTTATAATCAACGTCTTATCATTAAGGGGAATTCTACTCGAGTTCCCATCAATTAAGACAATGTCGTCATGTCATAATCAATCAATCCATTCTACTGGCACTATCAACTTTCCAGTTTTATTGCCGTCGATAAGATGTGAACTTCTCAAAAGACTAATAATAACTCATAATCCTTCACAAATTCAAGGATATATGGAGACACAACTATCATTAAGAGAGTAAGTTCAACGCATAATCTACGCGAGAGAATTTCAAATCAGATACAGATGAAAACATTTAACGAATATGAACATATCCCATGTTTTCATGAATTTGAGTACGCATTCGAAAGCTCCTCGGATCGTTACCCAGGTCATTCAAATGAAATCAAATCAAAAGAAATGATAGGAATATCGATACATCCAGTTGGGTATCAACACTGGGTAATCATATACTTTTCCTAAGAATCTCACTACGGGAGAATTGGACAAGAAAGAATTGTCAATTGTCAAATAAGACAATTTCCACAGATGAGTAAATTCAACTCAGAAGAATAGATGCTACAGGCACATATGTAGGTGTCCCTAACACTATGTCCCTATTTTTCACTTCTTACAGATCTCATAAAATTTAATCTTTCACAATCTTCAAAGAAAATGTAGTGTTTATTCATTAGTTTTATGGTGACTACTAATCAGCCTTGCATGGTCCATTCCAAATTGTATGTAGGCGCGCAACTATATACAATTTTAAGATTAACGATGCAATACTCAGTTCGTCAAAATTTTATCATCCATGTTTATAGTAAAATCATTTTCATGCTTAATTCTTAGATAAGAATCAAGAATAAATTTACAAAGATTTTCTTTATTATGAAAACAATTAAGTTTTCCAAAGTGTTTTATAAACAACTTCATTTCGATAGTGATTATTTACAAATCTCATTTTGAATAATCCTTTTGGTGATGAGAATTTAATTTTTCTCAAGGAATACTGTTTTAACTTATAAAAACAATGAGTGATCTGCAGAAAAGTGATGAAAGCTTGTTCGCCAAGAATTAACTCCGATATGATAGGAAATGAGCTTAACCAATTAATCATGAGGTTCATGATCTCGATGGCATTCAAAAGAATAATCCACAACGTAACTCAAATCGAGATGAGTACTTGTTCAATGGTTGCATCACTACTGCGAACATTAGGATGAAGCAATAAAAGATAGATAACATCGGTACATGTAGTGCTTAGCAATCAAAGGTAGTCTTTTCATTAATCACAAACAAGTCGAATTGCACCGTAACACATTATGTGTCACTATGTCATACAATTCCAAGATCTCATCCTACCAACTGATGTCTCAGTTAAGTTAGGGATTATTTTTAAAAGATACCACAATGAATACTAATCTACAAGAGTCATTAGGTGTTCCACATGTCCAAGAAGATCCATCGGTCTCAATTCAGAAGAAGATTTCTTCAATTTATTTCTTGGACACTGGGCATCCTCATTAGTGGACAATGGCCTAGGAACAACCCTTAACACAAACTAACAAACATTTAAAACCTTATAGTTCAATTACAGAACTTAACAACTTCCTCTTAACAATCTCATATTCCATACAAGTTAAATTTTATTTTATTTAAGTTTCAACCAATTTTATACTCAATTCGATATCCTACCTCATTTTCCAATACTTACAACCTTATTCTTAGGCCTTAAAAGGCAATAAAATCTCAATATGATCAACACTTAATTTCCAATCCTATAGCTCTTACAACAACAATTATCAAATGAGTCACTAGTATGAAATGACCCGATCAGTCAATTAGACTTCTCGGAAAGGTATTAGTGGCATGAGGCTTTTGGGTAAAGGCTCCAATGACAGCCTCAAGTGCAACATTCACCCTTTCGATTTCAAATTTAAGAATTGGGTGACAATGACTCAGATGACATCTTTCTAGGTGGTAACGTTTTGTCAAACTCCACTCTTATAAGGAAAGATCGTCATGACATCGATATCAGTTTTAATCTCGCCAATTCTTCTTCAATATCACAATCAACTAATATCTATATTTCTACGAATATCAACCATTTTGTTGGGATCATAAATATCCACAACTTGGTTTAGATCTAGGATAGCTAGAATTCCTACGAGAATAGCTTCGATTAATTTACTAGGGGATTTAGTGTTCCTTGTGACAATCTACATCTTATAAATACCTCGTATAAATATCAAAATAATCATCAAACAATCATGTAATAAAATTACATCACATATATATATATATAATCCAAGTTATATATATATTAAAATAACACTTCTTAGTCTGGACTTGTCGGTAACTCGGGAATTCTTCGGCACCGTTATAGTCAAAAGATTTTTAGACAGTTTTAGAATAATGTTTATAGTTAAAAGATTTTGAAATGTTTTATTCGAAACCTTAGTTTTAAAAATCTTTCGTTCTGTATAACGAGAGCTCTGGTACCAAACTGTAACACCCCCAAAAATTATACAACTCAATACAGCGGAAGACTAGTTGGTGTTACGGGATAGCACATTACTCACATCATAGACAACGCATAAAAATCGCGTCGTTTAACAATAAAGCATTTCCATTCATAAATATCAAATTTACATAGGTCCCAAGTCATTATATTTCATACAGGTTTTACAAAACATTTGAATGGAAATTATTGTTTAAGTGCGGGCCATGAATTCTTGTTGTCTTCCCGAGAATTACCTTCAAGTACCTAAGATAACACATGTTAAAAGAAAAGGTCAGCGATAACGCCGAGTGAATTCATAGAGTTTAATAAAATCCATCAATATAATATCAGTATAAAATTATTACTGAAAATCATTTTGTACAAATCATTTTGATAGGCCATAAAATAGCAAAAGTCATTTTATACAAATCTTCATCGAAATCATAATATAGGCGTTTGCCTGAAAAATCATTATACGAGCCAATGTCGTAAAAACATCATACAATACGTCTTATGACGTTGTATGAAAATAAAAACCGTTATACGAATATGGTTATGAAAACCAAAACACGAACATAATATCAATAGTATGACCCTGTATTGCTAGTCAGGCAATACATCGTAATTCGGAGCGTCTAGTAGTATTTCGTTAGTTTGGATTATTATAAGCCGCATGACATTGTTACCTTACTAAACCAAACAACGGGTAGCTAACCCGATACTCAATTTGCCCACCTAAAGTAGCGTGTCATCACAAAGGTCACGCTATTGAAATATTCTCATACATAAATTCGCTTACAAATCAATGTGGCACGACGGGGATCAACCGTCAAGGCGCGAACTGGGGTGATCGTCCCCAAATAGTACTATTATATGCATAAGCGTCTACCAAATCTCGGTAGTTCACAATTCATGCTAATGGGACTTTTAGTGACATAACCTAACTTTAATAATCCATTTGATTTCATTTATCGGGTCCTTTAATCATTTATCGGGTCATACAATCGGGTCATACAATCATTCGGGTCCAAATAAATAAACAAACAATCGGGACAAATGGTGTCCTAATTTTATAAAAACTAACATGTTATCTCCCTCGCGGGTTTGTAAAACATTTCATAAAAACATTTAAAAGAGTGTGAGGCTATGAACTCACGTTGATGTGGGAAAGCGGGTTATCGGCAACCCGGACGTACGGTACGTGCTTCAATCACGGAAACCTAGACAAATAATATTCGTCTTAGACTCATGTCCAATGACTTTATAAAAATAACAATTATGTATACATATGATGAATATATATATATGATGATCAAGTGGGTTTACATATTCCCTTTTACTCATTTTAGTGTTTACGTATTGGTAACTTCTTACTAGTTTACTAGTTTTACCTATTTACGTGTTTTAGGTCCAATAAGCCTATTATAAGTTTATTAACTTGTATTAATCCATGTTATACTTATATTATCAGTATCTACACTTTACAAGTTGGGCCTAAATGGGTTAAGCCCAATAAATAAGTTTACAAGTGTTTTAGTCCATTTTGTTGTATTATTAGTCCAATAACGTTAATTTAGTCCGTTAACGTCCGTATGTTATATAGTTCGGGTTTTATCGGTTTTTACTTGTTATATATGTTTATATATATCAGTATATGAGTTTTATAAAGTTCACATTAGACGGGTCCAACCGTCTAAGTTTTATTTAACAAAAACGTTAATTTTATGGTAATAGCCGAAAAGTCGTAAAAATCATGTTTATAGTTTTATAACTTATAAAACTTAACAAGT
Organism: Glebionis coronaria; assembly: GCA_025667525.1. Taxonomy (NCBI): domain Eukaryota; kingdom Viridiplantae; phylum Streptophyta; class Magnoliopsida; order Asterales; family Asteraceae; genus Glebionis; species Glebionis coronaria. Next base: position 403,255 of record JANFOE010000176.1, read on the forward strand.
TACCATTTTTATAAAATGTCCACTTATTTACCATTGTACATATTTATATAAATGTATTATATAAGTTAGTGGGTTTTAATTCATATTTTATACTATTTTTATTTGAGTGCTTATATAATACTATTATACTTTAATTTACAAAATCTGATTTTTATTTTCATGTTCACCAAAACTGCCATATCTAGAGTTCTATATGGAGATAGAAGCTCAAATTTTTATGACATAAACTTAATGATATGTGCTCCATTTAACTCTTCTATAGCTACTGTTGAATCATCCTCTAAGTATTTTCTAAAAATCGTCCAAAACAGTGAACTCAGATTTGTATTTTAAACTTGTTTTGATCATATCTCACTCATTACAATGATTCCATTGCATGGCCAACTATCACATGTGTACAAGACCCATAGCTTACTGTATATCAATCTATTCAAGTCATTTTACCAGTTTACCATATGATTATTTACTGTTTTATACAGCCATCTAAATTAAGCAAGATTTTAACCTTGTTTCTTATAGTTTTTCATCTTTTTAAGCATGTTTATCAACACCAAATCCCCACACAATATTTTTAATCATTATTCATCATCATATACATATACATAAGTAAAAGAAATACAAGATTACATAATCAAAAATAACAAGAGGATGAGGAGGACAATCTTTATACCACCAAGTTGATGTAGGTTGTGATTTGGACATGGATTTTGATGGAGAAACTTGTGAATAACCAAGACCATCTTCAAGACCACCATTCTTCATGAACACCTTGTGGAAAATCAGCCCTAATACTTCATGGAAACTCCTCCTTACCACAAAAAGAGTCAAACAGCTAATTTGATCTAACCCACACAAGCAAATAAAAGAGTTTGTCCAAACATCAAAGTTCGATTCGCATCAGTTACCAGCATCACAGATAGAACATTTGGTACCTTTGTCATTACCTTCCGACCTTCCTCGACATTGTCTATCACAAGGGTACACACATATTCATTTCGGGGCAATAAGGTTAGCATTAACCTTCCATGGAAGAAAAGGACTACCTGCATATTCAAGGATACCCTTGCTTGATACAAGGTTTACAGAATATCAGCATGCTTGTATTGGTACAATACAAACAACGTTGAATGCAGGAACAATTTTTGTCACGTTTTACCCAAATTTTAACATGCCTCTCAATGATCCTTCACTATTCACAGCCCTCAAGGCCCAGATTCAGATTGGAGGTACACCCCAAGTGAACACCTTTCAAGCCACGTTCCATTACCAAATGGCTTATCGAGTTCAAAACCACTCGTTAGACATTTTGGTTCTAGGACAAGACGATGCCGGAAATGCGCTACTCATCAACATAGATGCAAACGCAACTCCAACGTGTACATACATACCGAAGCAGTTGTCTCGAGATGAGTTACTCAAATTACTTCCAGAAAAATGGATAACAAATTATGAGCAAATCCATCAAGCTCCTGTTCGATCGAACTCAGCTCCAGAATTTGTTAGACATGAGAATGGTCTCGTGGAGATCAAATTCTCGCAACCTAAGGCACCTAATGTGTTTCCAACAGGAATCCACATGATCGCACCAGCAGAACCCAACCCAACCGCGACCAATGAGCCTGTTCAAGAAATCAAACACATATGGTGGGACGTATGTGATTGCGAAAGTTGTTTAGATGAAGCTCAAAAGCTTGAGGATGAAGAAGATGTCCCTAAGAAACAAAGATCTTCACAACAAAGACTCAAAAAGAGGTACGAAGACGGTGACCCAACAGTTGGACTTCTTGGAGAACCCTCAGGAAAATTTGACTACTATGTTTTATACCCAAAGCAAAACCAAAAACCACAACCATCAACGACACAGGTCCTTTATGACAAGCTTCTAAAATTTTAAATGCCTCGGGCCCATCTACACACCATCTAATGATTTGGTCCGCACATTGCCTAAAAAGATAAGGATCATCCCAAAAGTAGTACTTAATTTCCTTAAAAAATTTCTTCTTTTGTTGGGAAGTAAGACCCTCAATAAGCACATTCCCCACAAGATAGTTTGTTATATCCGCAAACCAAGGGGTGGCATCCTCTTGGGAAGAGATAGACATGAGCTCCTCTAATGGAAAGGATTCATTGATTTTTTTATTAGGAAAATCTCCTTGAAAAGGATGCTCAAGTCTACTCAAGTGATCCGCCGCTAAATTCTCAGCTCCTTTCTTATCTCGAATTTCAATCTTAAACTCTTGAAGCAATAAAACCCATCTCAAAAGCCTAGGCTTAGCATCTTGCTTTGTCATGAGATACTTGAGAGCGGAATGATCCGTATACACTATGGTTTTGGATAACACAAGGTATGGTCTAAATTTCTCAAAAGCATAGACTATAGCAAGCAACTCTTTTTCCGTGGTAGTATAATGAAGTTGTGCACCGGTCATGGTTTTACTCGCATAGTGTATAGGTTGAAAATGCTTATTCACTCTTTGTCCTAAGACGGCCCCCATCGCATAATCACTAGCGTCACACATAAGCTCAAAAGGTAATTCCCAATTTGGAGAAACCAAAACGGGAGCCTTTGTCAATTTCTCCTTAAGAGTCTCAAAAGATTCCAAACACTCTTGGTTGAAAATGAAAGGAGCCTCTTTTTCAAAGAGGTGAGTGATCGGTCTAGCTATCTTAGAAAAATCTTGTATGAAGCGCCTATAAAACCCCGCATGACCTAAGAAACTCCTTACACCTTTAACCGTAGTGGGTAGGGGAAGCTTAGCAATCACATCAACTTTAGCTCGATCCACTTCTAATCCCTTATTGGATATTTTGTGTCCCAAAACAATTCCCTCTTTCACCATAAAGTGACATTTTTCCCAATTAAGAACTAAACGTGTTTCCTCACAACGCTTAAGCATTCGTTCTAAATTGGTGAGACATGAGGTAAATGAATCTCCAAAGACGGAAAAGTCATCCATGAAAACCTCCATTGTTTGCTCTATCATATCATGGAAAATTGCCATCATGCACCTTTGAAACGTCCGCGGTGCATTACATAAGCCAAAAGGCATCCTCTTGTAAGCAAATGTACCATAGGGACAAGTGAATGTGGTCTTTTCTTGATCCTTAGGGTCAATGGGTATTTGGAAATAACCCGAAAAGCCATCAACAAAGCAATAGTACTCATTTCCCGCTAACCGTTCAAGCATTTGGTCCATAAAAGGTAATGGGAAGTGGTCTTTCCTAGTAGCCTCATTGAGCTTCCTATAGTCAATATAAACTCTCCAACCGGTAACAAGTCTCGTAGGAATAAGATCATTGTTCTCATTAGGTACTACGGTGATTCCACCCTTTTTTGGAACACAATGTACCGGGCTAACCCATGTAGAGTCGGAAATAGGGTAAATCATGCCCGCATCAAGGAGTTTGATCACTTCCTTTTTAATGACCTCATGGATTTTTGGGTTAACCCATCGTTGACTTTGAATGGCGGGTTTGTAATCATCCTCCATAAGGATTTTGTGTGTACAAAAATGTGGATCAATTCCCTTTATGTCGGATATTTTCCATGCTAAGGCTTTCTTATGTTTCTTAAGGACTTCAATGAGTTTCTCTTTCTCATCCTCTTTCAACTCTTTAGCAATGATCACGGGTAATTGGTCTTTGCCCTCTAAGAAATCATACTCTAGGTGGGATGGAAGGTCCTTGAGTTCAATTGGAGGTGGACTCTCTATGGAAGGTTTTACTATGGAAGGATGATCATTGGTAACTTCTTGTGGAATAGGGGAAGGAATAGGGTCCTCATTGAGCAAATTTTGGATAGTAAGAATATCTTTTTCCCAATTGATAGGGGAATCATCATCACCAAGAAAGTTGGACTCAAATTCCTCCAAGAGGAAATCACTCTCTCCAAAAGGTGTTAAGGAAGGAGCAATTGAGGCCACGGTTTCAACATGAGGTATATCCTCACTAGTACTCTTGCAAGAGTCATGAAAATGCTCATCACACACCTCATCTAGCACATCAACTATGTTAATAGTCTCACAAGGTTTAGACTTCTTAACCTCTTTCTTATCACAAACTTTCCCTAACTTAAACACCACTTTCTCATCCTCTACTCTCATAATTAGTTCTCCCTCTGCCACATCTATCAAAGTACGACCCATTCTCAAAAACGGTCTACCATCAATCAAAGGAACTCTAGGATCCATGTCATAATCAACCACTACAAAGTCGACCAGAAATGTAAACTTATCCACACCTACAAACACATCTTCCGCGATACCTACGGGGTAAGCTATGGTTCGGTTGGCTAACTCAAGTGTCATCCTAGTGGGAGTGAGCTCGGGAAGAGAGAGTTTTTTCTAAACCGATAAAGGCATGAGGTTTATGCTTGCCCCTAGATCCGCCAAAGCCATGCAATTTTCCACACCGGGAAAATTACAAGGTATCAAGAAGCGCCCCGGATCTCCAAGTTTTGTTGGTAAGGTTTTAAGTAACACAGTGGAACAATTTTCATTAAGGGATGTATTGGGCAAATCAACCAATTTTTCCTTGTTGGAGAGTAAATCCTTGAATATCTTAGCAAACTTTGGCATGTAAGCAAGAGCTTCCGCAAAGGAGATGTTTATGTTGAGTTGCTTGAACATCCTTTAGAAATTTGAGACTTGGATATCATCCTTGTTCTTTAACTTGTCCTTTTTCAATCTTGAAGGATAAGGAAGAGTTGGTTTAGGTGTAGGTGTTGTAGTAGAAGATTTGTCTTTGATAGCTTCTTCATTGGGAGTTGTGGAAGGTAAAGGAGAAGTGGGAATAGGTTGAGAAGGTGTGTTTGATTGAATGGGAGCATTTTGAGGTGGTGAAGTAGGTGTAGAAGGCTTGTCACATGGAGGAACAAAATTGGGTTTAACAATAGGAGGTTTAGGAGGTGAAGGATCATTTGTTGACTTTCCACTTCTTGTTGTAATAGCATTGAAATTTGCCCTTGGGTTTGCTTGTGTGTTATATGGTAAAGATCCTTGTGGTCTTTGATTGAATGCCATTAAAAGCCTATTGGTTTGTTGATGTGATCGTGATAGTATAGTGATAATTAAGATAGGTTATAGGGTAAATTAGAAAATTAGCGTTAGGAAAAAGTAATAGTCTAAAATTACCAAAGAAGAATTCAATTAAACACGTGATGAACCAAGTTCGTTGTACACAAAGATCTTATGAATTTGAGACGTTTTTGTATCGATTTGGACAATTGATTCGAATTGGTTGTCGGTTTTTGAAACTAGAATTAAATCTACCAATTTTAAACTATTAAATCTTGTCCTAAAGTGCATGAATCGTAAGCCTCGAATTATTTAAATCTAAAACAATTACTTAAAAAACAATTTTGACATCTATTTATGAAACCATATTATTAAAAATCTAAATTAATTAAGATCTAATTAATATTTTAAAAACTAATTTTAATGACTAATTAAATTTCTAAAAATAAAACATTTTCTTTTTATTTTGCTATTTATTATTTATTTATAAAAGAAATTAAAATGATTTAAATTGAGATTAAGTAAAACTAAGTAAATAAAATGATTTAACTTGAGATTAAATAAAAACTAAGTAAATTAATCATTTGCTAAAACTGCCAGCTCAAAATAAACTAACTATATTAATTACGTAGACAGTTATTAAAATCAAAAGAGCATGTAGCCCAAATGGATATCATGTTATGCATGCATCCGTGAGGTCACGGGTTCGAACCAAAAGGTGGCCATTTTTTTTGACAATTATTATTTTGGACGATAATAAGAAAAACAATAAACCCAACACTCCCAATTGAGGAGTTCTGTCCAAATTACACAGTACACTAAAAAAATAGCAGCAGTTAACAAACCACAATAAACAATCAAATAGAACAATACAACAAAGAAATTCAAGTAACCAAAAGATAAGTAAATTTCAATTATCATTCAATATGCAACATTATGAATCTCAGCTATCATCAAACATTAATAGCATATCAATAAAAGATTATAGCAGCAAACTATCAAAATCAAATTAAGGCCACAATTCCTAAAATAAAACAGCTAAAACTCGAGACCCAACAAGACATAAAGTACCAAATAACCCAATACAAAGATGCTAGACACGATTATAGTGACATCAAACAGCAATTTAAAACTTCAATAGCAAATTATACAAATTCAAGTAGCAAAAGAGGACAAAAAGACCAGCTATCTCAAGCAGCAGTGCAAACAAGTGTAACAACAATGAAAAAAATAGAGTGACAACAGACTAACAATTCAGAAAACATTCAATTAACCTATCAGATTCATAACTAAGCAGATTTCAAAGGGTTCAAGTTACATAATAAGTAGCAGATTCGTGTTCACAAAATAAAACAAATGAAAACTCAATCCATCCAAACTTAATCAGCATATAATCAAAATAGCAGAAACATTAAACAAGCAGATTTACTAAACTAAACAGCTTAAAACTGAATACATAAATCGTAGAAGAATTAGAACCTTTTGAAGGTACCGTTGAGTAGTAGGTTGTGCTGAACAACCTCGTGAACCCGATTCTACACCACCATAACCATCAAATGAACACCAACGAACCACTGAATATCATTCGAACCAAACATCTCGAACCAAGCAGGTTTGTTATAAATTTCTTCTAGTGGGGAAAAACCTATAATCCCAATTTTATTTAATTACTTAACTAAATCTATCATTTAGCTTAATCAAATAATTTCATCAGTTATTATCATTAAGATCAATACGGATGTAAAAACAGTAAATATAAAAGATTAAAATTAGGAACTCAAAACTTTAAAACTAAACTTTTCATTTATTCAAAACATCATGACATTAACAAAAAGAAAATTACAAGCCTACACTAATTTTAACATAATAACAGTAAATAAAGAAAGGGGATAAATAATACAATGAAAAGAGGGGTATTTATAGCTAAACCAGGGGGTTTGGGTGAGGTTGTTGTTGAGGCTGATAACTCATCTTGGCCCTTCAAAGGGTATCTTGATCTTCTCTCTCTTTCTTGTTATCATCGTAGGGCTGAAAATACACAACTAGCACACGGATCGCCAACGTGGCATCCGTTTGTGCTAGTTGTGTTAGTTTGATGCTGATTTGGCCTCTCTTGATTGGTTCATGATGAAAGATGAGGTGTCTTGGCCAGTAAATCTTTGCCACGTACCCTTGCGCCTCCATCTTTCTCTTCCTTAAAACATGGGGAATTAATTCCCCATGCGTGTGAATAACTCGTGGGAACAAAAGCCCCAATTTTAATTGAAGATTTATTGATCTAGGGTTTGGCACAGTAACTTGTTGCAGGTTTATTTTTTTCTTGGGGAGGATGGGAGTACATAGAAGTTATCGAAGGTTATATTTTATTGTGTGAGAAAGTGGGTAAAATGTAGGTGAATGAAAACGTGTGAGGATATACTCGTTTGACTGAAAGGTTATAATAACTTTTCGTCTAACAATTTACTTTCTTTCTGTGGGCTTGAAACCCAACATTTCTTTTTCTTACGTCCCTTTAATCTCTTCATGGGCTTTTGAGTCCAAAATGAATATCCCAATTCGTTCTATAATATAACTTGTAAGAGGCATTGGGCTTTTGGCCCATAAAAAGTCCATCCATCTCATTTGGGCCTTACATGGCTTATTTTATCCCAAGTAAATAACTCAAAACCCCTTATTGGGCTTTTGGGCCCATTTAGCAATTGTGGGACCCACTTGGCCCATTTTTCTTCATAAGAGTTAAATCCACTGAATTGAACTCGATTTTGGCGTCCTCGATCTTTTCATCAAACTTGTGTCAGTTTTGCCGGTTTTCCGTGATCTTGGTACCTACACACATTAAAACAAGAAACAAACATATACAAGGCATTTTCATACATTTATTACATATATTGATTATTTTAATCTACAAATGATATGAGTAAAATCACTCATATCAAACTCCCCCTTGCTAAGCAATTGTCGTGTCCTCACGTAATGATAAAGTAAGACACTAACTACACCTTATTCGACTTTTGACTCTTTATTTTGCAAAGACATAATGTATTCCTTTCATTATTAGAAAAATAACTTTTAGGATCATAAAACTCAAATAGATTCATCGTCCCTGACTTTTCACTTTTCCATGCCAAGTGCAAAAACAAGATCATTGTCAATCATAAGCCCCAAAATTAAACCAACTCATACAATGTGTTAAACTTAATCTCCTATTATTCCTAATTGTATCTCTAAATTTTTTTTGTCATTCACCCAAAGGCTCATTTGACTTTATTTTAATATTTATTAGTCCAAAAATGAAGGCAAGAACGGTGTAAACTCAACACTTAAAACCTAACCTCGACTTCAAAAACCGTTGTCACTAAAGAAAGCCCACATCAAGGACAACTTAACACGATTTAGGGATAAATCCCCGGACCCGAAATTTGGCTAATATGGCTACTTAGAAGCAAAAATTAAACCTCCAAAGTTAATTATGACCTTATTAATGGAGTTAGCAACAATCACATCATAAGACCTTTTGGCCTACTTAGAAGCAAAAATTAAACCTCCAAAGTTAATTATGACCTTATTAATGGAGTTAGCAACAATCACATCATAACACCTTTTGGCTCTTTAAGATGCAATTGTGCTCCTTGATTAAAATCTACACCCTAAGGCTCCTTAGACAAAAATAAGGGAATTGACAAAACCATCCCACCTTATGGCTCATGATGATGAAGCAATTTTTATTCAACACGTCCCCTTGCCATACACCCTAAGGCTCTAATGACAAGGTTAGTGCTACATGACTCCCACCCGAAGGCTCCTAGAGAACATGTTTTTATTTATTCTTCTTTATTATTATGATATTTATAGTAAGCCAAATTTCCGCAATCCCATGATCAAAAGTCCATGACGCTGACACCCTTAATGTGTTCTCACTTTAATTACAAGGGAAGAAAAAGAAGGAGTTACGAGTTAAGATATCAAGCCTAAACCGCTAAAAACTTCATTTATTAAGCAATTATTATTCAAGTGTGGAAAGTAAATACGAGGAGATTAAATCAAACACAAAAAATACTTGCACAAAGAAGAATTTAACCTTATAAACTTATGATTGAACTCTATCATCTCTTGTTCTCCATATTGTTAAATTTCAAAAATGTGAAATCAATGGATATTTAGCCTATTAAATCAAAGTTTTGGGTTTTCAAGTCATATTTAGGATCTTGCATCTTCTTAGACTCTTTCAAGTTTAGAATTTGCGTTTTAAAGTTCCTTTGATAAAAAACTTTCTAGGATCAATTATAGGAACTTGCGAAAAGTTCTTGTTCTTAACTCGTATGACTTAAGACTTTCGCGTTTTAAAGCTCCCTATATAAAAGCCTAGCAAAACTTAATTCAAATACGTTAAGGAAAAGCTAAGGTTAAAAACCGAGTCGAGTCAAAAACTATTTTCATTTTCACCAACGGAAAGCCTACATTCGTGTCAAAAGCACTTATTTTATTCATTAAAACTTAAAAACAATACTAAAAATTAAAATTTTATTGAAAAATGAGAAAAACAAATACGTTTTGACACGACAAAAGCAATTGCAACCTATTATATCGATTGACTCCCCCATGCTAAAACCAAACATTGTCCTCAATGTTTCTTAGCTCAAGAGTAACACCCCTTGCTAAAACACGAAGAGTCTAATGCAAAATCCTAGCATGGAAAGAGCACGCAAATCTATAAGCCGTTTATTAATTATGCCTCAAGATAAAATGATAGTCGATAAAAATCAAGGGCGAAAGAGTGTGCCCCTTTTTGGCATTCAAAGAAAGGAAGATCAAGTGGACCGGCAAAAACCGAACACGAGAGTCTTCAAATATAAGGGTCATACCTAAGATTCACAACACAACAAAACACGAACACGAGCTTGAAAGATCAAGCCTTATTAGTGTTAGAAAATAGAAAGAAGATAGAATGTATGGGACTCCCCCACAAGGCACCTCGTTTTTGTTCACCGAGTCATGAGCTCGACTCGATCCCCGCATTCATTGGTCCTTAGGGAAAGTGGTGAAAACCGGCATAATGAAATAATATCCAACATAAAGCACGATTCCGGGGTCAAAGATCTCATCCTCGTTGTCGGATGACAAACGAAAGGATAAAACTCCAACACAAATCTCTAAAAAGAGATGGTAGTCACAAATAACGGTATGGATGTAGCATGCTCCCCGAGATAAACTCGCACCAAGATGATCGAAAAATCTTTCAATTATTGCATCGGTGAAAGGCCGAGATTTCCTAAATCAAAGATTCCGGGGTTGAATACCTCGTCCTCGGTGGAGAAAGGAATAGACAACACGGTGTCGTCCCCCCATGCTAATCCTAAATCATAAAGCACATGGTAATTGTGTGGTAAAAGTCTCAACCATAGTGGTTTCAACTTGCATGACTTTGTTGACCTTATCACTCTTAGGAATGTGAACAAAAGGGTCATGGTACCCAAAATGAGTCGCATGAAAAACCCGCACATTAAGATCAAAGCGAGTGGGAAGGATAATTGGAGCAAAAGAAATTTCTCCCTCCGGGTCAACATTGTCATCATCATAAATAGGATGATTAAACCAAGAATCTTCATCACCGTCATTAGACTCTTCCTCAAATTCCGAAGGAATGTCTATATAAAGAAACTCATCAACCTCCTTCATGAGAAGATCATCATCACAAAGGTTGTGAGATGTAGGAGGTGTGATGCTCTCAAAATCCTCTTGAAACAATGGATTAGTGTTCAATGAAGCTTCAAAGAGAGGATTTGAGTAAGTCACAAAAGTGTCATCAATCTTGTCATCAAAAGAGATATCCGACAAAGTATCAAGTGTGTCACACTCGGATATAAGATCATCATTCTCATTTGAAGGAAATTCATCGGCGAATTCCTCGAGAATGGTAGGTAAAACATGAGAATCACGTTCGATCTCGAGATCGGAAACATCTTCACTTCCCCGTGGAAGTGGATCAATGATAGCAAAAAGTTCATCGATGAACTTATCACATGAATAATCACTAACCTCACTCGATGTGAAGTTAGGAATCAAAGGCTCTTCAACGAAATATTGTGCCTTAGGAACATCAACATGATCCTTAGAAGAGAGTGAAAATGAGTTCATTTTAAAAGATTGTTCAATTAAAGCAATATTACTCTCGGGATCAAAATTCTCACTATTAAACTCACTAGCATCAAATGGTGCACTTAGGTAATCATCAATTTGTTTTTCAATCTTAGAACTAGCATCCTCGTGTGGAGTGAATGGAGATGAGGAAAGATTACAACATGATTCAACAAAGCAAGCTTCTTCATTTGAATTTAACTTTTCATTTTCACAAAATGGAGTTTCCAAAATTGGAAAAACACCTTTATCAAAAAGAGCTTTCTTATTACTTTCTAAAGTCTCAATAAGTTTAACACTTTCAACTTTCTTAGAAGTAAATCTTGGAATCTTTTCCGGTTTGAAAACAATGCTTTTATCTCCATAAAACAATTTAATTTCCTCTTTCCTCATATCAACTTGAATTTGAGCCGTGCATAAAAATGGTCTTCCTAAAATAATAGGCACACGAGGATTGGTCTCATAATCAACTATAGCAAAATCGGCTAAGTACAAAAACTTTCCCACTTTGACAATGACATTTTCTGCTATACCAACCGGACGGGTGGTGGTACCATTAGCAAGCTCAATGATCATTCGAGTGGTACTAAGTGGTGCATAATCAATGGTTTTCCAAAGGGCTAGGGGCATTAAGTTAATGCTAGCTCCTAGATCGGCTAGGCCTTTGCAAACCCCAAGCTCATTGAAAACACAAGGTATCAAGAATTGACCCGGATCTTTATATTTCTCGGGAAAGAAATCAAAGAAAACCGAGGTACTAATCACATTCAAAGTAGCCTTGGTGACATCTAGAAAAGATTCCTTAGGTGGAGGATTTAACTCAATTACTTCAACTTCATCTAAATTATCACAATCATCATAAACGGTTATGGCCTTAAGCTCTCCCTTCGGGTTTGGAATGGTATTACTAGGTAAGCAACCCGAACAAGATGATGGTTTAGACATAAATCCCTCAAACATCGAAAGAAATTTATTTTCACCTTGTTCCAAACTTTGTTGCATACGATTATGACTTTGCTTTAATCTTTGCTCAAAACGGTTTTGGTTTTGTTCAAGTCTTTGTTGATTAAGCTTAATCTTATTATTTTGCCCTTTAATCGTATTTTGAAACTCATTTTTCAAATTTGCCATTTGTCCTTGAATGTTATTTTGAAAAGCCTTCAAATTTGCCTCATTCGACTTGATATAGCTTGACAAATCATTTTGATTATTGCTTTGAAAACCTTGATTGTTTTGATTAACATTAAGCCCATTTCCTTGATTGAAATTCCCTTGGTTACCACGGTTAAAATTATTCCCATTGTTTCAATTGTTGTACCTATTTTGAACTGGTGGAGCAACATGATTTTGACGAGGAACTTGACCGTTGGAGCCATAAGTTCCCGTCGCGGAAAAAGCACTAGCTTGATCAAACCCCGTGGTTAAACAAGCATAATTAGGATGTGCTCCACCACATGATACACAAACATTCTCAACCATATTAATGGATCCATGAGGATTCTTCCTAATCTCATTCAACAAAGTCGCAAATCCATTATCAATCTTAGAGTCCAATCTAGCAATCTCGATATTAGATGAATTCACATTGGAAGCACTCGGTGTGTTTCGTGATTATTGTGCTCTAGACTTATTCTCAATTATACACCACGCGTCTCTCGGAGTTTTTCTTAAAATATTACCATCCGCGGCGGCATTTAACGAATCTTGTTCAATCATATTAAGCCCATTATAAAAAGTATTAATTTGATGCAATTCCGAGAAACCGTGGTGTGGACATTGTCTCAACAAATCTTTAAATCTTTCCCAAGCAACCCCAAACGATTCATGCACTTTTTGTTCAAATCTAGTGATATCGTTTTTAAAGTGTGTTGTCTTAGACGGTGGAAAGAAATAATTCATGAACTTAGACACTAAATCATCCAATGTTAAGATCGAACCCGGTGGTTCTTTCTCATACCAAAGCTTAGCATTACCCTCGAGCGAGTACGGAAAAAGCATGAGCTTAATCGCGTCATTCGGCACATCTCTAAACTTGAGAGTCGAGGTAATTCGAAGAAAATTCCGAATGTGAGAGTGCGGGTTATCGATCTCATTGCCACAAAATTGGTCGGCATGAATAAGCGATAAAAGACCCGTCTTAATCTCATAATGATCCACCAAAATAGCTGGCACAACGATTGCTTCCCCATACCCTTCGGTGGGTGCACGGAGCAATTCCTCCATTGTTCGGTTATCGGCCATTTCTACAACAATAGGTGGAAGCTTGGGTTCCACTATTCGTTGTTGACGATTTCTATTTCTACGAGGAATATTTTCAAGCCTATTAAAATCAATCACAAGACGAGAAGAACGTAATTGCATAAACTACAAAGACGAGAATTTAGAGGATTGAAGAAAAGAAATTAGACAAGAAGAAGATTATTTTTGGTATTTTATTTGGTATTGCTCAATAAAAAATGATCGTTAAAAACAAGGAATAAGGATAACTACTATGGAAGTAAATTACCCTCGGTCGACTTTGAAACGATAGGTGAAAACCTAAACGTCTCGAGGTTCAATAAGTAAACTACAAAAATAAGATTTATTACTACTTGAGTCGGCAAACCAATAATAGGTCGTCCCTCTCAATATACGCACAAGCAAGTGGGGAAACGAGATGGCACACAACACTTAAAAACCTTTTTCCTTAGACGGCTTTTTGTAGCTCGTCGCCTTATACCCACCTTATAGTTTGTATAAATCGAGTTCAAACTTCTTATTAGTATTTATCTATTTTGCCTTTTATTTTTGTTTTGGATTCGACTACAATAGCTAGGTGATGAAATCCCAACTAAGGCCTTATTTGAAAAATATGTAAATTTATTGTTCTACGTAATATAATATATTAATCACAAAAAACGAGAAAAACGATACATACTATATAATAGAAAAATAACAAAACTTTCCGAGGACGGAAAGGATCTTCAAATCAACGATCAACAAATCTCCACAAAGCGAATCGTACACAAGATCCCCGACAGCGACGCCAAAATTTTTGATGTGATCGAGATAGTATAGTGATCATTAAGATACATTATAGGGTAAATTAGAAAATTACCTTTAGGAAAAAGTAATAGTCTAAAATTACCAAAGACGAATTCAATTAAACACGTGATGAACCAAGTTCGTTGTACACAAAGATCTTATGAATTTGAGACGTTTTTGTATCGATTTGGACAATTGATTCGAATTGGTTGTCGGTTTTTAAAACTAGAATTAAATCTACCAATTTTAAACTATTAAATCTTGTCCTAAAGTGCATGAATCGTAAGCCCTGAATTATTTTAATCTAAAACAGTTACTTAAAAAACAATTTAGAAATCTATTTATGAAACCATATTATGAAAAATCTAAATTAATTAAGATCTAATTAATATTTTAAAAACTAATTTTAATGACTAATTAAATTTCTAAAAATAAAACATTTTCTTTTTATTTTGCTATTTATTATTTATTTGTAAAAGAAATTAAAATGATTTAAATTGAGATTAAGTAAAAACTAAGTAAATAAAATGATTTAACTTGAGATTAAATAAAAACTAAGTAAATTAATCATTTGCTAAAACTGCCAGCTCAAAAATAACTGACTATATTAATTACGTAGACAGTTATTAAAATCAAAAGAGCATGTAGCCCATATGGATATCATGTTATGCATTCATCCGTGAGGTCACGGGTTCGAACCACAAGGTGGCCATTTTTTTTTACAATTATTATTTTGGACGATAATAAGAAAAACAATAAACCCAACACTCCCAATTGAGGAGTGCTGGCCAAATTACACAGTACACTAAAAAAATAGCAGCAGTTAACAAACCACAATAAACAATCAAATAGAACAATACAACAAAGAAATTCAAGTAACCAAAAGATTAGTAAATTTCAATTATCATTCAATATGCAACAGTATGAATCTCAGCTATCATCAAACATTAATAGCATATCAACAAAAGATTATAGCAGCAAACTATCAAAATCAAATTAAGGCCACAATTCCTAAAATAAAACAGCTAAAAATCGAGACCCAACAAGACATAAAGTACCAAATAACCCAATACAAAGATGCTAGACACGATTATAGTGACATCAAACAGCAATTTAAAACTTAAATAGCAAATTATACAAATTTAAGCAGCAAAAGAGGACAAAAAGACCAGCTATCTCAAGCAGCAGTGCAAACAAGTGTAACAGCAATGAAAAAAATAGAGTGACAATAGACTAACAATTCAGAAAACATCCAATTAACCTATCAGATTCATAACTAAGCAGATTTCAAAGGGTTCAAGTTAAATAATAAGTAGCAGATTCGTGTTCACAAAATAAAAGAAATGAAAACTCAATCCATCCAAACTTAATCAGCATATAATCAAAATAGCAGAAACATTAAACAAGCAGATTTACTAAACTAAACAACTTAAAACAGAATACATAAATCGTAGAAGAATAAGAACCTTTTGAAGGTACCGTTGAGTAGTAGGTTGTGCTGTACAACCTCGTGAACCCGATTCTAAACCACCATAACCATCAAATGAACACCAACGAACCACTGAATATCATTCGAACCAAACATCTCGAACCAAGCAGGTTTGTTATAAATTTCTTCTAGTGGGGAAAAAACTATAATCCCAATTTTATTTAATTACTTAACTAAAGCTATCATTTAGCTTAATCAAATAATTTCATTAGTTATTATCATTAAAATCAATAAGGATGTAAAAACAGTAAATATAAAAGATTAAAATTAGGAAGTCAAAACTTTAAAACTAAACTTTTCATTAATTCAAAACATCATTACATTAACAAAAAGAAAATTACAAGCCTACACTAATTTTAACATAATAACAGTAAATAAAGAAAGGGGATAAATAATACAATGAAAAGAGGGGTATTTATAGCTAAACCAGGGGGTTGGGGTGAGGTTGTTGTTGAGGCTGATAACTCATCTTGGCCCTTCAAAGGGTATCTTGATCTTCTCTCTCTTTCTTGTTATTATCGTAGGGCTGAAAATACACAACTAGCACACGCATCGCCAACGTGGCATCCGTTTGTGCTAGTTGTGTTAGTTTGATGCTGATTTGGCCTCTCTTGATTGGCTGATGATGAAAGATGAGGTGTCTTGGCCAGTAAATCTTTGCCACGTACCCTTGCGCCTCCATCTTTCTCTTCCTTAAAACATGGGGAATTAATTCCCCATGCGTGTGAATAACTCGTGGGAACAAAAGCCCCAATTTTAATTGAAGATTTATTGATCTACGGTTTGGCACAGTAACTTGTTGCAGGTTTATTTTTTTCTTGGGGAGGATGGGAGTACATAGAAGTTATCGAAGGTTATATTTTATTGTGTGAGAAAGTGGGTAAAATGTAGGTGAATGAAAACGTGTGAGGATATACTCGTTTGACTGAAAGGTTATAATAACTTTTCGTCTAACAATTTACTTTCTTTTTGTGGGCTTCAAACCCAACATTTCTTTTTCTTACGTCTCTTTAATCTCTTCATGGGCTTTTAAGTCCAAAATGAATATCCCAATTCGTTCTATAATATAACTTGTAAGAGGCATTGGGCTTTTGGCCCATAAGAAGTCCATCCGTCTCATTTGGGCCTTACATGGCTTATTTTATCCCAAGTAAATAACTCAAAACCCCTTATTGGGCTTTTGGGCCCATTTAGCAATTGTGGGACCCACTTGGCCCATTTTTCTTCATAAGAGTTAAATCCACTGAATTGAACTTGATTTTGGCTTCCTCGATCTTTTCATCAAACTTGTGTCGGTTTTGCCGGTTTTCCGTGATCTTGGTACCTACACACATTAAAACAAGAAACAAACATATACAAGGCTTTTTCATACATTTATTACATATATTGATTGTTTTAAGCTACAAATGATATGAGTAAAATCACTCATATCATTTGTGCATCCATTGCAAGTTTCATTTGGTCATTCATTCTCTTTTCACTTTCATGAATTCTCTTCTCAACATACTCATGAGTCTCTTGTAGCCCATATCCTTGATTTGCGAAGGGTGGAACTGGTTGATTAAATCCTTGATGTGGTGGATAAAGGTTATTTCCTTGATGTTGAAAATTGTTAGGTGCCTTGTAGTTATTCCCTTGGTAATGTGGTCTTGGACCTTGATTCCTTTGTAACAATTAAGGAGGAGTTTGTTGAAGTTGGGTGGGTGGTTGGGGTGGGAATCCCGGTGGAGTAAGGTAATTTTGAGACTTGTAAGAAAGGTTATTGGGATTGATGTTTGGCTTGAAATGTTCATGATGTTCCTCTTGATAACCATAACATTCTCCTTGATAACTTTGCACCTTATCACATTGTTGATAGGAATGGGACCTCCATAAGTCTCACATGAAAGAGTAATGGCATGCACATCATTTGTGGAATGATTGCCCATAGATAGTTTTATGAAGTCATTCATCATTGTTTCTTGCATCTTTTGAGTGTTTTGCATGATTGTTTGATTTTCCTTTGAAGCTTGAGTCAATGCTTGAATGCATGAAATGAGTTGAGTCTCCAATGGTTTAGAAGTTGCTTCTTAAATGATATGGATTGTTTCATCAAATTGTGTGTTGATTTGCACCATTGCTTTGGTCTCAATAATATCACAAGCCTCTTGAATTGATTTAAGAAGAATATTTCCTCCCGCGGAAGCATTGAGTGAGACTTGGTGATGAGGTTTAAGGCCATTGTAGAAAGTATTGATTTGGTGAACTTCATCCAATCCATGGTTAGGGCATCTCCTCAATAACTCTCTATACTCCTCCCAAGCATCACTAAAGGTTTGACTAGGTTTTTGTTGAAAGCCTATAATTAAGTTCCTCAAAACCGTGGTCTTAGACGGGGGAAAGAACTTGTTCAAAAACTTGGTAGTGAAACCATCCCATGTGGTAATACTCTCGGGTGGTTGTGTATCTAACCAATGCTTAGCCGGACCCTCTAGTGAAAATTGCACCAATATCAACTTAATGGCATCATGGGGAACTCCACTGTACTTAATGGTGTTGCAAAGAGCAAGAAATCTCTTAAGGTGATGATGAGGATTATCATTCTTGTTCCCATAAAAAGGTGTGTTTGAAACCAAGTTAATCCTGGATGTTTTTAGCTCAAATGTGTTTGCGGGAATATCGGGTATCTTGATAGCATCGGCATATCCGTGAACATTGGATTGCAATTGCTCCATCAAAGAACGAGTATCAACTGCGGCCATGGCTTCTTGTTGTGGATGAATCAAAGCACGATTCTCGTGATCGGCTTGATGGACGGTGGTGTTCCTACTCTTTCTCTTTTTCTTCCTTTTCGGAGGAAGGGGTTGTACACCAATCGGTATTTGTGCACGCCCGCGAGTGAGCATGCAACTCAATAAGAGGAATGAGAGAGAAGCTCTCGTGTGACTTTGAAAAGAAAAGGATTATCCCCTTCGAGTTTCAATATGAAATATCCACAAGAAAATAATAATATACATATGTACTACTTGGGTGCAAGACCCCCAATGAAGCCTTCCTTCTTAGAATACTCACAAGTGAACGGGGGGTTAGGTGGCGCGAAGCACATAAGTACCTATTGACCCTTAGATGGCATTTTATAGCACATCACCTTTCTATTCACTTAATTGTTTGTATTCTTCGAATTTTTGCTTATTGGAAGTATTTATCTATTCTTGCTTTATTTTGTTTGATCGATACACGTGTCAAGGACCGGAACGCCCCTCAACACGGTGTATTGCCTCGGCAATACTTATGCAGAATATGTGAATTGGTTGTTCTTATACGTATACGTATTTACTTATAATAATATATGGAAAATATTTTTGTATTTATGATTTTTTAAGAGAAAATACTATATGTACATAAAAACCAAGAGAATCCAATAATATATAATTTTGGGTGCAATCTCTTAGGAAAAAGATTGCTTTTTAGATATTTTAATTTGTTTGGTCAATTCTTTAGGAAAAGAATTGTTTTGTTAATTTTTTATTTTTTATGTATTTTTATATTTTTGATTTTTTATTGTTCTTGATTTATGATACGTAAAAATAACGTTCACTAGGTGAACGGATCCCAAAAGCCAATGAAAACTGTCAATCGATAGTCTCTCGTAAAGTCAAAGAACCGGCAGCAACGCCATTTGAAATTGTGTATAATTGAAGTTCGTTTTGTCAGTTCTTAACAAATTGAACGTCCTAACAAGTTCGGGTTTATGATTGTTTTTGGTTGGTAAAGGTATTTGGATATTCTACGTCTAATTCAATAATCAAGTAAAAATGAAAAATATTAACTACGTAACCGTAAAACAATTTGTCAAATACCACATTTGTTATTCAAGTAAAGACAAAAGTGTAAATCTATGAAAGTAAAGGACTGAAAATGTAAATTCTGAAAAAAAAAGTGCTTGAAATGTTAATCAGTTAACTACAAGGACTAATGGTGTAAATGTAACTAACTTGTAACTAATTTTAACAAACTATTAAAACTGTCTAACGACTTTTGTATATTCCGAAATTATAAGGACTAACTCTTTGCAAAACGTAATTAAGTGGGGAATTAGATAGAAATGAAAACTGATTAACAACTGAGGGACCTAAGTGCAATTAAAAGGAAAAATTTTCACAAAAACGGGCTAAGGAAAGAAATAAGCTCGTATAAGCTGAATTCTCAACCAAATAAGCTCTAATAAGTTGCAAAAGATTTAAAATCTGATTTTAGCTAGGCCTGTAAAAGGAATTAAGCTGAAACTAAGTGAAACTCAAACTAGCTTATTCTAATAAGCCCATAATAAGCTATCTAATAAGCTGAACATGCACATTCTAATTTTCTTGTTAAAACTTGTTAACCAACTTATAATGAGCTAGGAATGTTTTTTCTTTTCCAAAATGATCAACTAGATAAGCTAGAATATGAAAATAAGCTAAAAGAGTGCTTCTTTGACTTTCGTTGACCAAATTTTCCAAAAAGCTGAAAATTTCAAAATTTATCCAAGAACCCTTTCTAATGAGAATTGTGAAAGAAAATCACCAAGTTTATGAAGTGGAAATGCTTGTTGAAGAAAACAGTAAGACAATTTATCACAGAGAATGAAAAATGCTCAAGTTCTTAATCAAATGCTTATTTCTCTTTCAAAACTAGATACTGTAGATTTTCCTTTAACACACTAAAACTACATATGTTGAATGATGATTAGAAGCTTGTTTGAAAGAATTTCATCCAAAATTAAAGAAATGCCAATGATTTGAAAATCAATACTTTCTGAAAACTTACTTAACAAGAACTGACCCAGACTTTTTCAACTACCAATTGCCTGTTTGACTAAAAACTTGACTTGAAAATGACTGAAAATATTTAGCTATGACTTGATGACTGAAAAAGAACTAGAATTAGCCAATTACTAATACTTGAACACAGATAAAATCCTAATCCCAAACACTAGTTATCTGAACTTATTAAACTTTTGTGAAAGAGATTTAAGCTAGAAGCTAAACTGATTCAAGACATATATCAAGCTAAGTTTAGTGACTGAAATGTAATGGATTAGAACTTATTACAAGCTATGAAACAGACTTACACTCTAAATGCTCTAATAAGCTAAAATGACTGATATTAAGCAAACAAGAATGAGAATTAAGCTAGTGATCAAGTTCTATACTACACTTAAGCTACACAATCATCTAAATCAAATCAATATCAGCTAAACACACTTGATCATGCAGGCAAATAGATTTACACTAGGAATTAAGCATGCAGGCAACATTTGAGAGGAACAAAAATTCAGAAAATCAACACCTTCTAGCTTAGGCCTCCTTTGGGGAGTAGAAAAGCGCTAAGCTTTCTAGCTAGTGCTAAACCACCACCTTAGCACTAGAATCAATCAATCATCAACTAATCAACAGCCATCAACATCTTAATCACCATTAATGAACTTGAATTCTCCAAAATCTACTCAAACTTTAACTGGAATGAACAGAACAGGAACAACAGCTACATGTCTTCACAATTAGCTAATCATGATCAATGTGATCATAACAAGCTAAAAACATCAACAGAGTAACAAGATGCAGGGTATGAACAGTAGATGAAGAAGATTAATGTGAACTTTTATTTATTGAATTGGAAAGGTGGTTACAAAGCTGGTAAAGTAGTTACAACTAATAACAGACTCAAGAGGATGTCAATCTTTTGAGTTGTTATGCTAAAACTAACTGAATTGAGAGAAAAAGGAAAAGTGTGTGTATGTTTTCACACTTTCTACATTACAAGAAATGAATGCTATCTAGGGGTATTTAAAGAGTGCAGATGAGAGTTGGTGAGGGAGAGTGACGTGTTGCATCCCATCCCAAGCTTCCACGTGGCTTAATTCTGTTACTTGCAGTTTCTGATGAAGAACACATTTGGGCCTTTTTGATTGACTGATTTTCATCTTAATTGGATAAGTGGGATGAATTCGTCTCTTGATTTTGACCACTTTTCATGTTTACATCTTCTTCTAAAATGCATTCTAGCTCAAACTCGCTCCTGGGATGTGTTGAAGAAGAAGGCCACGTGGCACTTTCTTATTGGGTAAGAAATGATCACACGGATCGTTATCTAAATTGGAGAAAAGATATTATTGGTTGGCGAAAGCTGATTGGCTGAAATGGATGTAGTGCGCTGCACTGTTAGGATTTTTTAAATAATGGGAAAACGGCGCTAGTGGCCAGCTGGCAATCCAAGCTTCATCTTTCTTGACTCCTCATTGGTCCATTCTTTTACACACGGATCAAGCACCATGTAACTTCCAAAAATGGCAGAATTAACCCCTCAACTTTGGCAGTTTGATCTTTTGAGCTATAATCTTCATTTCTTTGACAATTTCAGTCCTTCAACTTTCATTCTTAATCATTTGAGCCCTTTGACTTGATTGACTTGAGAGTTTACCAGATTTGACTTTGATCTTGACTTTGACAAATTTACACTTTTGATCCTTTAACTTTGGCAGATTGTCAAGATAGGTCCTTTGTCTTCAAATAACTTGTCACTTTTGATCCTTCTTTGTCTTTTCATCCAAATTAGCTTGATTTTCTTCTTGTTTGCTTGAAAATGCATCCTTCTTACCTATTTGTACACAAACATAAAACATACCACATAATTCCGCTTTATAGCACAAAGTTTATGTATTTTTCTTGTGTTTTAGGGTGATTTGTTGATTAATTGATATGAGTTTTTGCTCATATCATTAAGCTACCACATAAGTCTATAAAATTTGTGAGTGTAGATGTACATTCATTAGGTTTGTCAATTTTTCTCCAAAAATC
Organism: Glebionis coronaria; assembly: GCA_025667525.1. Taxonomy (NCBI): domain Eukaryota; kingdom Viridiplantae; phylum Streptophyta; class Magnoliopsida; order Asterales; family Asteraceae; genus Glebionis; species Glebionis coronaria. Next base: position 425,736 of record JANFOE010000176.1, read on the forward strand.
TGTCAAACTTGGGTGATAAGTGATTTTTGGTGTATGATGTTGTATGCTGAGGTTTGGTGCTTGAGTGTTTGTTCTTAGTTCATGTTATTGATGTTTGAGTGCATGTTTAACATTTTCTTGGACTGATAATCAATATGCTTTGATAAAATCTTGGTAAAACGTCTTAACTGGTGTTTAGGACTACTGTTTTGTGATTTGAATGTTAGTTTGAGTAAGTGTTAAGGGTTTATTTGAGTTTGTATCTGATATTGAAGTATATGTGTGTTGATATTTTCTAGTCTTGTGCTTTAAAATACCAAATCTGAATCTTGGTCTATCCATCTTGGTTTAGGTCATTTTGAACTGCAATCTTGTGAACACCTAGATTCAATGCTAAACTAGGGTTAACAAGTATTAAAACAAAGTTCTTGTATCCTGATAAGTAGATCTAGGGCTTTGAAATAAGATTTGTGGTCAAGTACATCAGCAAAGGTCACTTTGTGTTCATCTTTGTTCATCAGTGAAGTCACAAAGGGTATAAACTAGCTCAAATCTTGTAACCATTGCATGAAACCAGTTGATTTGCGTGTAACTAAGTCTAATTGAGCTTTTGTATGCTTTTGGTGAAGTTTGGTAGGCTTATACTAGCTTAAACAATAGCTTATATCATCAGATCGGCTTATTTCCATGTTTGTATCATGTCTGTATGTTGTTTGATTAAACTGTATTAATTGGGTGGGTGATTTCGTGATTTTTTGCTTGATTGTGACTCCCTACAACTCACTGGTTGTAGGGGTGCCTTGATTGTCCAAAGAAACCAAGTATAACTCTCTAAAAAAGCAAGTCAAAAAAGTCAAGCAGTAGGAACCCTTTACCACTGATAGTGTAATTTGGTCAACAACTTATTAATAAGCTATTCTAGCTTATTCTATTGTGCAACAACTTGTTTTTTATGATAGAACTTGTTGTTTTTAGCTTATAAGTCAGTTTTGAGGTTTACATCTTTTGGTTTTAGCTTTTGCCTAGAAAACGACTACTTTGTCTTTAATAAGTGTGAAAACACTTATCCTTTTACCACTTATTTCCAATAATAACAAGACCAAAACGTGTAATTTTTGTCGTAAAAGTCGGAATTATGCGTGGTTTGTGTTTTTATTGTGTTTTAGGACCAAAAGATGAAAAAGGAAGAAAACACGGGCTTTCACGGGCTTTTATCGAAGAAAACGAGAAAAGACGAAGTCAAAAGATCAAGAGTGCAAAATAACGGAAGTCCAAAGCCTATTCTGAAGATTTATCGAAGAACAAGTCTAAAGACGGAAGTTTAATGAAGTCGAAGAACTCAAGCCTAATTATAGAAGAAAAATATAAGACGAGTTCAAATCCCGAGACGACGTCGAGAAAGAAAAAGAGTTAAATCGAGTCGAGAAGAAAGAAAGAGGAGGCAACACATGCACTCCCCATTTTCCCTATAAATACCCTCCTAATCACATTAGGAGGGGGGTTAGCTAGTTTCGTTTTTTCATTTTTCCTTTCTAGTTTTTAGAGAGAGAAAGTTCCCAACTTTCTCTCACAAAGTTTTCATCTTTTCTTTTAAGATTAAGTTCTTTTTAATTCTTGTATTTGGATTTCATTTAATTACAAGTTCAAGTTAAGCCTTTTGTTCTTAAATTTTCTACATTTCTTGTTTACTTTAATCTTTGATCCGAATGTTATACTTCATACGGTTTGGTTGATTTGATGATTTCGTGATTAAAAGGTTAATCTTTCTATTCCTACATAAGCTTTCATACGGTTTAAGCTATAAGCTCTTTGTGCTTATTGGCTTATTTCACGTTTTTAGCTTATTGCTTTTTGGATTACTTAAAAGGTTTAGTCTTTTTAAAGTTTCTTATATAAAGTTTATGATTTTATGTTTTCAAAAGTTGACAAATTTATGCTTAGTGAGTTGTTTAAGATCCGGTTAAGTTAGCTTATTGAACGTGCTTATTGAGTTTTCAGTTTACCTCCATTTTCGGATTAAGTCTTGTGTTCATCGCAAAATTGGGGATTCAAGCATTACGATTGATTGCTTATTTGTATCGCAATAACCAACTTTGGTTCTACTTTGCGATAGCTTGGTTTTACCCCCCTTATTCCGATCTGGGATTCATTGCGATCGCATATTTCAACAGAACTTAGGGTTTCTTTGAGTCAAAACTCTGCCCAATTTTAGTTTGTAACATTCCGATAGAATCATATTGCGACAGAAACATTCTGATACCTTGTATTCTGATCTGGACTTTGCGATTGAACAACTTTGTGACAGAATTGTTTTAAATATATTCCGATAGCTTTGTCACTTCTTACATTCCGATGGTGTTGTTTTCCGATAGCAATGACTTATTTATTCTGATGGTTCTAATTTTGGTGCATTCCGATAGAAAGGACTTGTTGCATTCCGATAGATTGAGCTTTTAAGTTTTAAAGTTTTACAAAGTTTTAAGTTCTAAATTTACTTGTTAAGCTTTTAATCATTTACATTTTACTCAACGACATTTATTTGCTTTTAGTTTTAAAATAGATAATCAACAAACCTTTTTATTTTCCACCAAGAATAATTGAGTCGCACTTTCAACCAATAATCAATTCGAAAAGACCGAACGAAATTATTTTATGCTTGGCAAAAAATCTTGTATTAAATGGCGCCGCTGCCGGCTCTTTTCATTAAGATTAACGGTTTTAAGTGAGAGACTCGTTGGATTTTGGGATCCGTTCACTTTTGAACGTTATTTTCCTTTCTTTAAAATTTTCAAAAATCCATAAAAATCCATAAAAATTAAAAAAATTTTAAAAATACAAAAAAATAGAAAAACATAAAAAACCAAAAATATTTCTTGTCTATTTTGCTTTTCCTTTTGTAGGTGTGCATGCTTACTCGTGCTCGTAAGAAGAAAGCAGCTCAAGTCGAAGTCATTACTCCACCTATTGTCACCATGGACAATCAACCAATGATCGAGCTTTTGCAATCGCACGTAGAAGGCAACACCGATGCTATTGTCATACCCGAGATTGGAGCCAACAACTTTGAGCTTAAATCCGGCTTCATTCAAATGGTCTCTACTCAACCCTTCTTGGGGCGTTCAATTGATGATCCTCATGACCATATAAAAAGGTTTCTTCAACTCACTAATACGGTCAAGCATAATGGGGTTTCACAAGAGCTAATTCGCTTGCAACTTTTTCCTTTCTCCTTAGAGGGACAAGCCCGACATTGGCTTGATAAGGAACCGCCACAAAGTATTCTTACGTGGACGGATTTAGAGACCAAATTCATCAACTAATTTTTCCCACCCTCACGTACTACCGCTTTGCGGAATGAAATCATTACATTTGAACAAAAGTACGGTGAGACATTTAGTGAATCTTGGGACCGTTTTATGGAAATTTTAAGAAATTTTCCACAACATGGTTTAACAAAAGTACATCAAATCAATACTTTTTACAATGGTTTAAGCATGAATGACCAAGATTCACTAAATAGTGCCTCGGGGGTAACATATTGGTTAAGTCTTCTAATGCCGCTTGGGATATTATTGAGAACAAGTCTAGAGTGAAAACCAAGAGTGTTCGGACTAATGTGGCTAGTGCTAGTACTAATGAGAGCGACAAGAGAATTGATAAGCTTACTTTGCTTGTTGAATCACTTGCTCTCCAAACCGCCAACAACACCAAAACTATCACTGCCCAAGTTAATGTTTTGAGTCAATCATGTGAAATATGTGGGGGATCTCACTCATACACCGATTTTCCTTCGACTCATGACAATCCGGAAAATGTGTATGCCGCCAACGGTAACTATTCCACGGGAGGCTATCAAGCACGTCCTCAAGGTGACCGTAATTTACTCAGCTATCGCTCAAACAACTTTCTTTCACCACCCGGTTTTCCCCCACAAAACCCAAACAACCTCAATTGCAACAATCAAAACCAACCTCATGCTCCCAATCAATATCAAACCCAAAGAACCCCATATCCACCTCAAAGAAACAACCAAGTTTGCCAACAACCCGCTTATCAACCACCTGCCTACCATGCTCCTCTTCCCAACCAACCCACCGCATTACATCAAGACGTTGAAACTTACATGAGGACTAATGATGTGATAGTGCAAAATTTTCAACGGGAAATAGACAACATGAAAGCAGATTTGGTGAAACAAGGAAATGATCTTCAAGCCGATATGCGAAACACTTTGGCAAGTCAAACGAATGACTTAAGGAACATGATGGCTAGTTTCTTCTCAAGTAATCAAGCCTCTGGTTCGGGTTCTCTTCCGAGTAACACCGTTGCTAATCCAAGAGGGGAGATGAAAGCAATCACCACTCGTAGTGGAAAAGGTTTAAAGGAACCCGAGCTTCCTACACCTACACTGGTGATTATGACTAAGGAAAACGAGTCTCCTTCTCCGATTCCTCCACCTTCAATTTCTCCAATTCCTCCAACTTCTACTTCCATCCCTCCACCACCCAAGGATGTGAGTGAGAATTCAATACCAAAGCCTTCATCTCAACCCAATATTTAGGTTTCTAACTTTCTTAAAATGTTTAAACAACTGAATTTCAATATCTCATATGTTGAGGCTCTCGCTCACATGCCCAAATATGCTAAAATGTTTAAAGATCTTCTCAGTGACAAGGAGAAACTCCTTGATATCGCTCAGACCCAACTTAATGAGAATTGCTCCGCAGTGCTCTTAAGGAAATTACCAACCAAACTTGGTGATCCGGGTCGTTTCTTGATTCCTTGCAACTTCCCCGGGGTATAGAATTGTATGGCTCTAGCCGCCTAGGCGCTAGTATCAACTTAATGCCTCTAAGCGTTTGGAAACAATTGTCTTTACCCGAGCTAGTCCCCACACGAATGACTTTGGAATTAGCTAACCGTACGGTTGCTTATCCAGTGGGGATAGCCGAAGACATCTTCGTTGGTTTCGACAATTTCGCCTTTCCGGCGGATTTTGTTGTCGTTGACTACGAGATGGACCCCCGTGTTCCATTAATCATTGGACGTCCATTCCTGAGGACCGGTCGCACTCTCATTGATGTAGCCGCGGGCGAATTAATAACAAGAGTTGGTGACGATAAAATCGTCTTCAACATGGGTAAACTTTCTAAGCAGCCTTCTGAAAATGAGAGCGTTAATTTCATTGACGTTCTTGATGAGGCTTGTGAAGAACATTTCAAAGACGCTTGTAAAAGTGGTTCTTCTTCTCTTCCCATTGTTGAGACTGTTGCCTCTATTGCTCCATCACTAACTCCATTTGGAGAAAGTGATTTCATCTTGAAAGAATTTGAAGCAACTTTGGGAGATGTGGACTTAAAATATGATGATTCTCCCTCCAATTGGGATGAAGACATTCGTACCATTAAGAAACTTCTCAATAAGGACCATATTTCCCCACAGTCTCCTAAGGATATCTCTATCGATGAACCGAATTTGACTACGCCTTACATCGAGAATCCTCCGGATTTACTGCTTCTTAGACGGTTTCTCCGGGTATTTTCAAATTCCCATCAATCCTAAAGACCAATAGAAAACCACATTCACTTTTCCTTATGGAACATTTGCTTATAAAAGAATGCCTTTCGGCTTATGCAATGCTCTTGGGACATTCCAAAGGTGTATGATGGCTATCTTCCATGACATGGTTGAAGAAACTATGGAAGTCTTCATGGATGATTTCTCGGTTTATGGTAATTGTTTCTCTCATTGCCTTGCCAATTTGGAACGCATGCTTAAGCGGTGCGAAGACATTCGCCTTGTTCTAAATTGGGAAAAATGTCATTTCATGGTAAAAGAAGGCATTGTTCTTGGACATAACATCTCAAAAGCCGGTCTTGAAGTCGACCGTGCTAAAGTCGATGTTATTACTAAATTGCCTACACCTTCAACCGTGAAGGGTGTGAGAAGTTTCCTCGGTCATGCGGGCTTCTATCGTCGATTCATTCAGGATTTCTTTAAAATCGCTCGCCCGATGACCCACCTCTTGGAAAAAGATACTCCTTTTATCTTTTCAAAAGAGTGTCTTGAATCCTTCAATCTTCTTAAGGACAAGCTAACTAAGGCACCGGTCTTGGTTACCCCTAATTGGAGCTACCTTTTGAATTGATGTGTGATGCTAACGACTTTGCTATTGGAGCGGTTTTGGGCCAAAGAGTGAACAAACACTTCCAACCAATCCATTATGCTAGCAAGACAATGACGGGGGCTCAATTGCATTATACCACTACCGAAAAAGAGCTTTTAGCTGTAGTGTATGCTTTTGAGAAGTTCCGCCCCTATCTTGTCCTTTCTACCACCATCGTGTATACCGATCATTCCTCGTTGAAGTACTTGTTGACTAAACAAGATTCTAAGCCAAGACTTCTTCGCTGGGTTTTGCTCCTTCAAGAATTCAACATTGAAATTCGTGACAAGAAGGGAGCGGAAAACCTAGCCGCGGATCATCTAAGTAGACTTGAGGATCCTTATCAAGGGGATCATCCGAATAAAGAGATCAATGACTCTTTTCCCCTTGAAGCCTTAATGTCTATTAATCTAAATCTTGTTGACACCCCGTGGTTTGCGGACATTGCAAACTACTTAGCGGATGGAATTCTCAAGGAAGGGTTAACATCCCAACAAAAGAAAAAGTTCTTTAAAGATATTGAACATTATTTCTGGGACGACCCTTACCTTTTCAAACAATGTGCGGATCTTGTCTACTCTGGGTTTTATTGGCCCACCATTTATCATGACGCTCATGAAATGGTTAAACATTGTGATGCTTGCCAAAGACAAGGCAAGATCACACATAAAGATGAGATGCCTCAAAATTTCATACAAGAATGTGAAATCTTTGATGTATGGGGCATCGACTTTATGCGGCCATTTCCATCATCTAAAGGGAAAAAGTACATCCTCGTAGCCGTTGACTACGTTTCTAAATGGGTTGAAGCTAAGGCTCTCCCTATGAATGATGCGAGGGTGGTTGTGAACTTTCTAAAGCAACTTTTTGCTCGATTCGGTGTTCCTCGTGCTATAATCAGTGACCGCAGGACTCATTTTTGCAATGATCAATTTTCAAGAGTCATGGCTAAGTATGGTGTCAATCATCGTCTTTCCACCGCTTATCATCCTCAAACCAATGCTCAAGCCGAGATATCTAACCGCAGATTGAAGCGTATTCTGGAGCGTACTGTGGGAGAGCATCGTGCCTCATGGGCCGATAAGTTAGATGATGCTTTGTGGGCTTTCTGTATCGCTTATAAGACCCCGATTGGTTGTACACCTTATCTTCTTGTGTATGGGAAAGCATGCCACCTCCCTATCGAGCTGGAACATAAGGCATACTAGGCCTTGAAGTGGGCTAACTTCGACATCAACAAAGCCGGTGATCTTCGCAAGATTCAACTCAACGAGCTTAATGAATTGCGGAATGAAGCTTACGAGAACTCATTGATCTACAAGGAGAGGACCAAGATCATCCATGATGCAAGGATTAAGAACCGAGAGTTCCACGTTGGTGATCAAGTCTTACTTTTTAACTCTCGGTTGAAGATCTTCTCGGGCAAGTTGAAGAGCCGCTGGTCTGGTCCATTCACCGTCGCCAAAGTCTTCCCATATGGCACCATTGAGCTTTCTCATCCAAATGGGCCCAATTTTAAGGTGAATGGCCAGCACGTGAAGTTGTACTTTGGTGAGGACATCTCTCATGAGATGATTCCATCCCTCACCACGTTTCCCATGAACTAGTTTTGGGTCGAGTCAGGCTCGTGACTCGGTTATAAAAAACAAGTGCTTCTCGGAGGCACCCCGTGATCTATCTTTATCTGTTTTTATAATAAGTGTAGGGGGAGACCCTTGTATGTGTTTGTTGTCTTTTTTCTTATCATGTGCAGAGACTTGAGCTTTCAAAGATGCATTCTTGATGACTTTTGACGACCCGTGATTCCGTGTACCCGTCTTCCTAGTTCTATCCTAAACTCTTTTGATTCTCTATTTTATATTCTTCAATATTAAAATAGGAATCACTTTAGTTGTTGATAGGTGTGAAAACACCCATCCTTTTACCATTTATTTCTGGCTAAAACGAAACCAAAACACGTATTTAATGTCATTTGTTTAGAATTATGCGTGGTTTTTGTGTTTATTGTGTTTTTAGAGTCAACCGGATGAATATTGAAGAAAACATGGGATTGCACGGGTTTTGTCGAAGAAAAAGACTCAAGACGAAGTCTATTGTCCAATAGATGCAAAAGATTTGAAGTCATTGTGCCTATTTGAAGATTTATCGAAGAAAAGGGCCAAAGATGGAAGATTCATATATGTCGAAGAACTCGAGTCTATTAAATAAAAGATTATAAGACGAGTTGGAATTATTCACCGACACTTCTCAAAATCCAAAGTCGGAAACGTTTATTTAAAAGAAACGTAAAGACTAAAGAAGAAAGAAGAAAAGAAGCCCATTCACAAGCCCACAAGAGACGCCTATAAATAGGACTTCACTTCACAAATTTAGAGGCTAGTTAGTCTTTGTTTAGTTTTAGTTTTTCACTCTCTCTAGTTTTAGAGAGAGAAAGTTCTCAACTTTCTCTCACTAGTTTTCATCTTTCTTTCTTTCAAGATTAAACTTTTGTATTGTTTTTCATTAATCAAGTTTAAATTCAAGCTTTTAATCTTTAATCTCATTCTACCTTTCTTGATTTTAGTTAACTTTTGGTGCAAAATACATTTGATCCATGTTGTTCTTAATGTTTTTGTGCTTAAAAAGTTAATCTTTTTGTTCCTACATAAGCTTTCATTTGATTAAGCTTTAAGATTCTTGTGCTTATTGGCTTATTTACATGTTAAGTTTATTTACTTTTTATAAGTTTTCTTAAAAAGTTTATCTTTTTATCATTTGATTTATGAGTTTGCTTATTTGAAGTTTAGATAAGTTGTTATTTGAGCTTATTTGATCCGTTTCATATTAGATTCGTTCTAGTTTTGGAGTTAGCTTAATCAAATAGCTTATTTCCTTAGCTTTTATTTCGGATCCAAAGGTTATCGGAAAGGGTAAAACCCTTTTCCGATTTGTTCATTCCGACCGGACCCCCCCTTTATTCCAATCACCCGATCGGAAAAGGGTTTTTAAGTATTCCGATTGGCATGTTTTTGCTACTTTCCGATTGTGACTTGTTTGTAGAAGATTCTGATTTTCACTCCCCCTATTCCGATCACCTAATCGGAAGAGGGTTTTGAGATATTCCAACGGGAGGTATTTTGGTGTATTCCGATCTGGGCATTAGTTCTTGATATTCTGATTGGGGACATTGACATACATTCCGATCTGAACATTTTCAAGTATTCCGATTTGACTTATTTGTGTAATATTCCGATCAGCTCATTTGGGTCATTCCGATCTGACTTATTTTGACTTATTCCGATTAGGGTTCTTTTTATGCCATTCCGATTGAGACTGTTTCCAAACATTCCGATTAGGTTGTTTCTAAGACATTCCGACGAGGGGTTTAGTGGTATTCCGATTTGGCTATTTCCCAACTGTTTAATTTCTTGTTTTCGCAAAGTTTCAAGTTTTAGATTTACTAAGTGTTCAAGTATTTTTCTAATATAGTCTTTAAGTTTTCAAGCATTTATTTTTGAAACTCGTCTTTTTAGTTTAATCTTTAAAACTCTTTTCACTCAACGACATTTACATTTATTTACTATTAGTTTAAAATAGATAAACAAACCAACACCTTTTTATTAACCAAGAACAAATCATTCCACTTTGAACCGTGATCAATTCGAGAGGATACCGAGATTAATCTTGAACCCATACAAAACGCGTGTATCAAATGGCGCAGCTGTCGGCTCTTCTCGTTAAGATTAACAGTTTTTTGTGAGAACTTGGATTTTGGGATCCGTTCACCGTGAACGTTACTTTTTCATAAAAACTTTCAAAAAACCCAAACAAATACAAAATTTTCAAAAATACAAAAAAAAAATTAAAAAACAATAAAAACCAAAAATATTTCTTGTTTGCTTTGTTAGTTCTTTTGCAGGTGCATGCGTACACGATCAACGTCTATCAAGAGCCCGAGCCTCTCGAAGACTTAGACATGGCCGGTGTACAAAACTACAACAATAACCCACCTCTCAATAACAATAATAACAACAATAACAATCCACCTCTCAACAACAATAATAACAACAACAACAATGAGCCTCTACCAGACAATCGCTCGATGATTGAACTTCTGCAAGCACATGTAGATGGCAACAATGATCCAGTTGTCATACCCGCGATTGCAGCCAACAATTTTGAGCTCAAATCCGGTTTTATCCAGATGGTCTCTGCTCAACCATTCTTGGGGCGTACCATTGATGATCCACATGACCACATCACGAGATTCTTGCAACTCACGAATACGGTCAAATTCAATGGTGTTCCACAAGAGGTAATCCGTTTACAACTTTTTCCCTTCTCATTAGAGGGACAAGCCCGGCATTGGCTTGCTAAGGAACCGCCACAAAGTATTCTTACGTGGACGGATTTGGAGACCAAATTTATCAACTACTTTTTCCCACCCTCTCGTACTACCGCTTTGCCGAATGAAATCATTAATTTTGAACAAAAGTACGATGAGTCTTTTAGTGAATCTTGGGACCGTTTCAAAGATCTTTTAAGAAAATTCCCACAACATGGCTTTACCAAAGTGCACCAAATTAACACTTTTTATAATGGTTTAAGCATGAATGACCAAGATTCACTAAACAGTGCGTCGGGGGTAATATTTTGGTTAAGACTTCCAATGCTGCTTGGGATATCATTGAGAATAAGTCTCGTGTGCAAACCAAGAGTGTGCGGACCAATGTCGCTAGTGCTAGTGCTAGTGACAGCGACAAGCGACTTGACAAAATCACTACGCTTCTTGAATCGCTTTTACCCACACCGCTAACAACACCAACAGCATCAACGTTAAAAACGCTCACGACGCTCAAGTCAATGCTGTTAGCCAACCATGTGAGATATGCGGGGGACCTCATTCTTACACCACTTGTACTGCCACCCAAGACTACCCTTCTGAGAATGTGAATGCAGCATACGGTACCTATCCTCCGGCCGCTTATCAAGCTCGTCCTCAAGGTGACCGTAACTTGCTTAGCTATCGCTCTAACAACTTTCTTTCCCCATAGGGTTTTCCTCCTAACAACCCAAACCAACAACAAAACCTCAATCGCCCTCCTCAACAACAACAACAACCTCGTACACCATACATACCACCTCACAAACAACCATATCAACCTCAAAGAAACAACCAAGTTTAACAACAAACTGCTTATCAACCACCCGCCTACAATGCTCCTCCCAACCAACCCACCGCATTACCTCAAGATATTGGAACCTACATGAGGACTAATGATGTGATCGTGGACAATCTCCAGCGGGAAGTGCTCAACTTGAAAGCAGACATGGTGAAACAAGGGAACGATCTGCGAGCTGATATGAGAAACACTTTGGCCAGTCAAATGAATGACTTAAGGAACATGATGCCTAGTTTCTTCCAAGGTAATCAACCCTCTTCTCCGGGTACTCTTCCGAGTAACACCGTTGCGAATCCAAGAGGGGAGATGAAAGCAATCATGACTCGCAGTGGCAAAGGTACCAAGGAACCCGAGCTTCCTATACCTCCACCGGTGATTGTGACTAAGGAAAACGAGTCACCTGCTCCTATTCCTCATCCTTCTACTTCTCCAATTTCTCCACCTCTTACTTCTACCCCTCCTCCACCCAAGGATGTGAGTGATCCTTCGATCCCAAAGCCTTCCTCTTCTTCCGATATACCTTATCCATCAAGGTTGAGGAAAGAGAAGCTCAAAAGCAAGGATGATATTCAACTTTCGAACTTTCTTAAAATGTTTAAACAATTGAATTTTAACATCTCCTTCGCTGAGGCTCTCGCTCACATGCCCAAATACACGAAAATATTCAAAGATCTTCTTAGCGACAAGGAGAAGCTTCTTGATATTGCTAAAACCCATCTTAATGAGAATTGCTCTGCAGTGCTCCTAAGGAAATTGCCAGCCAAGCTTGGTGATCCGGGTCGTTTCTTAATCCCTTGCAACTTCCCGGGAGTAGAGAATTGCATGGCCCTAGCCGATCTAGGTGCCAGTATTAACTTAATGCCTCTAAGCGTTTGGAAGCAATTATCTCTCCCTAAGCTAGTCCCCACCAAAATGACTTTGTAATTAGCTAACCGTACGGTTGCTTATCCAGTGGGGATAGCCGAAGACGTCTTTGTAGGAGTCGACAAATTCACTTTTCCTGCCGATTTCGTCGTCGTCGACTACGATATGGACCCTCGTGTGCCATTAATTGTGGGTCGTCCATTCTTCAGGACCGGTCGCACTCTCATCGATGTTGAAGCTGGTGAGCTTATCATGAGAGTGGGTGACGATAAAATTGTCTTCAACATGGGAAAGCTTTCTAAACAGCCTTACTCTAACAAGAGTGTTAATTGTATTGACGTTCTTGATGAGGCTTGTGAAGAACACTTCAAAGATGCTTGTAAAAGTATTCCTACCTCTCTTCCCAATGTTGAGACCGTTTCCTCTATTGACTCATCACTATCTCTATTTGGAGAAAGTGATTTCCTTTGGAAAGATTTGGAAGCCACCATGGGAGATGTGAACTTAGAACATGACGATTCTCCCACCGATTAGGATGAAGATCTTCGCCTCATTGAGAACCTTCTTAAAGAAGACAATATTTCCCCACCATCTCCCACGGTTATTGCTATCGATGCTCCGACTTTGAAAACGCCTCCCATCGAAAATCCTCCGGATTTAGAACTTAAGGAGTTGCCGCCCCATCTCGAGTACGTGTTCCTTGAAGAAGAGAAGAAGTCGCCCGTCATCATTGCTAAGGACTTGAACGAAGTAGAGAAATCTCGCCTCATCGTCGTGCTTAAAGATCATAAGAAGGCAATTGCTTGGAAAATTTCCGATATCCGCGGAATTGATCCGAACTTTTGTACAAACAAGATTCTCATGGAAGATGACTTTAAACCCGCAATCCAGAGCCAAAGAAGGGTTAATCCTCGCATTCATGACGTCATCAAACAAGAGGTTATCAAACTTCTTGATGCCGGCTTGATTTACCCTATTTCGGATTCGCCATGGGTAAGTCCCGTCCATTGTGTGCGAAAGAAGGGCGGAATAACCGTTGTTCCCAATGAACACAACGAGTTGATTCCCACTCGTCTCGTTACTGGGTGGAGAGTTTGCATCGATTATCGCAAGCTCAATGATGCCACGAGAAAAGATCACTTTCCGCTTCCTTTCATGGATCAAATGCTCGAGCGTCTTGCGGGTAATGACTATTACTGCTTCTTAGACGGTTTCTCCGGGTATTTTCAAATTCCCATCGATCCTAAAGACCAAGAAAAGACCACATTCACTTGTCCCTACGGAACATTTGCTTACACGTATGCCTTTTGGTTTATGCAATGCTCCTAGGACGTTCCAAAGGTGTATGATGGCTATCTTCCATGACATGGTGGAAGACACTATGGAAGTATTCATGGATGATTTCTCGGTTTATGGCGATTCTTTCTCTGCTTGCCTTGCCAATTTAGAACGTATACTTAAGCGGTGTGAAGACACTCGCCTTGTTCTTAATTGGGAAAAATGCCATTTCATGGTAAAAGAGGGCATCGTCCTAGGACACAAGATCTCCAAAGCCGGTCTTGAAGTAGACCGTGCTAAAGTCGATGTTATCGCTAAGTTGCCTCCACCTTCAACCGTGAAGGGTGTGAGAAATTTCCTGGGTCATGCGGGCTTCTACCGTCGCTTTATCAAAGATTTTTCGCAAATCGCTCGCCCGATGACCCATCTCTTGGAAAAAGATACTCCTTTTATCTTTTCCAAAGAGTGTCTTGAAGCCTTCAACTTGCTTAAGGATAAGCTAACTAAGGCACCCGTCTTGGTTACCCCTAATTGGGAGCTTCCCTTTGAGTTGATGTGCGATGCTAGTGACTATGCTATTGGAGCGGTTCTGGGACAAAGAGTGAACAAACACTTCCAACCGATCCATTACGCTAGCAAGACAATAACGGGGGCCCAATTGCATTACACGACAACCGAAAAAGAGCTTCTAGCTGTTGTCTATGCTTTTGAAAAATTTCGCCCCTATCTTGTCCTTTCCACCACAATCGTGTACACCGATCATTCTGCATTGAAGTACTTGTTAACTAAGCAAGATTCTAACCAAGACTTCTTCACTGGGTTTTGCTACTCCAAGAATTTAAAATCGAAATTCGTGATAAGAAGGGCGCCGAAAACCTAGCCGCGGATCATCTCAGTAGACTTGAGGATCCTTAACAGGGGGATCATCCGAACAAAGAGATCAATGACTCTTTTCCCCTGGAGACCTTAGTGTCTATCAACTCGACCTCTGATGAAACCCCGTGGTTTGCGGACATTGCAAACTACTTGGCGGGTGGAATTCTCGTTGACGGGTTAACATCCCAACAAACGAAGAAGTTCTTCAAAGACATTAAGACTTACCTTTGGGATGACCCGTATCTTTTCAAACAATGTGCCGACTTGATTATTCACCGATGTGTTGATGGACCGGCAACTTTAGAAATCCTTGACGTTTGCCACAAAGGACCCACCGGTGGTCACTTTGGTCCCAACTACACCGCCAAAAAAGTGTTTGACTCGGGATTTTATTGGCCCACCATCTATCGTGACGCTCACGAGATGGTTAAACGTTGTGATGCTTGCCAAAAACAAGGCAAGATTACACATAAAGACGAGATGCCTCAGAATTTCATTCAAGAATGTGAAATGTTTGATGTTTGGGGTATCGACTTTGTAGGGCCATTCCCTTCCTCTAAAGGAAACAAATACATCCTTGTAGTCGTTGACTACGTTTCAAAATGGGTTGAAGCCAAAGCTTTACCCACTAATGACGTAAGGGTGGTTTGTAACTTTTTGAAATCGCTATTCGCTAGATTCAGTGTGCCTCGTGCCATTATTAGTGATCGTGGGACTCATTTTTGCAATGACCAATTCGCAAGAGTCATGGCTAAGTATGGTGTCAATCATCGTCTTTCTACCGCCTATCACCCACAAACTAATGGCCAGGCTGAAATCTCTAACCGAGGATTAAAGCGAATTCTTGAAAGAACCGTGGGAGAGCATCGTGCCTCATGGGCTGATAAACTTGATGATGCTTTTTGGGCTTTTCGTACCGCATACAAGACTCCGATTGGTTGTACACCATATCGTCTCGTGTACGGAAAGGCGTGCCACCTCCCCCATTGAGTTGGAGCACAAGGCTTACTGGGCCTTGAAGTGGGCTAATTTTGATATCAACAAAGCCGGTGACCTACGTAAGATCCAACTCAATGAGCTCAATGAACTCTGTAACGAGGCTTATCAAAATTCTTTGATCTATAAGGAAAATACTAAGCTCATTCACGACTCCAAGATTAAAAACCGAGAGTTCCAAGTTGGAGACAAATTTTTTCTCTTTAACTCTCGGTTGAAAATCTTTTCGGGCAAGCTGAAATCTCGTTGGTTCGGCCCATTCACCATTGCCCAAATTTTTCCATATGGTACTCTCGAGCTCGCTCAACCTAATGGACCTAATTTTAAGGTGAATGGCCAACGAGTGAAGTTGTACTTTGGTGCGGACATCTCTCATGAGATGATTCCATCCCTCACCACGTTCCCCATGAAATAATTTTGGGTCGAGTCAGGCTCGTCACTCGGTTATCAAAAACAAGCGCTCCTCGGGAGGCAGCCCGAGTATCTATCCTTTTCTGTTTTAACCTCCTAAGTGTAGGGGGCCTCTATAGGTGTTTGTATTTGTGTGGTGATGTGATTACATGGATGAATGCACTTTTGGAACCTTTGAAGAACCGTGCTCCCGTGTTATCCGAAATCCGGTTCTATCTCTCAACTATCGTGATTCAATTTTCTTCATACTCATATTTGAAATTGATCACTTTAGTCGTCTCTTCCTTAACTTGATTTAACCAGCGTGCACAATGTCATAAGTGTAGGGGAGACTTTTCCCACATGCTTAAACATTGAGGACAATGTTTATCTTAAGTGTAGGGGGACTTCTATCGAAGTTTTAAGTGGACTTTTCCATGAAAATGCCTTCATTTAACCAGAAAATCATCTTTTTCGACATTTTTCAAATTTTTTATTAACTTTGGCCATTTAGTCGTAATTTTTTTTATCGTTGCTTTCATATGTATATATCCCACAATAAAGTCAAAAATTTTAATAAAGTGATGTAGCTAGTTTAGAAGTCTTTGATATATTAGGCCCGTTGCGATTATTTTGACTCAACCCGAATAGACTTGTCCAAGTTTATTCTAGCTAGTATCCTTAACCATGTAGACCTTAATTGGTTTATTAGGCTAAGCATCCACGAGTCTCATTACTTGAGATTTTAAATTGTGGAGAACGAGAAATGATAGAGTCAATTATAAGTCGGTATTCTTGCACAAGCTCACTTGGTGTAATTATTTGCCTATTCTCCCATCGCTTGTTAATAAATTTATCTGCAATAAGTAAGGACGTACGATTTGAAAAGTTACTTAGCTTCTAGCCCAAGATCGTTTAAAAGTTGCTCGGTAATGATAAGAGTTCATAACCAAGGCATAACTTATGAAGCAGGGCGCGAAGATTGGCGAGTCTGAAAAGGCCCTAACAAGGCATGAGGATTCCATTTTATTGCTAAAGATCCAAGGTGATGTGAAAAGCATTATTCCCAAAATCAATATGAAGGATCAAGACTCACGACGAAAAGCAATCAACTCCCATAAAGATCATGGAGAAGTCTATCCGAAAAGACCCTCAAGGTATGAGGATAAATAGATCCAAGTCCGAAAAGGAGGCGGATCATTGTATCTCAAAATCCCAATTAGAGATTGAAGAAATAATCATGAAGTCGTGGTCAACAAAGTTGGAGTACCCCTCAAAAGTCTCCAAGTGAAGAAACTCTATTAACGATGAGAAGACCATTATCTCAAGCACGTCTCTCAAGATATGAAGTATGAAGTACATGCCAAATATCGGCCAGAGAAAGGTCTCAAATCGTGAACTGAGTTATGCCAAGATATGAACTTTTTGATATCCCGAGAAGCAGTTTTAAGAGATTTTATCCTTTAGCTAACTATTGATCAAATCGTCCTACTTTGCTTTCAGCCTAAATAAACTATCGAAATAAGTCCAAAAATGCATCTTCATGATCATTCTAAGACAAAAATAAAATATAAGAGATACACCTAGGAATAAGGGAGTTTAAGCATTTAATTAAGCCATGTGTGTAAGTGTTTGATTTGCTAACTTATAATAACAATGATCTCGTTTTTAAGCTTGGTTTAGGGAACGTGAAACTTGAGGGTGATAAATCTTCGCAGCACCGAAGCCCTAATGTAAGTCCTTGATCTCTTTGCAAGTTATTTCCATATAGCTATTTTCAAGTGAAAATGGTTTTCTATCCTTTTGATTACTTTAAAGTTTTAATTTCTCTTAGTACTTTAATTTTTGTAGTATGTTAATAAGGCCAAGGTTGATTGATTATGAGAAAAGTGTAAAATTTCTTTATCACTAAGCATTGCATGAGCGCATGGCAATGGTTAAGTGTAGGGGATTTGATTGGTGTGAAAACACCCATCCTTTTACCACTTATTTCTGGCTAAAACGAAACCAAAACACGTATTTAATGTCATTTGTTTGGAATTATGCGTGGTTTTTGTGTTTATTGTGTTTTCAGAGTCAACCGGATGAATATTGAAGAAAACATGGGATTGCACAGGTTTTATCGAAGAAAAAGACTCAAGACGAAGTCTATTGTCCAAGAGATGCAAAAGATTTGAAGTCATTGTGCCTATTTGAAGATTTATCGAAGAAAAGGGCCAAAGATGGAAGATTCATATATGTCGAAGAACTCGAGTCTATTAAATAAAAGATTATAAGACGAGTTGGAATTATTCACCGACACTTCTCAAAATCCAAAGTCGGAAACGTTTATTTAAAAGAAACGTAAAGACTAAAGAAGAAAGAAGAAAAGAAGCCCAAAACCAAGCCCATTCACAAGCCCACAAGAGACGCCTATAAATAGGACTTCACTTCATAAATTTAGAGGCTAGTTAGTCTTTGTTTAGATTTAGTTTTTCACTCTCTCTAGTTTTAGAGAGAGAAAGTTCTCAACTTTCTCTCACTAGTTTTCATCTTTCTTTATTTCAAGATTAAACTTTTGTATTGTTTTTCATTAATCAAGTTTAAATTCAAGATTTTAATCTTTAATCTCATTCTACCTTTCTTGATTTTAGTTAACTTTTGGTGCAAAATACATTTGATCCGTGTTGTTCTTAATGTTTTTGTGCTTAAAAAGTTAATCTTTTTGTTCCTACATAAGCTTTCATTTGATTAAGCTTTAAGATTCTTGTGCTTATTGGCTTATACATGTTTAGTTTATTTACTTTTTATAAGTTTTCTTAAAAAGTTTATTTTTTTATCATTTGATTTATGAGTTTGCTTATTTGAAGTTTAGATAAGTTGTTATTTGAGCTTATTTGATCCGTTTCATATTAGATTCGTTCTAGTTTTGGAGTTAGCTTAATCAAATAGCTTATTTCCTTAGCTTTTATTTCGGATCAAAAGGGTATCGGAAAGGGTAAAACCCTTTTCCGATTTGTTCATTCCGACCGGACCCCCCTTTATTCCGATCACCCGATCGGAAAAGGGTTTATAAGTATTCCGATTGGCATGTTTTTGCTACTTTCCGATTGTGACTTGTTTGTAGAAGATTCCGATTTGCACTCCCCCTATTCCGATCACCTAATCGGAAGAGGGTTTTGAGATATTCCGACGGGAGGTATTTTGGTGTATTCCGATCTGGGCATTAGTTCTTGATATTCCGATTGGGGACATTGACATACATTCCGATCTGATCATTTTCAAGTATTCCGATTTGACTTATTTGTGTAATATTCCGATCAGCTCATTTGGGTCATTCCGATCTGACTTATTTTGACTTATTCCGATTAGGGTTCTTTTTATGCCATTCCGATTGAGACTGTTTCCAAACATTCCGATTAGCTTGTTTCTAAGACATTCCGACGAGGGGTTTAGTGGTATTCCGATTTGGCTATTTCCCAACTGTTTAATTTCTTGTTTTCGCAAAGTTTCAAGTTTTAGATTTACTAAGTGTTCAAGTATTTTTCTAATATAGTCTTTATGTTTTCAAGCATTTATTTTTGAAACTCGTCTTTTTAGTTTAATCTTTAAAACTCTTTTCACTCAACGACATTTACATTTATTTACTATTAGTTTAAAATAGATAAACAAACCAACACCTTTTTATTAACCAAGAACAAATCATTCCACTTTGAACCGTGATCAATTCGAGAGGATATCGAGATTAATCTTGAACCCATACAAAACGCGTGTATCAGTTGTCGCTTCCTTAGCAAGATTTAAACAACGTGCACAATGTCCTATGTGTAGGGGAGTTCACTCCCACATGCTTAAACATTGAGGACAATGTTTATATTAAGTGTAGGGGGACTTCTATCGAAGTTAAGTGGGCTTTTCCTTGTATTTGTCCTCATTATAACCGGAAAATTGGTTTTTCGACATTTTTCAAAATTTTTTATATATTTTGGCCTAGTAGTATAGTAGTATTCTCCTTTGTTATCGTTATTTACTTTCCTTGCTTAAATAAAGTTTAATAAGGTGGTTTTAAATTTTTCAAAGTCGTGAATATTTTGACTCAACCCGAGTTTACTTATCTAAGTTTACTCTAGCTAGTATCCTTAACGTGTTTAAGTCAAGTTTTGCTAGGCTTTTATATAGGGAGCTTTAAAACGCGAAAGTCTTAACTCTCACGGGTTAAGAACAAGAACTTCTCGCAAGTTCCTATAATTGATCCTAGAAAGTCGTTTATCAAGGGAACTTTAAAATGCGAATTCTAAACTTGAAAGAGTCTAAGAAATTGCAAAATCCTATAGATGACTTGAAAACCCAAAACTTTGATTTAATTGGCTAAGCATCCACGAGTCTCATTCCTTGAGATTTTAAATTATGGAGAACGAGAGATGATAGAGTCAATTATAAGTTTAGTGTTCTTTCGTGAATTTATGTGAGTTGATTATAAGCCTATTCTCCCATCGCTTGTTAATAAATTTATCTGCAATAAATAAGGTTGTACGATTTGAAAAGTTACTTAGCTTCTAGCCCAAGATCGTTTAAAAGTTGCTTGGTATTAATTAGAGTTCATAGCCAAGGCATAACTTATTTAAGCGGGATGCGAAGATTGGCGAGTCCGAAAAGGCCCTAACAAGGCATGACGGCTACATTTTGTTGCTAAAGATCCGAAAGTTATGTGAATAATCATTTATCAAAAATCAATATGAAGGATCGAGACACACGACGAAAAGCAAAAACTCCCCAAAAGATCATTGAGAATTCTATCCAAAAAGGCCCTAACAAGGTATGAGGATAAATAAATCCAAGTCCTAAAAGGAGGCGGATCGTTGTATATCAAAGTCCAAAATAAAGATTGGAGAAAAATGAAGAAGTCGTGGTCCATATATGAAGAATTTCTCAAAACGTTCAAGTGAAGAAATTCCTATTATGAAGAGAAGACCATAATTTCATGACCGTCTCTCAAAGATTTGAAGTATGAAGTCGCTGCCAAATATCGGTCCGAGAAAGGTCTCAAATCGTGAAGCGAGTTATGCCAAGATATGAACTTTATGAGGTCCCGAGAAGCAGTTTTAAGAGATTTTTTCCTTTAGCTAACTATTGATTAAATCGTTCGCTTTATTTTCGGCCTAAATAAGTATCGAAATAAGTCGAACAATGCATCATCGTGATCATTCAAGACAAAATTAAAATATAAGAGATACACCTAGAAATAAGGGAGTCTAAGTAAATATTGAGCCACATGAGTTCGTGTTAGTTTGCTAACTTATAATAACAATGATCTCGTTTTTAAGCTTGGTATGGGGAACGTGAAACTTGAGGATGATAAACGTTCATGGCAGCCAAAACCCAATGTAAGTCTTTGATTTCTTTACTTGTTTATATCTTTTTTTTTCTCAAATGTTTAGTAATTAATAAAGGCCAAGGTGGGTTATTTATTATGGAAAATGTAAACCGTGCTTTAAAATTAATGCATTGCATGAGGGCATTGCAATGGTCAAGTGTAGGGGATTTAACAAGTGTGAAAACACTTATCCTTTTACCACTTATTTCCAATAATAACAAGACCAAAACGTGTAATTTATGTCGTAAAAGTCGGAATTATGCATGGTTTGTGTTGTTATTGTGTTTTAGGACCAAAAGATGAAAAAGGAAGAAAACACGGGCTTTCACGGGCTTTTATCAAAGAAAACAAGAAAAGACGAAGTCAAAAGATCAAGAGTGCAAAAGAACGGAAGTCCAAAGCCTATTCTGAAGATTTATCGAAGAAAAAGTCTAAAGACGGAAGTTTAATGAAGTCGAAGAACTCAAGTCTAATTATAGAAGAAAAATTATAAGACGAGTTCAAATCCCGAGATGACGTCAAGAAAGACAAAGAGTTAAATCGAGTCGAGAAGAAAGAAAGAGGAGGCAACAGATGCACTCCCCATTTTCCCTATAAATACCCTCCTAATCACATTAGGAGGGGGCTTAGCTAGTTTTGGTTTTTTCATTTTTCCTTTCTAGTTTTTAGAGAGAGAAAGTTCCCAACTTTCTCTCACTAAGTTTTCATCTTTTCTTTTAAGATTAAGTTCTTTTTAATTCTTGTATTTGGATTTCATGTAATTACAAGTTCAAGTTAAGCCTTTTGTTCTTAAATCTTTTTCTACATATCTTGGTTTACTTTAATCTTTGATCCGAATGTTATACTTCATACAGTTTGGTTGATTTGATGATTTCGTGATTAAAAGGTTAATCTTTCTATTCCTACATAAGCTTTCATACGGTTTAAGCTATAAGCTCTTTTTGCTTATTGGCTTATTTCATGTTTTTAGCTTATTGCTTTTCGGATTACTTAAAAGGTTTAGTCTTTTTAAAGTTTCTTTTATAAAGTTTATGATTTTCATGTTTTCAAAAGTTGACAAATTTATGCTTAGTGAGTTGTTTAAGATTCGGTTAAGTTAGCTTATTGAACGTGCTTATTGAGTTTTTAGTTTACCTTCATTTTCGGATTAAGTCTTGTGTTCATCGCAAAATTGGGGATTCAAACATTCCGATTGATTGCTTATTTGTATCGCAATAACCAACTTTGGTTCTACTTTGCGATAGCTTGGTTTTACCCCCTTATTCCGATCTGGGATTGCGATCGCTCATTGCGATCGCATATTCCGACGGAACATAGGGTTTCTTTGAGTCAAAACTCTGCCCAATTTTAGTTTGTAACATTCCGATAGAATCATATTGCGACAGAAACATTCCGATACCTTGTATTCCGATCTGGACTTTGCGATTGAACAACTTTGCGACAGAATTGTTTTAAATATATTCCGATAGCTTTGTCACTTCTTACATTCCGATGGTGTTGTTTTCCGATAGCAATGACTTAATTATTCCGATGGTTCTAATTTTGGTGCATTCTGATAGAAAGGACTTGTTGCATTCTGATAGATTGAGCTTTTAAGTTTTAAAGTTTTACAAAGTTTTAAGTTCTAAATTTACTTGTTAAGCTTTTAATCATTTACATTTTACTCAACGACAATTATTTGCTTTTAGTTTAAAAATAGATAATCAACAAACCTTTTTATTTTCCACCAAGAACAATTGAGTCGCACTTTCAACCAATAATCAATTCGAAAAGATCGGAACAAAATTATTTTATACTTGGCCAAAACTCTTGTATTAGTCTTTTCCAAAACAACTTATTTCTTTTTCCAGCTTATTGAGTGTGCTTATTTGAAATCTTTTTGTTGATTAAGCTTAGTTTAGGGATTTAAAACCTTTTGCAACTTGAATCAGCTCTTGAAGTGGTCTAGAACTCGAAAACGACTATTTTGTCGTTTTGTGTAAAGAGCTAATATTAAGTTTTTGCAAGTTCGTTTATTCTCGACTCAAGACAAATTGAAAGGCCTACTAATATAAAGCTTTAAATTTTTTTTGGTTGTTAAAGGGTTATTTGGATTCTAGATCTAATTCAAACAAGCACGTAAAAAGAGAAAATATTATTTAGCTATTTATCCGTAAAAGAAAGTGCATGTACCAATTAATATTCACAAAGTACAAGTTTCTAATGTATGAAAATAAAATTGCTTGAAATGTAAACAAAATGAAAGTGTAGGGACTAAATGTGCAAAATCATAAACTAAATGGACCAATTATGAAAATTATAACAACTAGTCAAACCAACTTAACAAACTTGAAAAATGTCTAACTAAAATTGTAACAAATGGAAATATAAGGACTAACTTTTGCAAAACCTAAAAAGATGGATGTTTAGAATTGATTACAAACTCTTTCAAAAACTAAGGACCAAAATGCAAATAAAACTAATACTTTCACAAAAACGGGTTAAGTGACTTGAATAAGCTCGAATGAGCTTATTACTCAACCAAAATTGATCTGGTTTTTCTAAACTGCTTAAAATTTAAAATAAGCTAGCCTTGCAAAAGGAATTTTGCTAAAAGCTTCTAAATCTCAACTTAGCTTATCACAAAAAGCCAACAGTAAGCCCATTTGAAATCTAGTCATCCACAAAACGATTTTATTGCAAAAACTGATTAATCAATCCTCAAAAAGCTTGGAATGTCTTTTGGTTTTGAAAATGGTCAACAGAATAAGCTGGAATCTTGAATAAGCCAAAAACAACTTATTTGACCAGAGTTTGACCAAAAACTCAATAAGCTGAAAATCTCAGAAATCACTCATGACATGTTTGCAAGTTGATTTGTGAAAGAATCAATGGATTTATGAAGTAGATTATAAGATCAAGAAAAATAGTGGACTACTTATCATAGAAACTACAATTTGCTATTAAGCTGATTAATAAAACAAGAACTCACTCAAAAGCTAAAACTGTATGGTTTCCTTATAAGCAATGAAATCTAGGATGATAAGATACAATTGAAAACAGGTTTCAGGCAAAATTATCAAGTAACAAAGAAATGCAAAAGAATCAAAGTAAGCAAGTTTTCACTGATGAACTTTCAAAAAGCTTGACCCAAAGTTTTTCAAGGCCAATTGCCTTTTTGACTTTTCTCTTGACTTTAATGTTTTACCAAAATGCTTACACTATCTTACTAAGTGTAAATGAACTCTGAACAATCTGAATCACCATAAATAATCCAAAACCAAACACCACTTTAAAATCTGTAAATGAACTTTTTCAAAGTCTTTTTGAGTACAAGTGAATGACTGAATTAGACACTTATCAGAACTTGTTCAAATGAGGTAATGAAATGGTTCAAGAGCAAAATCAAGCTAGTTAACTAATTAAAACACAAATTGAGTACTAATGAGCAATTACTGATGAAAGACTAAATTTAACCAAGTAAAACTGACTGTAAAGCTGTAAGTCTATAATTACTCTATCAAATCAACACAGTTAAGCTACAAGTAAGCTAATCACTCAATCAATTCATCATTTAAGTAGTACAAGGAATTGAGCATACATAAGCTGTTTAGAGGAATTTAAAATAAGAGATTATGTTCCTTTTAGCTTTAGGCCAACACTGATGGAGTAGAGAGGCGCTGAGCCTTCTAAGTACAACTAAACCACCATTAATCAACCACCAGTAACCATCATCGTCATCATGATCTGCTACAGTAAACTCCCCTGCTACAAATTCTTCAAATGGACTGAAAATGAACTGCAACTGGATTCTGAACTAGATACAAGTCTTCAAAGTATCAAACAACTTCCATTGATCATGGAAGATCAACATAAACACTCAGTATCAACAGGATTATGATAATGCAGGTACAATAAAGAGATTGAGTGAAAATGAAGGTTTAAAATTCATTAATGGTGAAAAAGAGGTTACAAATCTGTTACTAACTAACTAACTAACTAACTGACTCTTAGGGGGTTGTCAAACACCTAAGAGTAGTTACTAACTACTTTGAATCACTAGGAATGAAAGGGAATTGAAAAGTTTGTGTTTTTCACACCTACAAGCAACTCGTTACAAATGAGCTATCTAGGTCCTATTTATAGAGTGAGAATGAAAGTCTGTCAGGGATGATGACGTGTTGCAGCCAATCATTGAGCTCCTCGTGTCTTTAATCTCTTAATTTCAAATTCCAGCTCAAGAACACATTTCGGGGTTTTTGATTTAGTTAATTTCAGCTTAATTGGATGTTATGAATGAATTTGTCTCTTGAAATGAAGCACTTTTCATGTTTATAGCTCCTCTTGATATGAAGTGTAGCAGATTCTTGATCCTGGGCTCGTTATAACTTTGAAGATGATATGTGGCAATGTATGATTGGCCTTTAGCAATTCACACGGATCATTATCCAAAATGGATAAAGTTATTAATTGCATGGCGTGATTTCATTGGCTGAAATGTCTGAGTGGAAGTTACTATTTGGATTTGATTATTTAATACTTGGCGGCTGAGTGGGATTACTTGGCAATCCCTTTCACTCTCTTCATTTGCTCTCATTGGCTGATACATTCTCACACGGATTAAGTATCAAAAGTAGTATGAAACTTGACAATTCAGGTCCCTAGACTTTGGCAGAATCTTCATTTGAGCTCCAATCTTGATTTCTTTGGCATTTATTATCCTTTAAACATCAAACTTGTTTATAACGAATCCTTTGACTTTTTGACTTGAATGTTGACCAGATTTGACTATGATCTTGACTTTTCCAAAATTGCACTTTAGTCCTTCATCTTTTGAATGTTGTCAAGATAGGTCCTTATCTTCACATTGCTTGTCACTTTTGATCCTTCTCTTGTCTTTTCTTCATCTTTTAGGCTTGATTTCACTTGTTTGCTCCAAATTTGTATCCTTGTTACCTAAACAAGCACAAACACAAAAGATACCACATAATACTGCTTTTATGTATAAAAGTTAGGTATTTGCTATGTGTTTTAGGGTGATTTGTTGACTTATTATATGAGAATTTGCTCATATCAAATCTCCTACACTTGATCAATGCCATGACCTCATGCAATGCCATATTTTAAAGCACCAATTTACAATTTTCTCATAATTAACCCACCTTGGCCAATATGAAATGCTTTTACACTACTCCATACTATATGATGCATGATTTTGATTTTATACAATGCAATGCAAAGGAAAACAATTCTATTTATATATTTTTTGATTTTCTTGAAATGGTTTTGATAGAAATAACTCATAAAGAAATCAATGACTTAGATTAAGGCTTTTGGTACCATGAACACTTATCACCCTCAAGTTTCACTTTCCCCATACCAAGCTTAAAAACAAGATCATTGTTATTCACAAGTGAAAGTGCGTCAACTTATTCATATAGATTAAGTGTGTTACTCTCATACCCCCATTTATTATGCCTCTAAGAGCGGTTCTTATTTGAGCAAATTGATTGAGAGCAAATTTGTCATTATTTAAAGCGTGAAATATAAGAAATGTAAAATCTCAAAATAAGGAAGCACGGTTTTAATCCTAAGTAATCCTCTAATCCATTACTCAAAAAACCGCCCACAATTAATATAAGTCCGACTCAAGAGTAATAAGTCATTCGCCTTATGTGTAAGATCCTTATGTCATGCATTAATAAGTACCTACACACTCGCTAAAGAAAGAAAAATAAAACTCACGCAATAATTTATATCCGCCGCCTTTTTGAGACCTTGGATCTTAAATCCCGCAACCCGTCAAGGTAATATTGGATTAGAGCAACTATTAAATCCCTGCAACCCTTGTGAAAGTAATATTGGAATTTAATAGCTACTATAACTAACACTTCACTGCCCCTCTTGGGAGTCTTGTATAATTATTTTTATTTTTCTTTTTTCCTTTTTTTCTAGCCACTCATTTTTTTCATAAGACACTCTTATTTTTCTTTATTCCTCACAAAGAAAGTTGAAAAGAATAAAAGGAAAAACACCCACTAAGTATTAAGCATGACATAAGTCTAGTACACATAAAATGTTCTAACTTAGAATCTTAAGACGTACTTATACCAACCACGAATGATTAGTCAAAAATGCATAAGAGACTACAAACCAATTAAAACCGTTCTTGATTATTTATTAACATATATACATGCGTTGACAAGAAAGTAAAGGTTACAAAAGGGGATATAAAAGCCACAATTAATGATTATGAGGTTTATCTAGCCCTTTACACTTATTTCAAACTCTATCATCTCTTGTTCTCCACAGTTTAAAATCTCAAATAATGAGACTAGTGGATGCTTAGCCTAATAAACCAATAAAGGTCTACATGGTTAAGGCTACTAGCTAGAGAATGCTTAGATAAGCAAACTCGGGTTGAGTCAAAGTATCCATGGCGGGCCTAATATGTCAAAGAAGTCTAAACTTGTTAAACCATGTCCTTTATTATATTTTTTCCTTTTTATATATTTTGATGAAAAATAAAAAAAGAAATATATACAATGCAAATTTGTTATGAAAATGAAAAATGTTTAATGCAAAAATTATGAATGCATATTTTTGGTGACCAAAGTAGATCGAAAATTTGAAAAATGTTTGAAAAATTAATTTCCAAGTTATCATGAAGGTCAATGATAAAGTCTAGGTAAGGTCACTTTGATAGAAGACCCCCCTACAGTTAAGATAAACAGTATCCTCAATGTTTAAGAATATTAGAGTAAACTCCCCTACACTTAGGACATTGACAACTTTGCTTATCCAAAGCTAAGAAAAGATCAACTATAGTGAATTCATTTTTAAGCACAATGTGGTAATGAAAAATCACAATAGTAACGAAGTGAATCGGATACAAAGGCCTCCTCCATAAGCTCTAAGGCACGTGATGAGAAAGAGAAACCCTACAAACAACATGAAGACAAAAGGAAGGTCTCCCCCTACACTTATCCTCAACTCTATACCCTTGTTTCTATCCTATCACACTCTAAGTCTAAAAACTCTAAGCCTAGTTATTCAAGCTTGATTTATGGAGTCTCTAGCTCGACTCATCCCACACTTAAAAGTGTCTAAAACCTATCATGGAGAGAAAAAGTTTCACCCTATTTAAGAAAAATCTCCATGATGAGGTAAAGCAAGTTTTCAATTATCAAAACTCCATAAATTTCCCGCCGAATAAAATACATAATTACCATCCCACTTATAACACAATCCAAAAAATAACTTCCCAAGCATAGGTGAAAAGAGTCAGGTGTTGTTCTTCAAAATGGTTGCCCATATGTTCTTCCAAAGGTGATAAGGTGATACTCTTAAATCTCTACAAGTTTTCCTTTTATTGCATCAGGCGGATACTGAGATGGTTTAGCAAGTTCTATACTAGGATCAAAAATCCTTTCCTTGATGGGAAAATAACAAGTGGTGGTTGCCTTAGAAGATTCCCCTTTATAGGTCACATGTTGAGAGAAAGATTGTAGAGTAATGGGTATCAACCAGCTTTTTGAAGGAACCATCATAACTTGTTTTCCTTTGTCACTTTGAAAGGTTGAGGTGGAAAGGATAGACAGTAAAGGATCTTCATGCAATAGAGAATCTAGAAAGAGTATGTCTCCCTTCTCATCAATATATCCAAGAGTGTACTCAAAAGGTATATCAACCTCTAAAAACTCACCACTCTCATCTATAATAGAATCCTCTTCATCACCATAAACATCATAGATTGGTATGTCAAAGATTGGTGACTCCTCAAAACTCAAGGAAGTGTGATCATCAAAGAATGGAGATTCACAAGTGGAGAACTCATCATCACTATAATCATCATATATTGGTGTATCACAAAGAAGAGGTTCATCATCACTAAAATCCTCATTAGTTTCTTCATCATGGTGGAAAAATGGGTTATCAATGATGTTTCAAAGAGAGGATTGGAATGAATCACAAAATCACCAAAGTTAAGCTCTTGAGGTTCATGAAAATCCAAAGATAAGGTAATGGAGGCAATGGTCTCAACATAAGGAGGATCATAATTTCCACTTGTACAAGCTTCATAAAAATATTCATCACAAACTTCATCAAGGATATCATCTTGAGTTTCCTCCTCATTAACAACATCAATATGCTTCACCGTTTCGGGATCATTAGATTTCTTTGACAACTTTCCCATGTTAAACACAACTCTTTCATCTCCTACCCTTATTGTAAGTTCACCTTCTGCCACATCTATAAGAGTACGATCCGTTCTCAAAAATGGCCTACCAACAATTTGAGGAACTCTCGGATCCATATCATAATCAACCACCACAAAATCCGCGGGAAAGGTAAATATATCCACCCCAACAAAAACATCCTCCGTAATGCCCACCGGATAGGCTATGGTACGGTTGGCTAATTCAAGGGTCATCCTAGTAGGAGTGAGTTCGGGAAGTGAAAGTCTTTTCCAAACCGATAATGGCATGATATTAATGCTTGCCCCTAAATCCACTAGTGCCATGCAATTTTCCACCCCCGGGAAATTGCAAGGAATCAAAAACCTCACCGGATCTCCAAGCTTAGTAGGCAACTTCTTAAGCAAAAACCGCAGAGAAATTTTCATTTAAGGAAGCATTAGGCAAATGCACCAATTTCGCCTTGTTAGAAAGAAGGTCTTTGATCATATTAGCAAATTTAGGCATATTTGCTAAGGCTTCCACAAAAGATATGTTTATGTTTAGTTGCTTGAACATCCTCATAAAGTTTGACACTTGAATATCGTCCTTATTCTTAAGCTTTTCCTTTCTCATTCTTGATGGGTATGGGAGACTTGGTTTTGGTTGAGGTTGAGTTGTTGATGAAGGATTCTCTTTGTTTGTTTATTTATTGGTAGGTGTAGAAGGTAAAGGAGTAGTAGGTGTAGGATGAGAAGGTGTAGGTGTTGAAGTTGTAGAGCTTAAAGGTGGTGAGTTTGATGTTGAAGGCTTATCACAAGGTGGAACCATAGAAGGTGAAGGATCATGATTTTTCTTTCCACTCCTTATTGTGATAGCATTGACATTAGCCCTTGGATTTGTTTGTATGTTTGAAGGTAGAGCACCTTGTGGCCTTTGATTGAGAAGCATCATAAACTTTTTGTTTGTTTCCTCATGCATTTCCCTCATTCTTTTCTCATTGGCTTAGAACCTCCTTTCATTCTCTTGATTCATTTTGTGAAGAAGCTCAGTGGTATTAAAATCATGTGGCACATTCCCTTGAAAATCTTGGGGTTGGAAAGGTGTAGTAATGTATCGATTTTTCTAGTTGAAAGTTCGTTTTCTCGGTATCTTCTCGAATTGATTTATGGTTTAAAATGTGACTCAGTTGTTCTTGGTGGAACAAAAATGTTTGGTTTTGGTAAATTAAATGTGCAAGACTTAAAAATAAATAACAAGTAATTAAAACTAAAACTAGTTGAAACGTAAAACTGTGCAATATTTAAAACGTTAAAAGTAAATGACGAGAATTTAAATGACGTAAAATTAAAGCTTAACGAAAAGTAAATTGACATTTAAATAAAAATGCAAAACGAAACGAGAACAATTGACACTTTAACAAAATATTAAAACAAATAAAAAACATCCAATCGGAATACACCCGATCGGAATCCAGTCGGAATCCGATCGGAATGTACTCCACCGGAAAGCTGCAAATCGGAATGTTATGAAAATAGTCCAGATCGGAATATATTCCGATCGGTTGATCGGAATGTAGACACTCCACCTGTCGAAATATCACCAAAGCTAGCCAAATTGGAATATTATGAAAATAGTGCAATCGGAATAAGTGGAAAACAATCTAATCGGAATGTGCTAAGAAAATCTCCAAATCGGAATACCAAAACATGCCAAATTGGAATGAGCAAAACCCTTTTCCGATCAACAGATCGGAATAAAGGGTGCTAGTCGAAAAGATTGATCGGAAAGGGGTTTTCCCTTTCCGATTTAAGTGGGATTCGAGATAAGCAAGTAATAAGCTATGGTAAATAAGCCCAAACTAAAACTAGAATGAATCAATAATGAAACGGAACCAATAAGCACAAATAACAACTTTTCCAAACTTAAAATAAACAAACTTTTAAATCAAACCATAAAAAGATAAACTTTTTAAGCACGAAAACATTAATGAACAACACGGATCATATGTAGTTCGCACCAAAAGTAAACTAGAATCAAGAAAGGAAGATGAGAGATTAAACAAGAAAAATAAAGATTCAAGAACAATAAAAGAAAACTTACTTGAAAATTAAATGTATTAAAGGTGAATAACGAGAAATTAAAGTGCAAGAAATGAAATAACAAGTATGAAAATGGTGGAAGTAGTGGGTTGTCAATCCACCCAACAACTTGAAAATGAAACTAGCCTAAACTATATATAGGAAGCTTCCTCCCTCTTTCCTCTTTTCCTTATTTGCACACTTAAGTCCTTTTCTTCTTAATTGCTTGTTAATCTTGGACTTAATGACTTTGTCTCGGGATTTCTTTGAACTCGTCTTGAATTTTCTTCATAAATAAGACTCGAGTTCTTCGGCTTTTAGTAAACTTCCGTCTTCTGACTTTTTCTTCGATAAATCTTTAGATTGGTCTTGGACTTCCGTTCTTTTGGCACTCTTGATCTTTCGACTTCGTCTTTCGTCTTTTTCTTCGATAAAAGCCCGTGAAATCCCGTGTTTTCTCCACTTTTCACCTTTTCGTCCTAACTCACAACAAAAACACAAACCACGCATAATTCCAACATAAATGACATAAAATACACGTTTTGGCTCGGTTATTATTGTAATTAAGTGGTAAAAAGGATGGGTGTTTTCACACCTATCAAATCCCCTACACTTAACCATTGCAATGTCCTCATGCAATGCATTAGTTACAAAGCAAGATTACGTTTTCCATCATAATCAATCCACGTTGGCCTTTATTAAAGAGATAGAAAACTATAAACATTCAAAGTAAAGAAATCAAAAACATACCTTTGGGTTTTTGGAAAGGTCGTGAATGATCATCATCCTCAAGTTTTCACTTTCTCCAAACCAAGCTTAGAAACGAGATCATTGTTATTATAAGTTAGCAAACTAACACGAACTCATGTGGGCCAATTATTCACTTAGACTCCCTTATTCCTAGGTGTATCTCTTTTATTTTATTGTTGTCTTGAATGATCACGAGGATGCATTTTTGACTTATTTCGATAATTATTTAGGCCGAAAATAAAGTGAACGATTTAATCAATAGTTAGCTAAAGGACAAAATCTTTTAAAACTGCTTCTCGGGACCTCATAAAGTTCATATCTTGGCATAACTCGCTTCGCGATTTGAGACCTTTCTCGGACCGATATTTGGCAGCGACTTCATACTTCAAACCTTGAGAGACGTTCATGAAATTATGGTCTTCTCTTCATATAGGAATTTCTTCACTTGAAGTTTTGAGAGATTCTTCATCTTTGGACCACGACTTCTTCATTTTTCTCCAATCTTTATTTTGGACTTTGATATACAACGATCCGCCTCCTTTTATGACTTGGATCTATTTATCCTCATACCTTGCTAGGGTCTTTTCGGATACACTTCTCCACGACTTTTGGGGAGTATTTGCTTTTCGTCGTGTGTCTCGATCCTTCATATTGATTTTCGATAAATGATTCTTCACATCACTTTTGGATCTTTAGCAACAAAATGTAGCCCTCATGCCTTGTTAGGGCCTTTTTGGACTAGCCAATCTTCGCATCCCGCTTCAATAAGTTATACCT
Organism: Glebionis coronaria; assembly: GCA_025667525.1. NCBI lineage: Eukaryota > Viridiplantae > Streptophyta > Magnoliopsida > Asterales > Asteraceae > Glebionis > Glebionis coronaria. The sequence continues at coordinate 458,564 of JANFOE010000176.1, forward strand.
TGGCTATGAACTTTAATCCGTACCGAGCAACTTTTAAACGATCTTGGGCTAGAAGCTAAGTAACTTTTCAAATCGTACGACCTTACTTATTGCAGATAAACTTATTAGCAAGCGATGGGAGAATAAGCTTATAATTAACTCACATAAATTCACGAAAGAATACAAAACTTATAACTGACTCTATCATCTCTCGTTCTCCACAGTTTAAAATCTCAAGGAATGAGACTCGTGGATGCTTAGCCTATTAAATCAAAGTTTTGGGTTTTCGAGTCGCCTTTGGATCTTGCAAATTCTTAGACTTTTTCAAGTTTAGAAATCGCATTTTAAAGTTCCCTTGATAAACGACTCTCTAGGATTAATTATAGGAACTTGCGAAAAGTTCTTGTTCTTAACCCGTGAGAGTTAAGACTTTCGCGTTTTATTGCTCCCTATATAAAAGCCTAGCAAAACTTGACTTAAACACGTTAAGGATACTAGCTAGAGTAAACTTAGATAAGTAACTCGGGTTGAGTCAAAAGATTCACAACGTTTGAAAATTAAAGCCACTTTATTCAAACTTTATTCTAATAAGGAAAGAAAATAACTATACAAAGGTAAAAACTAATAGGCCAAAATAGTTCAAAATTTTTGAAAAATGTCGAAAAATTGATTTTCCGGTTAAAATGAGGACAAATACAAGGAAAAGGCCACTTAACTTCGATAGAAGTCCCCCCTACACTTAATATAAACATTGTCCTCAATGTTTAAGCATGTGGGAGTAAACTCCCCTACACTTAGGACATTGTGCACTTTGTTTAAATCTCGCTAAGGAAGAGACAACTAAAGAGATTCATATTTTAATATTGAGAAATATAAAATAGTGAATCGAAAAGAGTTTAGGATAGAACCGGGAAGAAGGGAACACAGAATCACGGTTTGTCAAAAGTCATCAAGAGTGTGTCTGTGAAGCTCTAATCCCTGCACATGATAAGAAAGAAAGCAAGAAACACCACGGGGCTCCCCCTACACTTATGGTGAAAATAGATAGATAATTGGGTTGCCTCCCAAAAAGCGCTTGTTTTTGTTAACCGAGTCACGAGCCTGACTCGTCCCCGAATTAAATAGTCCATGGGGAAGCCTCGAATGTGATACCGGGATCAAAGACCTTGTCCTCGTTCCCGGTTGACGTCAACAAAGGAGAGGCGGGGAGATAAGTCTTGAATGGGAGAAAAACCCTTTCAACATACGAAAATTATGTGAAATCAAGATCCACGGGAGGTGGGTTGGGTAAAGTAAGCACATTGTCCTCCCCCAAAGACAATGGATGCTGAGCAAACGGCAAAGCCGTATTGTTATCAATCATAGCATAATCAATGTCACCTCCCGGGTCAAAGCAATCATCCTCACTGATGGTGGCTAAAGGGGAGGATGAAAGGTGCTCGGGAGGGGGACTTGGGACAATATCTTCCTGCAGCAAATTATCAAAAATAATGTCCCCCTCCGTGTCAGAATCATCAATACCTGGAGGGATGGAGTGGATATCGATTTCTTCCAGCAATGGGTCATTATCTTCAACGGGAGGATTAGATGGAGGTAAAGACTTGGAAAGAGAAGGAGAAGTCAACTCTTCGATTTGAGTAATAAGAAGATGAACTTTCCGTAATCTATCGCGAAGAAGCACGTCTTCCACCTTATCCACAAGATCATGTTCATCGGTGAACTTCTCGTAAACCGGAGAGAATAAATCGGCATCGTCTGCATCTCCTGGTGGAGATTGAGAAATTTCAAAAGTGAAATTCTCATAGCAGAGAGAAGAATCGTCATCAGTAGGATCGACCTCTTCCGTAAGAGTAACGTCGTCCTCAGGCTCCATAGCAGGTAAGTCACAAACCTCATCATCCAATACCTTGTCGAGACCAACATCACTAAGCTCATTCAACGAATCTAGATCCTTAGATGTAGTAGGAACATCGAGAGTAGGAGCAGCAACTTCAGAAGATTGGTTGAAAGTGTAGACATCATCGTCGTCGTCATCATCATAATAGATGGGACGAGTCCAATTAGGAGTGACGTAGTCGGCTAACTCTTCCTTGATAACCTCCACATCTTTAAGAAGCTCATGCAGCAACTGTTGTTGTTCATCGCCCCGAGTATGTTCAATTTCACCAATTCTATCCCACGCTGTAATTAAACATTTTGGTGTAGAAAAGAAGGGAAAACGACTAAATTGGCTCAAAAAGGTGTCGGTGGTTTTCAAGGTTTCATCCACATCAAGCAAAGGTTGCTTTTTCGGATGCAAGTCAGCTCGAAGTTGAGCTATACTTTCTAGAATGCCATTCAAAGAAGTGAGTTGTTGATCAAGACTAGTTTGCTGAGAGGATTGATGATTGAGGGTGTGATGTGGGGGCTCAAAGGTATAGACACTAGGATGATAGCACGGTACTTTCTCAAAGACTTGAGACGGATCACAAAAAGAAGCATCGTGAGGGCCCCCACAAATATAGCACCATGGGTATGGAGAGAAACTTGGTGCCTCTTGTGGATAGCTATTATCATTTTCATAATTGTACCCCGGTTCTTGCCCGTGTCTATACGGGTATTGAACCGGGCACGAAACATGCCAATGAGAATCGCTTCCACAATAGATGCACGGGGGAACAGGAGGAGGTGGGTTCAAAAAGGACGAATTAGTCGAGTTGCACAAAGGACAAAATCCGAATAGGAATTGTGTATTGTCGATATCGTTTTCGCACCGCTCACATGTACACCATTGACAAGAGTCGTTCCCGTACAATCGTCTCCCACACCCGACGCAAGGGACATAAAAATCCATAAAGAAAGATAGAGAAGCAAGAAGAATATTTTTGGTGCAAAACATTGAAAAGGAAATGCTTTTTATGATTTTTCAATTGTTTTTGGGATTTTTGAAAATTTTTGATAAAAAAAAATAACGTTCACAAGTGAACGGGTCCCAAAAGCCAACGCGTCTCTCACAAAAAACCGTAAATCCTCACGAAAAGAGCCGGCAGCGGCGCCATTTTAATGTATCGATTTTTCTAGTTGAAAGTTCGTTTTCTCGGTATCTTCTCGAATTGATTTCCGGTTTAAAATGTGACTCAGTTGTTCTTGGTGGAACGAAAATGTTTGGTTTTGGTAAATTAAATGTGCAAGACTTAAAAATAAATAACAAGTAATTAAAACTAAAACTAGTTGAAACGTAAAACTGTGCAATATTTAAAACGTTAAAAGTAAATGACGAGAATTTAAATGACGTAAAATTAAAGCTTAACGAAAAGTAAATTGACAATTAAATAAAAATGCAAAACGAAACGACAACAATTGACACTTTAACAAAATATTAAAACAAATAAAAAACATCCAATCGGAATACACTCGATCGAAATCCAATCGGAATCCGATTGGAATATACTCCATCGGAAAGCTGCAAATCAGAATGTTATGAAAATAGTCCAGATCAGAATATATTTCGATCGGTTGATCGGAATGTAGACACTCCACCCGTCGGAATATCACCAAAGCTAGCCAAATCGGAATATTATGAAAATAGTGCAATCGAAATAAGTGGAAAACAATCTAATCGGAATGTGCTAAGAAAATCTCCAAATCGGAATACCAAAGCATGCCAAATTGGAATGAGCAAAACCCTTTTCCGATCAACAGATCGGAATAAAGGGTGCTGGTCGGAAAGATTGATCGGAAAGGGGTTTTCCCTTTCCGATTTAAGTGGGATTCGAGATAAGCAAGTAATAAGCTATGGTAAATAAGCCCAAACTAAAACTAGAACGAATCAATAATGAAACGGAACCAATAAGCACAAATAACAACTTTTCCAAACTTAAAATAAATAAACTTTTAAATCAAACCATAAAAAGATGAACTTTTTAAGCACAAAAACATTAATGAACAACACGGATCATATGTAATTCGCACCAAAAGTAAACTAGAATCAAGAAAGGAAGATGAGAGATTAAACAAGAAAAGTAAAGATTCAAGAACAATAAAAGAAAACTTACTTGAAAATTAAATGTATTAAAGGTGAATAACGAGAAATTAAAGTGCAAGAAATTAAATAACAAGTATGAAAATGGTAGAAGTGGTGGGTTGTCAATCCACCCAACAACTTGAAAATGAAACTAGCCTAAACTGTATATAGGGGTTATTAGGGAGGAGCTTAGGAAGCATCCTCCCTCTTTCCTCTTTTCCTTATTTGCACACTTAAGTCCTTTTCTTCTTAATTGTTTGTTAATCTTGGACTTAATGACTTTGTCTCGGGATTTCTTTGAACTCGTCTTGAATTTTCTTCATAAATAAGACTCGAGTTCTTCGACTTTTAGTAAACTTTCGTCTTTTGACTTTTTCTTCGATAAATCTTTAGAATTGGTCTTGGACTTCCGTTCTTTTCGCACTCTTGATCTTTCGACTTCGTCTTTCGTCTTTTTCTTCGATAAAAGCCCGTGAAATCCCGTGTTTTCTCCACTTTTCACCTTTTCGTCCTAACTCACAACAAAAACACAAACCACGCATAATTCCGACATAAATGACATAAAATACACGTTTTGGCTCGGTTATTATTGTAATTAAGTGGTAAAAAGGATGGGTGTTTTCACACCTATCATGTAGGTTGATTGTAAAACCCTTGGTTGTTGCCTTGAAAGTGAATTCCTTGATTTTGAAAGTTGTTGGGTACTCTATAGTTGTTTTGTCCTTGGTAATTTGGCCTAGGCCCTTGATTTCTTTAAAGCAATTAAGGAGGATTGTTTTGATTTTGGGTGGGTGCTTGGGGTGGAAAGCCGGGTGGAGCAAGGTAGTTATTTGACTTGTAAGAGAGATTGTTGGGGTTGATTTTAGGTTTGAAATGCTCTCTCTGTTCATCTTGATAAGCATAACACTCAACTTGGTAATTTTGAACCTTATCACATTGTACATAAGAATGAGGACCTCCACAAGTCTCACATGAGGTGGTAATAGCATTCACATTATTGGTGGAAGATTTGTTCAAGGTGATTTCACAAAGTTTCAAGAGTGTATCATTCATAGTATCAAACTTTTGAGAGAAAATCTTATCAGATTGTTGAGTAACACACTCTTGCACCACATGGAGCCTCTCATCAATTTTAGTGTTTGTTTGCACCATGGATTTAGTCTCAATAATGTTCCATGCCTCTTGAATGGATTTTGAAAGAATGTTCCCACCCGTGGTAGAGTTGAGGGAATCTTGATGATGTGGTCTTAATCCATTGTAAAAAGTATTGATTTGGTGAACTTCATTGAATCTATGATTGGGGCATTTTCTAAATAACTCCTTGTACTCTTCCCAAGCATCACTAAAGGTTTGGCTAGGTTTTTGTTGAAATCCAATAATTAGGTTTCTCAAAGCCGTGGTCTTAGATGGAGGAAAGAACTTGTTCAAAAACTTCTTAGTAAAGTCATCCCAAGTAAGAATGCTCTTAGGTGGTTGTTTATCTAGCCAATACTTAGAATTGCCCTCTAAGAAGAATGGAAATAGGATCAACTTAATGGCATCATGGGGAACTCCATTGTACTTAAGGGTATTGCAAAGAGATAGAAACTTCTTGATATGATCATGTGGATCATCACTAGGTCTCCCAAAAAATGGTGTGTTTGAAACCAAGGTAATCATGGATGTCTTAAGCTCAAAAGTGTTTGCCGGTATCTCGGGTATAAAAATTGCATCGGCATATCCTTGCACATTGGATTGGAGGTGATCCATCAAAGGTCGATTGTCAACGGCGGCCATGGCTTCTTGTGTGTTGTTCAAAGCACGATTCTCGGGATTGGCTTGATGGACGGTTGATGTAGTTATTTTACTACTCTTTAGGAAAAGAGAGCAAATAGGGCAAGTAGTGAATACGACGATTTAGGAAAACCGTGTATTAATGACCCTAAAATTAGTTCGTTCTCAAGGAGGCTAGTGTGTTATGTGTGTAATGATTTGGATTAATTTGTGATTATACTTGTGAGAAAGAAAAGTAGAAATGAGATTAGAAGAGAATGACGGTTACGTAGACGGATTAAACTAAGACGAAAAAGGCGTTCACGTAAAACCGTAAAAAGCACCAAATTAAAAAATTTAAAACTAAGAATTAATTAAAAGTTAAAACTAAGTCAAAAATAATATAAATAAGGATAAAAATCCAACAAAAATATTTAAAAACCTTTTATTAATTAAATATTCAATTTTAAATGCTAATTAAAGCCCTAAAATCAAATATAATTAACAAAATGTCCAAAATATTAATTTATTGAACAAATAACTCACTTATATTATTTAAAGACTAAAAAGTATTTTTCCTAAATTTTAAAAATTATTTTTCTATTTTTAAAACACTTAAAACTATTTTTAATCTAAAATAATCATAAAAAATAATAAAATAATGCTAAAAATAATTTGACAATTTTAAAAATCCTAATTTATACTAAAAAATAGTAGAAAAATGAAAAATTTGAAAAATATAAAATTTTTCACTAAAAGACAAAAACAGTTTGAAATTAAACCCTAATTAAACTAAATTAATTCTAAAAATTAAATAAAAAGTGAACAGTAAAAACTTTTTAAACTAAAAATCTTAAATTATTATTCTAAGTCTATGAAAATTTTTGAAACTAAAAAATAATAATTTTTGTCACTAAAAGACAAAAACAGAAATTAAAAAGTTAATTAAAATAGCTATTTAATCTAAAAATTACTAGATGAACAGTAACTGAAAATTTAATTAAACTGAAAAATCAAAGATTAAATTAGAAAAATAATGAAACTAATTTGAAACCCTAATTACTATTTAAAGGCACTAAAGACAAAAAAATGCAAGTTCTGATAGTGACATGTGTAGGACTTTTGTCCTTTTGCTGAGCAGTGGAAACCAAAGCACTAGCAGTGGGAACTTAGTTCCCACTAACTTCACAAAAAAACGGGTCAGATGGTTTTGAAGCTTAGGAAAGCTTTTTGCTGGGTTTTACTTGGAAAGAAGGGCACCCCTACCCTCAGTGGAGTGTAGGGAGTCTAGATAAATAGGAAAAACAACAAGTTGCAAGCAAAAATCAACACACAAAGCCCTAATCAAGTTACTTATGAAGGGTAATGGTTACTGGTGAACAGTAACTTGGTTTACTTGCACAAAAACGAATTTCAATGCTCCAAATCTTGCATACTAGCTTACCAAATCACAACCAAGCAATGAAAAACCCTAAATACCAACCAGGATAAGCAGATTTCACAAACTGATGGTCAAAATATGCTAAAACAAGGCAGATTTGGTGGTTTACTGATTTTAAGCAATATCACCCAAGTTTGAACATGCAATTGCTATTTTACTCTACCAAATTCAAACACTTCAACTGAAATACCCTTCTACCACTACAACATGCATGTCAAGCTGTTTTCAAGCCATGATTCATCATTACCCTTAGCTTAAAACACAGTCCCAAACACACCTTTAATTTCTGAAATCAACTTTTTTCAAACCAAATGCTATGAAAACTGAACTAAACAGATTATAAGAGTCCTACACATGCATATAAATCTAGATGGAGCTCAAATAAACAGATAAATCCAACTTGCAAACATTTTCACACCAAATCCAAATAATCACAGTCCTAGGCTAAATATGAGGGTTCAAGGTTTATACCTTGTGGGACCCACATCTAGGCCCCACTATGGCAGCAATGCCATCTCCCATCAGCTTATAGCTGGGCTTATGGCTTTTTGAAACAAGGTTGCTAGTAGAGATTTGCTAGTGGTGGTCACAAGAGACACACACACACCCAATATGACTTCAAAATGAACTTAAGCTTTTGTGAACCTGCCAAAGAAGGAAACAAACAGAAAAGTGACCTGGTACAAAGACAAAAAGCTATAAAGTCAGCTTATTAATTAAGCTACTTATGGCTTATTTGTCAAAAAAAGAAAAAAAAACTTGATTTTTGATTTTCTGAAAATTTGAACAATATCTAAATCAACAAACACTTTAAACCTCACTTGAGCTTGATATTCAACAAGAATATCAGGCTCATATGATCAGTTTAAAACACTTGGATGAATAACTTAAGAACTTGTGTAACTTTAGTCTCCAAACAAACAAGAACAAAACATGAAATCTCAACTTCAAAATTTAAACATGCAATGGAAAAGTAAAATGGGTCTTGTTCTTTTTCGTCACAACAAACACCAATTTCATTCACTTGAAGTGGATTTACAATGCTTGACCAAGGAAAGAGAAAACAAGAACAACTAAAATTGAAAACCTATTGCTCTTTATATAGAGAGCTACAATGATTCTAGAACTGAAAAGAACCCTTAACCCTAATGGTGTGATCTTCCACTTTTGCCCTTAAGATATTCGGATATAATTTTGAAGATGCTCTTTTTGAATTCTTGGTCCAAGGATGGATTTGGCTGTTTGTTAGAGTCCATGTGATTCCAGCAGTGTTGAATGAATCTAATCCGTTGGAAATTCCTTTGGCAACACGAAAATGCTATGAGGCGTTGATTAGCTGTCACCACTTTGTTTTCTTGTGCAGGAGAGGGCCAGGGGTGTCACATGGGTGATGGTGAGGGTTTTCTGGGTTATGGGTTTGGTTTAGGGCCGGGTTGATTAGTGATCTGGAAATAATGGGACTAAACCCCTTTGATTTGTGGGAATGGTGATTAGGGTTCTTGTTTAAGGATTAGGGGGATTAGTGGGAGGGGTGATAAATAGTAATCGTTTCCCCCGTTTTTAATTATATAAAATTGGTTTAAAAAGTTAAGTAGGGTTGACTGGAGTTTGACTTGGGCCGGGTTGGGGGGTTTAGGTGGGTTTTGTTTGGGCTGGTGATTGGTAATAACCGGGTATGGGTTTGGTTAATGGAAAAATGCACCCTTTTTCTTCCTTGTTTTCTTCATGTTGTAATAAATAGCCAAAAACTTCATTTCCTTTGTTAACAACTTTGGGCAGTTTACACTTTCAGTCCTTTTGTTTAATTAAACCTTAGGCAAGGACTAATAATGCAATTTTATCAAATTCCAAGGGCTATTCTTGATATTTCTTCAATGTTTAAGGACCAATCTTTAAGGACCAATCTTGTACAAATGATTCTTGGAGGGTCATTTGTGACACGTCTTTAAAGTTGAGGGACCAATCTTGCCAATCTTCAATTCTTCAAGGGTATTTTTGGAAATTCCATTATTGGGCCCAGTTCTTTGTGCGGCTTCGTTTCCCGTGTTCGTTTTTGCTTGATTCTTGTGAACTTTTGTCAGTTTCTCAATATCCGTACCTAAAATACACAAGCAACAAACACAAGCATGTATTTGGCATTTTTGATGATATTTAATGCATTTAAAGCCCGTTTTAGACGATGAGACTATGTATAAAAGCAGTCTCATCACTCCCCCATACTAAACCATTGCCGTGCCCTCACGCAATGCTAGAATAAAGTATCATAGCACCTCCAAAATTCATTCACTTTTATTGAATGAAAAACTAGCTACACTACTACTATTGCTACTACTTGCGTTTTAGACATAATGTATGATTTTCATCGCAAAATGGGACGTTTAGGTTCATAGAACAAGAACACGTGAATGCTTCGTTAGAAATAATTTCATAGTCCTCGATTTTCACCCCAATTCCATGCCAAGCGTGTAACGAGATCATTGTCATTATAAGTTAGTAATGCTAACACTACTCATATGCCCTAATCACGTACTTATCCTCCCACTTTCCTAAGTTGTATCTCTTGTATTTTATTTTGTCTTAAATGTTTCACGAGGATACATTGTTTAACTTATGCGATAATAGAGATTTAGGTCTAAAAATAGAGTCCTAACGGTGTAACCAAGACCATCAAATCAATAACCCCTCCCAATAGACAACGATGTCAAAAAATTAAGTTTACAAGAAGAATCGATAAACACGGTTTTATAACGGTTTTGAACATGAGACTTATTACCAAGACTTTTATACGCCCCCTAACGAAAGGGCCTTATTATCTTTGGTTTACCTCCATCTTTTATTCAACTTCGCCATGAAGCTTTTATTATGACTTAGGTCTTGCCTTGCCTTTTATTATCCGCCTCATCGGTGGTTTTATTAGCCAAAGGCGTATATCCTCACGCTAAGGCGAATTTTGGATCTTTAAAGCTTCGAAGATTAAGGCTTGATTCACTGTAAAACCCGTAAAAATAAGGTCATAATTTAATTCTATTTTTCGATTATTTTGAAGTATTTTATAACGTTAAATATTATTACGTTTAACGGTTTAAGTTGAAACCGATATTAAATATTATGTTTTAATATTTTGACGAGTAACGAGGACTACTAGTGATCGCGATACCGACGGATGCCTAAAATTTTATATTTTATTATCGATCGTTTCGATATTTAATATTTTCGACGATATCGTTTTAATTACGTATCGAGTCGTTATATTATTATTTTCGTGTGCGTTTAAACTTTTTAGTATTTTTACGAAACCCGAGTCTCGTAAATATTTTTAAATTTACAATTTACATTTTCTACCCTTTTAAACTATTTAATTACATTTTGGACCAAAACTATCACAAATTGGCAAAAACTACCCTAACCTTACACTATATATAATTTTTCCACTTACAACTTTACACATACAAAATATTTAATAAATAAAAACAAACCCACCACCCATTTTCTTTCTTCTTTTGGCCATACATCACAAGAACACCACCACCACAATCCATCAATTTTCTTGATCAAAACTTTGATCAATCCAAAAACAAAACAAGTCCCATTCTTAATTTTTCAAGGTGATTCTAATGATACTAATTTTAGCTACATGCATCAAGTTTTATTTTTTCTTATTGTTAGGTGGAGATTTTGATCATGCATGTGTTACTAGTGATGATCAAATGATGTTATTGCAATGTTTTTGTTAAAAAGTTGATTTTTAATTTTTGGGTTTTTGATTTTGATGATGATACAAGTGTTAGGATTGGTTTATGGTGATATTAGGATGTTAGGTTGATGATAAAAGTTGTTGGTTTGATCAAAAACTTGATTTTGTATGGTTTTTAAATGGCCAATTTTAGGCAGTAGGTTTAGAGGCATTTTCGGAAATCTTAAGTCTGAAAATAGGTTGATATTATGGGATTATGTTGTAGAGAATTTCGTTAGCTTCGATTTGATATAAAGTAGGCCTTCCAACTCCAAACGAGGTGGAAGATACACTAGTTTGATTTTCGTGTACCGGGAGACGAGTGTCGACACAATCCGAAAATTGTTGTCGATATTTGGATCGAATCTCGGGGACTATAAAATGAGTTTCAAAATGATTCAAGGGCTGTTCTCAGGCTCCAAGTTTAGCATTTTGAGTCTATTTTTAGAATCAATTGGCGGTTTTATAAATGGATTTGTTTAGAATGGTCAAAATGGTTTCGTAAGTCAAGGTCGCTAAACTGTCCGGATTTTGTAATTCAAAGATGAGTCGGGCAGGGAACTTTAGAAGTAAAATCTTTTGATGGGCTCTTGGGAGGACTTTCTACATATAGTAAGTGAGTTCTCTGAGTAGTATCATAAAAAATTTGATATGTTTAAGTATGGGAAAACGGCTTGGACATTCGGTATGTTCCGGCAGATTTTTATTAAAGACATAGAATAATAAAATTAATATATAGGAGAGTGTAATAGTATCACTTGTATCGTTTTCTCTCGAGTTTGTCGTGATTATATGAGTCGTGTTTTATATTCTTATGTATGGCTTATTTCTCGATTCTATTATTAATGAACGCACCTCATTTGATAGGTTGCGGTTCTCGTGTTTGAAAGGCATCATCTATCGTCGGCGATCGTCTCATTACCACTATCGGCTAAGGTGAGTCTATAGCCTCGCTTTATACTAGTTATTAAATGATTTTAAACCCGCGAGGGGGAATACATGCTTTTATAAACTTAGAACACAAGATTTTTATGGTGTGCTTTGTCCCTCTATGAATGGACCCGTGGTTGCCTTTAAATTGCATTAAGTGATTGCCTTTGTTAAAACCTCAATTATGGACCGTTAATTAACCTATGATGGGTTAACCGCTAGTACAGTTAATAGATCTATGGGGGAAGCCGCCCCGGTTCAGTTTTTGTGGACTTGTCATAGAAGCTTAGGCCCGACCTCCACACTGTTTGAGCATATTGTATTGAGAAGTCAGGTATACGGCAATGTACCAATAATCTGGAGGTAACCGACAATTAATAAATCTCTCGTCTTATTAGACTGATATGGGAGTGTCTAAGGGCTCGGTTCCATGAGCTTATTGCAATTTATGCTATATACAATTATCATTGTTGATGCAAATTATTATTTGATGCTTATAAGCATGCCACAAACTTATAATCTTTGCTTGTGTTCAAATTGATTACATAAACCTATAGATTCACTCGGCATTTTTGCTGATTGTTTTACTCACATGTATTTCAGGTAATCAAGAAGTGGAAGCTTGGAGGTCACGGGGAATGAAGTTGTGCACTGCTTTTGTTGTTCAAACTCTTTGATTTATTTATCGTTCCATTTTTAAAACAAACTAATATGTTGTTTTAACTTATCTTTTGGTAACGATTACTTGGGACTACGCTACTCTGACAAATGTTTTAGGAACGATAAATCTAAAACGTCTCTTTTCGAGTCGTTCTTTATAAATTATGTGTTGTTGTATCATTGTTTAGCACCCAAAGATGTATTCTGCTGCGTTTAAATTTGGGGGTGTTAAAGATTGGTACCAGAGCCATGAGTTATAGAGAACTAGGTCTTTTTCTAAAAACCTAAACTATAACTGTCGGTTTTATTTTTCAAAGAGTCTGTGCACATGATTTCGCGTGACTTCAGGTTCAAGCTACTTCTGAGATTACAATTTTAGTATACGTTATTACGTATACCTTATTGCCAAGTAATTATAAATAAATACTATGATCCATTTACGGATATATATTTATATCTAGGATCCCTTTTATCGATATATATTTATGTCGTTAAACTTTTCGATAAAAGTTTATCATTTATTCATGATTAACTTAAATAAATACATTGAATTTTCAAGATCTTTCTGTATTTATTTTTGAAGTATTTAAATTGCTTTTATTGCAAAATTTTTATATTATGACCTTACATACCTTCATCTGCGCGCGTTACTTTCATTTTTTAACACTTTGAGATATCTATAAATATCCAAATTGTTTTCCGGCTGTTTGTGCTTGGATGTCTTGAAGCGTAATCTCTAGACCATTGTGTAGCTCAATGTGTCCTTGGAATAGACTAACCGCTATCGTGTGAGTCACACATTTTGAAATACTTCTTATAATCGTGTTGAATAATATCATGGTTTTTCATAATATTTTGTTGATTTTTATTATCGTTTTACACGACATGCGAAGATTTAATTCGTTGACAGTTATATGTATCGACTCTGAAGTGTATTGTTAACTTATATCTCGGTAACGTCATCGTTATTTCATAAATCATCGTCTAGATTATGGCACTAGAATTGGAATACGATTTTACTTATATAAAATTGTATCATTTGTTTTTCATTAACCTTCTCGCTCCCGGAGTGTAGCATGTTAATGTTCCATTCTTTTCTTGTTATGTTTTGTGTTTTTGACAATCGTATTTGCCTACATTGCATTTTGGAATCTAAATTACGAACGTCTTTCACCGTCTTGCATCCTAAATTTCGTGTTGAATACCTTGAAGCATTTTATGTCGTTCATCATGCTATATTTTATTTGATGCTCATTACGAGATTTATTTTTCGTTGTTATAAAATCCACAAGACATTTGTGTATATATGTATATATTTTGAGCCGTTAAGAAGTGTCGAAAAATACACTTTATGCAGAAACTGTAAGGGCAGTATAAACAGGTCAAAACTTAAAAGTAAAACCTGCGTTTTTTTTAAAATAAAATAGTCAAACCTGCACAGGACTTGCAGGGGTATTTTGGTCATTTTAAATTAGGTTTCAGGTCTCGGGTAAAACTAGAAAGTCGTCTGAAACGTCGTTTCGCATCAAAATGCTTTAGACTCCGAGTCTTGGAGATGTCGTTTATCGGGTCAATTAATCGGCTCATATTTAAAAGTTAAATCTGATAGAAAATTCAGAACATGAGTTTTAAATGTTTCTAAGCTGTTTTGATTTCATTTGAGATCGTAAAATTTTAACAAATATTATTTTACAACTAACGAATACTAGTTGCATGTGAAAATGTTTAAAAATAGAAACAGTACAGGATTAGCAATTACCGGATTAATGGTGTAATTTAAAAACGAATAACATACTTTCTTAAAAGCATGTTGTGTCGAGTATCTTACAAAGAATACACATGTGGATTGTTTTATTCTTTTCATATATATGACTCATTTATCATTCGATGTTATTTTATTTTCGTTTTCTTCTAACTTTCCACTGATTTGAGTTGAGTTCTGAAGTTTTGCCTTCACATTCTTCGTTGACATTCTTGTCACATGTCTCATGGCGTTTTCGTCTAAACCTTATAACCTTTTGAAAACTTAACAACTTATAACCATTTCATTGGTTGTTTTATGAGCTACTATTTGCCACTTTTTGCAAAACTTTGACTACTTTATACGTTGTCATAATGTCATATTATAAATAAATCTGATATCGTTTTACGATTATTTTCACCAATTATTTTTACTTTGCTCTTATAAAATACTTTTCGTAAGATTAAAAGTTGCTTATTAAGTATCTCACAAATTACTTGTATCCTATAAATTTATAAACTATTTTTAAATTCCATTTTACAAATGGCATGGTTTATATATAAACATAAGAAACGTAATACTTTTCGACGAAACTGAGCACTGCATTGCTATTCCTAAATTATACATGGCCTGATCACCTATGTCTAATTCAGATGGAGCCATGCTAGGCTGAATAGTAGTCCACTTAAAAATCTTGATAATAAAGAACTTTTTACTTGTATGATAAAGATAAATAAAATGAAATAAAGTGAAAAGTAGTTTTAAAAACCTTTATATTTCATGCAAGTAGCGCAATTTCTATGCATCCACATATGTTTTCTTACCTTTTCTTGAACGAATTACGCGCTTACGAATGCGTTTTTGCTCGACAATCGTTTTTCCACTTGTTACTTCATTTTGTCTTATAACTTATTTCTTTTGACTGTTCGTCTAATTACTGACTGTTGATAAATGACTTGAAAGTCTCGATATTTTATCCTTCCTTCTCGTCCAATGTTCTTTATGCGATTTTATAGATTTTTGGAATGTCTCCGCACGTGAACAAAGAATTATCACTTGAGCGATTTCCGTATATCCGGGATGACGTCCGTCACTCTCGTTTGTCTCGAAATCCACTCTTCTGAACCGTGCTTTGACTTCTCTCTTTAAACACTAACATCGTTCATTTGATTTATTTTAATTACAAGTTATTATTAAGAACTTTATTTATTAAAATTTTTGTATGGATTTTATTTCCGATCATGTATCGACCACCTCTAAGTTAACGAGCTGATATTGGTGAACCACCGACCGCACTAACAAAATTGACAAATTGTTTAATCTATTATTTCTTATCGTCTTACCATCAACGCCTTTATTTTATTATTCTCTTTATGAATTCATACGACATTGCTTCGTCCTCTTTTGTACCGTTAATTTCGTATTAACTGTTGACCATTATTTCCATTCGTATTCGTCTATTATCTTGTCACATTTCGAAACCCGAATACATCCCATGTTTATTTTGAAATAATAATCACCTTTAAGTATTTCTACAACGTATTATAAAATTTTTATGTTTATACATTTTTTTCCAATGATTTTCAATTATCGAAATAACCATCATAAGTAAAAAGTCAAATTTGTACATCATATTTTGTATAACTAAAACTAATGTTTAAAAATGAAATTATGTTTTTATCTTTTGAAGTAATTGACTTATCATACTTTAATTTAAATGTAATGAAATTATCGGTTTAATTTATATTCCTGATAATGATTTAATTTGGAAATTATATTTTCTAATTGTAACCATCAATATGAGTTAATTAATAAATTCATGTCTTTCTTGCAAAGCTTCTTAAGACGACCAAATAAATTTTGAAACTATTTAACTTCTATTTTTGATATATCATTTTTATCAAGAAAGTATCTCAATTGAGTTTTAAGGTAATACAATTCCAGGACGGATAATTGTGACAAACGTTATTTTAATGTTAATATTTAATTTATTCTTCGCTCTCATTTTTCTAGTATTGCGAATTATTATGTTTTATGGTTACGTGAGTCGAGATCCCTCGTCGATCGTCAACCTTAAATCATTTTACCACATCTTGTCCGTTTATGCGTTTATTGAATTTATTTTTATCTCGTTTTGTTCCTCGTATTGAAGATCACTAATTTATTCTGAGTTTAAAATGAATCTCGGGAAGCAGTGTATAAGAAGAAACAATAAGTGTCACCGGGATTTATGCGTGTACTTGTGGAATGATTGAACACTGAATCTCTTAATCAATGGAGTTAATAAATTCGTTACAACCTCGAGGAGTATGTTGAAGCCGACACCGCAAGTGAAAAGACTTTGGAGATCAAGTGGTTATTATCAATGGTTCGTTAAAGGATTTCTTGATGTTTATGTTCGACCTTTTCCTTTTATGTACTTATATGGTGTGTGATCTAGTCAAATGATCGTAAGTTGTGAGAACTTGAGACGACATCATCTGATGACGTCCGATCATGTAGAGCACATATTATGTAATATCTTTTTGACTTTCAACGACGATATTTATTGAGACTTTTATGCACGTTGGCGAAAGTGAGAGGGTTTCTTTGTATTATCTATTGAGTAGGGACCCGCGTGTGAGCACCCTCCGATGACGAAAATGTTTTCTTGTTTGTTCTTTTTGATGTGTGTCCATGGCTATCTGGCCGATGGATATCTCTTAATTTGCAACCTTCCTTTTAACTGGAATTACCCGAAAATCCTGTCATCTATTCTTGACGTCGAATGAGCTTCGTGTGATTCATAAAATTTTCATGTGTCGAGCCTGACGGGTGACTGGTGGATAAGGATTTATTTATTCCTTTTTGGTGAGATTCAACTTGACGACAAGTTGCGTTTTGTAAAAGAACCAGTGGAGATCGTGGATCGTGATTCACGTAGGAACGTGAGGACTTCTTTATAAAGAATGCCCTCATCCTTCCGGGTAGTGAACAACTCGTGTATGAGGCGAGTTGAGCGTCGGGACGTTGATTGTAGATAAAATTACACCTCTTTTAGGAAAAGGAGGGTAAAAGCGGTAAGTATTGAACAAATGACTTTAGGAAAAATCAAGTGTTAATGACCCAATTAAGTTCGTTTCCCAAGGAGGTATATGTGTGTGACTAAGATGTACAAGATTTGAGATTAATATTTGGTTTAGAAGGGGATTGGAAGAGAAAATGACGAAGTCGTAAAAAATAAAAATTAACACAAAATCACTATTAGAAAGTTAAAACGTAGAACCTAAAAAATCACCAAAATTAAAATAAATTCTAAAAATTACCAAAAATTCACCAAAAATCAAAAATAATAAACTAAGAGTTTACCAATGATCAAAACCTTTTCAAACCTTTTAAATAATTAAATATTCAATTTTTAAATGCTAATTAAAGCCCTAAAAATCAAATAAATTATCAAAAAGACCAAATCAAGATTTTTCAATTGATAAACCTCTAAAATGACCTAAAATGATTAAAAACTATTTTTAGAAATTTTAAAACTAATAAAAACTATTTAAAATGAATTAAAAACTATTAAAACTTAAAATGATTATAAAAATTAATCTATAAGTGATAAAATTATTCTAAAAGTTGCTAAATTCCTATTTTAATGTATTTAACCTAAGAAAAATGTAAAAAGTTGGAAAATGTGAAATTTTAAAAATAATAATAAAATAATAATAAAATAATATTAAAAATCCAAAAATTATAAAAAATTCTAAAAACTTGCAAACTAGTTTATTTTAACCTAAATAATCAGAAAATGAAAGTGAAATTACCAAAATACCCCTAATGGGCCCTCAAATGGGCCAAACAGTCAACACAAATGGGCTTTTGGGCCCAAAAAGTCAAACTTGGCCCAATTGACTTGGAAAAGCCCTATCTGACTTAAAATTTAATTCTAAGAACAAAACTCTAAAGGCCCAAAAGCTGAAAATGTGCTTATCACAGCTTATTGAACACAAAGCTTATTCTTATTGGGCTTTTCAGCCCATTAAGCCATAAGCTAATGCCATAAGCTCTAATTTGACACACAACCCTCTTTTAGGATGCTTAAGAGATCTGTCAAAAGAAATTTCCAATAAGCTCACTCAATAAGCCAAAAAATAGAAAAGCAAAAATCCACAAAACGACAAAATAGTCGGGTTTGAGAAATAAGGCACCTTAGAAGCTCTAGTTTGTTGCAAAAGCTCACAAATAGCTTAACTAAGAATAATCAATCAAGAAAATCACCAAAAGCCAAGTAGAATAAGCTGTAGGAGCAAATAAGCTGGCTGAAAAAGCCAAATAAGCTAGTTTCCTAGCAAAAGCTTAACCAAAAGACTTGTAAACTTCTAGACTTGATATTAAGCTAAGAAAAATGAGTTCTATTACAAAAACTAAGTTGTTGCATGTACCAATAAGCAAAACAGATTCAAATAAGCTGAAAACCAAGTTTGACCAAAAGTCAAACGCTGATAAGTTGAAATCAAACGCTGACAGGAACAAAGTAGGCGTTGACAGACTAAATGAAGTGTAAGGACTTGTTTTTCACCCTGCTGGTCAAGGATTGAGTGCAAACCTTGTGAATCAAAGCTTACCAGTTGGGTAAACTTGATGTATTTTGGCACAAATAAGCCAATAAGACAGTGAGCTTATAAGCTATGAACAAAGCAATCCAAATAGCAAAAATCAACCACAAGCAGCACATGAACAAGTTCCAAGCAGCAAAGTCACAAGGCATACACTAGGCAAACAAATGCAAGCACAATTTGAGGTGGTCACTTTGCTGATGCAAATGACCACTTCAGCAACTTTTGATAAGCTATAAAAACCACAATAAGCCACCAAATTCAACAAGCAGATAACCAGTAGATAGCTTATCACCCAAACTATTCCCAAACCTGATTTCAGACCTTAGATCCAACTAACAAAGAAGTTATTGGATCTGATGTGTTTGACCAAATTCAAAACCACTTTTATCAGATTTTTTCAAAACTCCAAATCTCTTTTCCAAACTTTCAGAAAGCTAACCAATGATTAAAACTTGTATATTAGAGCTTGTTTAGACCACCCAAACCCAAAGAACCAAGGGCACAAGGCCACAAGGCCTTGATAACCAGTAATCCCAAACAACCCTTAATCAAGCACTTATCAAACAAACTTCTGATTTTAACTAATAACCTACTGATTTTAATGATCAAAAACACTTAAACAATAGCAAATAACACAATCAAACTCAAAAATCACCAGCACAAACACCAATACTCAAAATCAAAGCACCAAATCAAAATCAGTCATAAACATGAAATTTTGAGTGGAATCTTAACAAGGGATTATACCTGCCTTCCACAACATCCTAGGAAGGCCAGCAATGCTCCTTGGACCTTGTTCAACAACTAGAACAAGACCAAGGTACTTCAATGAAGGAGATGCAAACAGCCTTGGTTGATGGTTCAAAGTAGAACCTCAAGGACTTTATATCTTCAACACAAACAACAAACATTTCAACCAAGGGCTCTAATCCCTTCACAAGCTTGGTGTCAACA
Source organism: Glebionis coronaria (assembly GCA_025667525.1). Lineage (NCBI taxonomy): Eukaryota > Viridiplantae > Streptophyta > Magnoliopsida > Asterales > Asteraceae > Glebionis > Glebionis coronaria. The sequence continues at coordinate 478,352 of JANFOE010000176.1, forward strand.
AGCTTGTAAGAGCTTATAGCTAATGGTCAAGGGTTAGTACACAAAATAACCAAAACAGAACCAAGGATTTCAAGGTTTTCAAACCTTAAAAACCGTATGAAACAAGACGTGCCTTAACCACAAGATTAAGGTAGGCCTTCACAATCAAATGGAACTCAGAATTAGGCTACTCAAACACCAAACTTTTAACTAAATCAAAAAGAGATTTCATATTTTCAGAAATTCAAATTTTATTTAACTTAAAAAGGAATTACAAAGATTAATAGCCTAAAACTGGAACAAAAGCTCTCTCACATGTTGAGGAGTCTTTTTATAGGCAAATGCCAAGGCTACACTGTTCATAAACCCTAGATGTGAAATTCCCTAAATGCCCTAAGTCCCTGAGTACGTTTGTTGTTGTTGAGCTGTCCAAAATGATCCTACACGTTCATTTTAGCTTTGTGATCAAGCAAAGGCTCTCAGCTGTTGATCTTGACACGTCACATGAATTGGAGGCTAAGTTGCTTGCTGATTGGTGGAAAGGGTATTGGGGTGGGGTCCATAGTGAGTGGAGATGAGGGTTTTGTGTGTGGGATAGGTTCCTGCATGTGTGAATCAAACGTGTGCCTGGGTAATTTCATTTTACCCTTTGTTTTAAGTTGTGTAAAATCTGGGCTGTAAAGGTGAATAGTTGTCCTTTTGATCCGTTTTTGGTTGAGTGGAGTTGTTTGGCGCGTGTTTGTGTGTTTAAATGTTTCAGTATGCACACATCAGCCCTTGTCCTTCCTTTCTTTTGTCACTTGGATGCAAACTTCTATCAGCGCCCATTTTACATGTATCAACGTTTCACCTTTTGTCATTTTTGGCACAAGCTTTACAAAAAGTGTTTCAAGGGTTATATTTGACATTTTTGAATATTGCAAGGGCTGATTTTTGACAATGTTGATCTTCCAAGGTCTTCAATGTATCTTAATCTTCATGAGGGACCATTATTGGCAGTTTGGATTTGTTGAGGGACTAATCTTGCCATTACTTCAAAGTTGAAGGACCTTTTGTGTAATTTTGACAAACTTAAGGGACCAAACTTGTAATTATTAATATACAAGGGTTTTAAGTGTCATTTCTTCAATAAATGAGGATCAATCTTGTTTGTCTTCAAGTCTTCAAGGTATTTTGTTGAGAATTCCATGATTAGGGCCCGGTTCTTTGTACGGCTTCGTTTCTCGTGTCCGTTTTTCCTTGTAACTTGTGATCTTTTGTCTTTTTCACGATATCCATACCTAAAATACACAAGTAAACAAACACAAGCATATATATGGTATTTTATGACATTTTTGTGCATTTAAAGCCCGAAAAGAACGATGAGATCATGTATAAATGCCATCTCATCACTCCCCCATACTAAGCCATTGCCGTGCCCTCACGCAATGCTAGAATAAAGTATCTAAGCATCACCAAAGTTCAATTTTTATTAACCTTTATTGAAAAGTAAAAAGACTTGCAACATACTACGATGATGTGTAAAGACATAATGTATGATTTTCATCACGAAAAGTGACTTTTAGGGTCAAAGAATAGAAACAAGTTAATGTCCCTTAGAGTAAACTTCGTCATCCTTGATTGTCATACATTCCATGCTAAGTGCAAAAACAAGATCATTGTTGGTACAAGTCACAATGCTAACACTTCTCATACGTCCAAATTGTGTAATACTTTTTCTCCCCGCAATCCTAGTTATTATAAAAGGAAATGGGTTACTAGCATTTTTTATCTATTTGTCATGGATCAAAAGTGATTCATATTGACTTATTTGAGTAGTTATTAGTCCGAAAGCAAAGTAGAACGATTTGATCGATAGTTAGCAGAAGGACAAAATCTTTTAAAACGGCTTCTCGTGTATCTCCTTAAGTTCATATCTTGGCATAACTCGTTTCACGATTTGAGACCTTTCTCGGACCGATATTTGGCATGTACTTCATACTTCAAATCTTGGGAAGACGTTCTTGAAATTATGGTCTTCTCTTCATATATTTGGAATTTCTTCACTTGACGTTTTTGAGAGATTCTTCATTTTGGACCACGACTTCATCATTTTTCTTCAATCTTTACTTTGGATTTTGATATACAACGATCCGCCTACTTTTCGGACTTGGATATATTTATCCTCATACCTTGTTAGGGTCTTTTTGGATAGACTTTCTCCATTCTTTAGGGGAGTAATAGCTTCTCGTCGTGTGTCTCGATCCTTCATATTGATTTAGGAATAATGATACTTCACATCATCTTTGGATCTTTAGCAAAAATAGAGCTCCTCATGCCTTGTTAGGGCCTTTTTGGATAATCGCCAATCTTCGCGTCCCGCTTCAATAAGTTATGCCTTGGCTATGAACTCTATTCAACCCCGAGCAACTTTTAAACAATCTTGCGCTAGAGGCTAAGTAACCTTTCAAATCGTACGACCTTACTTATTGCAATTATGATTTATTCCTAATGCATTGATCTTATGGGAAGAAAAAGCCACAATTAAAAACATATGAGTTTTTGAAAGAACACTTTCATGTTCTACGTTTAGCATGATCACTTGTCTAACTCTATCATTTCTCGTTCTTCACTATATAAAGACCTCTAATTAAAGAGACTCGTGAATACTTAGCCATGCAAGTCAAAATTAAGCCAAATTTGGATTAGCTTTCATTAAGACTATATCAAATCAAAGTTTTGGGTTTTCAAGCCACCTATAGGATCTTGCACTTTCTTGGACTTTTTCAAGTTTAGAAAATGCGTTTTAAAGTTCCCTTGATAAGTGACTTTCTAGAATCAATTATAGGAACTTGTGAAAAGTTCTTGTTCTTAACCCGAATGAATTAAGACTTTCGCGTTTTAAAGCTCCCTATATAAAAGTCTAGCAAAACTTGAATTGAGCGGGTTAAGGAATGTAAATGGCTCCAAATGCCCATCAAGTCAAAAATTAACTCTTATTCTACCCAACGGAAAATATACATTCGTGCCTTAAAAACACTTATGAAAACTTAAGAAAAAAATTAAAATTTGGCCATTTTTAGCCTTATTAGCAAAACAAAACATTGAAAATTGGAAAGCGTGAGGGCGTAGCAAAGCAAGTATCTATTCACCCCCCATACTAAAAGTAAACATTGTCCTCAATGTTTCGAGTTTAAAGGTGGAGCACCCCCATACTAGAGACGAAGAGTCGAATGCTTAAGATCTAGCATGGAAAGGGTGATTAACAATATATCTAAAGCCGTTTATTAAGTATGCTAAAAGATAATTGTTAGAACAATAAAGGATATGTCATGGATTCGTGAAAAACTTCTTCAAACGAACGATGGAGGCTCACGTAAACGAACACGAGAGTCTTCAATCGTAGATGATGATGATGATCTAGATAACACAATCACAAACAACCACGAGACAACGAGTTGAAAGGGTACAAGTCCCCTTATTAGTGAATAGTGAGCATAAAGATAAGCATGGGATCTCCCCCACGAGGCACCTCGTTTTTGATTACCGAGTCATGAGCTCGACTCGATCCCCTCAAAATGTGATCATTTAGGGATATCATGGTATGGTAAATTTTTGATGGGGCTTACATGATAAACAAGGCCCAAAAAGCAACCGGTATAAACGACTAAGTCCTTAAATGATGCAAAATACCGGGGTCGAAAATGGCGTTCTCGTTTTCATTGGAAAAACAAATTAACGCCACTTCAACATGTGCCATAAACTCAAAGAGTTTGAAGAAAATAGATGAGAAGTAGAAGGGTGAGACAATTGGTAAGACAAACTTTTGAGCTACTCGAGGTAGACTCGCACCAAGCAAATAGAAAGATTTTCCATTTATTGCATCGGTGGAAGACCGAGATTTCCCTTTACATGAAATTCCGGGATCGAATATCTCGTCCTCGGTGGACAAGGATGAGGGAACATAAGGGGCTTCCCCCATACTAAAACCACACAAAGCATCGTCAAAAGGAGTAGACGAGCTTGTAGTACTCAAAACACGTGGTGATGACGGAGTTAGATTTGTAGAAAAATCAATTAAATCATATTTAAAATCTTTTCCTTTTTTATCTTTTGAACTTCCCTTATGAAAACCCTTTTTGATTATGTCGAAAATATTCGGTGTTTCTAAGACGATGTTAGTCACACTAAAAATTCTCACATTTTGAAACCGTTTTGGTTTTGGTGGTGGCAAGTTCTCAAAACGTTTATCGACGAAGAAAACTTCCCCATCGGGGTCTACATATTCATCATCCGAAAGATCTTTCGTAGAAACTGGCAACTTATCAACACTTTTCAAGAATGAATGTTCGAGGTAAGGTGAAAGATTTTTCGATTCAAGTATTGACGGTTTCTTCTTTGTAGGCTTTACACTCATAACCTCCACCGGCGGAGGAAATGGTAAATTGTTTTTGGCGACATTTCCTAAAACTCTTGGTGAAAATTCTTTGCAAACAACATTGGTTGAATCACCATGGTTTAAGGTTGCAATAGAATAGACATGAGAAAGATTGGAGTTTTGTGTTGCATTGATGACAAGTTCTTCTTCATTGAAACGAAGGGTGATTTTTCGAGCATGAACATCGATAAGTGCTCTTGATGTATCCAAAAATGAACGACCCAAAATGAGAGGAACTTTTCGATCGATAGGAATGTCTACAACGATAAAGTCAACGGGATAGTAAAACTTTCTGACTTTAACAAAAACGTCCTCGGCTACTCCACATGCTAAAATCGTAGAATGATCGGCCATCTCGATAGACATGTTCGAAGGAGTAAGAGCCGGAAGCGAAAGCGATTTGAAAATCTCAAGAGGCATTAAATTAATACTAGCACCAAGATCGGCCAAGGCGTAGCATTCCTCCATATCTTGAATTGCACACGGAATCAAAAATTTACCGGGATCACCGACTTTTTGTGGTATGCGGCTAAGAAAAACCGATGAACAACTAGACGATTGTTGTAACTTCTCTTTGTTGTTTAGCATACTTTTGAAGTTTGCGGCAAATCGAGGCATCATGATAAGAGCGTCGGCAAAACTTATGTTAAAATGCATATCACGAAACATTTTCATAAATAGCTCAAATTGATAATTGTTCCGTTCTTGTGCTTTCTCTTTGTTACGTCTTGAAGGGTAAGGTAAAGGTGGTGTGGGTTGGTCATTAGGCAACGGCCTTGGAAACTCGGGTTCCACAATTGGTATTGGTTCAACCGTAGGTGTGGTGTGAGCGGTACTTCGTGGGATTGTAATGTGCTCCTTTTCGACCATCACCTCGGGTTCTTTCTCGATTTCCTTCTCCTTAGAAGTACTTGTACGAGAGATTGGTTCCTTGAAAGTTTTACCACTTCGTGTAGCAACAACCTTCAATTCTCCCCTCGGGTTGTTAATGGTATCACTAGGAAGACCACCCGAAGAAGAGGGTTTACACATGATTACTTCAAACATCTTAGCCATTCGGTCCTCAAATTTTGATTGCCTAGCATCCGCTTTTAATAACTCTTGCTTAATCTCATGTTGTCCTAATTCCATCTTTTGTTGGTTTTGTTGAAGACGTTGGACATTTCCTTCCATTTTGTTTGCATGAGTTTTAAGTTCATTAGCAAGTTCATTTTTAAGCTCGTTTTTCAACTCGGATCTTAAGCTAATCATCTCACGTTGCATGTTATCAAATTTAGCATCATTTGCTTTTGCATAATCCAAAAATTCTCCTTGCAAATTTTTAGTGTGAGCATTTTGAAAACCTTGTGTAGTGTTTTGAAAATCACGGTTTTGGTTTTGATTAGAGATTTGTCCATTCCCACTTTGATAATTCCCTTTGTTGTAATTGCGTGTGTTGCCTTGGTAATTACCTTGGTTGTTGTTTCGATAATTGTTAACATTTTGGTTTGGTGGAGCTTGATTTTGGCGGGACCCTTGACCGTTTTGGTTGTAAGTTCCCGTTGCTACATAAGCACTCGAAGTGTTACCATCCGCGGTAATGCACTCGGAAAGATCATGAGCTCCCCCACAAGATAAACAACTCTTAGCAACCGCTTTAACCGAAGCGGAATTGGAAGCTTCTTGAGCCTTCCAATGGGACATTAGATTAGCAAATCTATCAAAAAACCGATTTTCCTCATTAGCTTCATCATGTAAGGCATTAATGCTACGAGACGATTGTGACGAAGATGACGAACCCATATTGGCAACACTCGGTGTGTTACGAGGGTTGTAAACCTCAGATCTATTTTCAATGATTTGTAAAGCCTCATTTGTCGTCTTGCACAAAAAATTACCACCCGCGGCGGCGTTCAAATAATCTCGTTCATGATCATTAAGCCCATTATAAAAAGTATCCACTTGATGCAATTCCGTAAAATCATGATGTGGACATTCATGTAACATCTCTTTAAATCGTTCCCATGCCATTGCAAAGTTTTCATTATTACGTTGCACAAATCGTGAAATCTCATTTTTTAAGTGTGTTGTTTTAGATGGTGGAAAAAACTTGTTCACAAACTTAGAAACGAGATCGGTCCATGTCAAAATCGAATTTGGCGGTTCTTTCTCGAGCCAAATTTTTGCGGGTCCATCCAACGAGTATGGAAACAACATCATCTTAATGGCGTCATGTGGAACATCCTTAAATTTGCTAGTGGCGGTGAGACGGTTGAAATTCCTAATGTGGTAATGCGGGTTGTCTTTCTCGTGACCTCTAAACTTATTTGCTTGCAACATCGACATTAATCCCGTCTTAATTTCGAAATTCACCGCAAGGATGGCGGGAATCACAATAGCCTCTCCAAAACCCTCGGTGGGTGCTTGTAGCAACTCCATCATAGTACGATTAGCCACGACGACTTCTTGTTCTACAATAGGTTCAACAATTGGAGGTTCTTCAACAATCAACGTCTCTTGATTGGCTTGCTTTTGAAGTCGTTTACGAGCTCGTTTAGCTTGATTACGAGTGATCATAAACTTCACGAAGAATGGGAGGTGAGCAAAGAAGATTCTTTTTGGGTGTTTTGTGAATTTTCAATTTTTTTGTGTTTTTGATGATATTTAATTTTTTTGGATTTTGGTGTATCTTCGTAGACAACAATCTACAAAATCTCTCCTCGAATCAAACTCTTGATTAAAGAAGCCTCAAAGGAATGAAAACGATCACGTGGAGTGAACGTCTTCTAATGACTTTAGAACTTTGGTGAAAACCAAATTGTTCAAGAGGGTTTAATCACAAAGAAAACCAAGCAAATATAGTATACGTAATAATACTTTGGGCGGCAAAACCCTCGATTAGACTTCAATCTCAAAATACTCACAAGCAAGCGGGGAAGCGAGGCGGCGCGAAGCACTTAAGAGCCTTTTTCCTTAGGGTATATTTTATAATACCCGCCTTATACCCACCTTATAGTTTGTATTTTTCAAAATCGAGCTTCACGAAAGTATTTATCTATTTTTGCCTTTTTCTTTTTGTTTGAGATTCGAATACAATAATTAGGAGATCAAATCCCAATTAAGGTTGTGTTTTCACACTTTTGGAGATATTGTTTATTGATTGTGATACTTAATACAATATAGTAATAATATTTGTACAAGAAAAACCAAGAAAACCGATAATACGTATTAGTAGAGTTCTACTAATACAAATACTATTTGGTTAATATAAAAAACAACAATGCAAATTAATCACGACACACCTCCCCGGCAGCGACGCCAAAGTGATTGTAGATAAAATTACACCTCTTTTAGGAAAAGGAGGGTAAAAGCGGTAAGTATTGAACAAATGACTTTAGGAAAAATCAAGTGTTAATGACCAAATTAAGTTCGTTTCCCAAGGAGGTATATGTGTGTGACTAAGATGTACAAGATTTGAGATTAATATTTGGTTTAGAAGGGGATTGGAAGAGAAAAAGACGAAGTCGTAAAAAATAAAAATTAACACAAAATCACTATTAGAAAGTTAAAACGTAAAACCTAAAAAATCACCAAAATTAAAATAAATTCTAAAAATTACCAAAAATTCACCAAAAATCAAAAATAATAAACTAAGAGTTTACCAATGATCAAAACCTTTTCAAACCTTTTAAATAATTAAATATTCAATTTTTAAATGCTAATTAAAGCCCTAAAAATCAAATAAATTATCAAAAAGCCCAAATCAAGATTTTTCAATTGATAAACCTCTAAAATGACCTAAAATGATTAAAAGCTATTTTTAGAAATTTTAAAACTAATAAAAACTATTTAAAATGAACTAAAAACTATTAAAACTTAAAATAATTATAAAAATTAATCTATAAGTGATAAAATTATTCTAAAAGTTGCTAAATTCCTATTTTAATGTATTTAACCTAAGAAAAATGTTAAAAGTTGGAAAATGTGAAATTTTAAAAATAATAATAAAATAATAATAAAATAATATTAAAAATCCAAAAACTATAAAAAATTCTAAAAACTTGCAAACTAGTTTATTTTAACCTAAATAATCAGAAAATGAAAGTGAAATTACCAAAATACCCCTAATGGGCCCTCAAATGGGCCAAATCCAAATTCAGTCAACACAAATGGGCTTTTGGGCCCAAAAAGTCAAACTTGGCCCAATTGACTTAGAAAAGCCCTATCTGACTTAAAATTTAATTCTAAGAACAAAACTCTAAAGGCCCAAAAGCTGAAAATGTGCTTATCACAGCATATTGAACACAAAGCTTATTCTTATTGGGCTTTTCAGCCCATTAAGCCATAAGCTAATGCCATAAGCTCTAATTTGACACACAACCCTCTTATAGGATGCTTAAGAGATCTGTCAAAAGATATTTCCAATAAGCTCACTCAATAAGCCAGAAAATAGAAAAGCAAAAATCCACAAAACGACAAAATAGTCGGGTTTGAGAAATAAGGCACCTTAGAAGCTCTAGTTTGTTGCAAAAGCTCACAAATAGCTTAACTAAGAATAATCAATCAAGAAAATCACCAAAAGCCAAGTAGAATAAGCTGTAGGAGCAAATAAGCTGGCTGAAAAAGCCAAATAAGCTAGTTTCCTAGCAAAAGCTTAACCAAAAGACTTGTAAACTTCCAGACTTGATATTAAGCTAAGAAAAATGAGTTCTATTACAAAAACTAAGTTGTTGCATGTACCAATAAGCAAAACAGATTCAAATAAGCTGAAAACCAAGTTTGACCAAAAGTCAAACGCTGATAAGTTGAAATCAAACGCTGACAGGAACAAAGTAGGCGTTGACAGACTAAATGAAGTGTAAGGACTTGTTTTTCACCCTGCTGGTCAAGGATTGAGTGCAAACCTTGTGAATCAAAGCTTACCAGTTGGGTAAACTTGATGTATTTTGGCACAAATAAGCCAATAAGCCAGTGAGCTTATAAGCTATGAACAAAGCAATCCAAATAGCAAAAATCAACCACAAGCAGCACATGAACAAGTTCCAAGCAGCAAAGTCACAAGGCATACACTAGGAAAACAAATGCAAGCACAATTTGAGGTGGTCACTTTGCTGATGCAAATGACCACTTCAGCAACTTTTGATAAGCTATAAAAACCACAATAAGCCACCAAATTCAACAAGCAGATAACCAGTAGATAGCTTATCACCCAAACTATTCCCAAACCTGATTTCAGACCTTAGATCCAACTAACAAAGAAGTTATTGGATCTGATGTGTTTGACCAAATTCAAAACCACTTTTATCAGATTTTTGCAAAACTCCAAATCTCTTTTCCAAACTTTCAGAAAGCTAACCAATGATTAAAACTTGTATATTAGAGCTTGTTTAGACCACCCAAACCTAAAGAACCAAGGGCACAAGGCCACAAGGCCTTGATAACCAGTAATCCCAAACAACCCTTAATCAATCACTTATCAAACAAACTTCTGATTTTAACTAATAACCTACTGATTTTAATGATCAAAAACACTTAAACAATAGCAAATAACACAATCAAACTCAAAAATCACCAGCACAAACACCAATACTCAAAATCAAAGCACCAAATCAAAATCAGTCATAAACATGAAATTTTGAGTGGAATCTTAACAAGGGATTATACCTGCCTTCCACAACATCCTAGGAAGGCCAGCAATGCTCCTTGGACCTTGTTCAACAACTAGAACAAGACCAAGGTACTTCAATGAAGGAGATGCAAACAGCCTTGGTTGATGGTTCAAAGTAGAACCTCAAGGACTTTATATCTTCAACACAAACAGCAAACAATTCAACCAAGGGCTCTAATCCCTTCACAAGCTTGGTGTCAACAAGCTTGTAAGAGCTTATAGCTAATGGTCAAGGGTTAGTACATAAAATAACCAAAACAGAACCTAGGATTTCAAGGTTTTCAAACCTTAAAAACCTTATGAAACAAGACGTGCCTTAACCACAAGATTAAGGTAGGCCTTCACAATCAAATGGAACTCAGAATTAGGCTACTCAAACACCAAACTTTTAACTAAATCAAAAAGAGATTTCAAATTTTCAGAAATTCAAATTTTATTTAACTTAAAAAGGAATTACAAAGATTAATAGCCTAAAACTGGAACAAAATCTCTCTCACATGTTGAGGAGTCTTTTTATAGGCAAATGCCAAGGCTACACTGTTCATAAACCCTAGATGTGAAATTCCCTAAATGCCCTAAGTCCCTGAGTACGTTTGTTGTTGTTGAGCTGTCCAAAATGATCCTACACGTTCATTTTAGCTTTGTGATCAAGCAAAGGCTCTCAGCTGTTGATCTTGACACGTCACATGACTTGGAGGCTAAGTTGCTTGCTGATTGGTGGAAAGGGTATTGGGGTGGGGTCCATAGTGAGTGGAGATGAGGGTTTTGTGTGTGGGATAGGTTCCTGCATGTGTGAATCAAACGTGTGCCTGGGTAGTTTCATTTTACCCTTTGTTTTAAGTTGTGTAAAATCTGGGCTGTAAAGGTGAATAGTTGTCCTTTTGATCCGTTTTTGGTGGAGTGGAGCTGTTTGGCGCGTGTTTGTGTGTTTAAATGTTTCAGTATGCACACATTCAGCCCTTGTCCTTCCTTTCTTTTGTCACTTGGATGCAAACTTCTATCAGCGCCCATTTTACATGTATCAAGGTTTCACCTTTTGTCATTTTTGGCACAAACTTTACAAAAAGTGTTTCAAGGGTTATATTTGACATTTTTGAATATTGCAAGGGCTGATTTTGGACAATGTTGATCTTCCAAGGTCTTCAATGTATCTTAATCTTCATGATGGACCATTATTGGCAGTTTGGATTTGTTGAGGGACTAATCTTGCCATTTCTTCAAAGTTGAAGGACCTTTTGTGTAATTTTGACAAACTTAAGGAACCAAACTTGTAATTATTAATATACAAGGGTTTTAAGTGTCATTTCTTCAATAAATGAGGATCAATCTTGTTTGTCTTCAAGTCTTCAAGGTATTTTGTTGAGAATTCCATGATTAGGGCCCGGTTCTTTGTACGGCTTCGTTTCTCGTGTCCGTTTTTCCTTGTAACTTGTGATCTTTTGTCTTTTTCACGATATCCATACCTAAAATACACAAGTAAACAAACACAAGCATATATATGGTATTTTATGACATTTTTGTGCATTTAAAGCCCGAAAAGAACGATGAGATCATGTATAAATGCCATCTCATCAGACGTCGCTCCCTTAAGGTGGTGAGGATGTAAAACCCGTAAAAATAAGGTCATAATTTAATTCTATTTTTCGATTATTTTGAAGTATTTTATAACGTTAAATATTATTACGTTTAACGGTTTAAGTTGAAACCGATATTAAATATTATGTTTTAATATTTTGACGAGTAACGAGGACTACTAGTGATCGCGATACCGACGGATGCCTAAAATTTTATATTTTATTATCGATCGTTTCGATATTTAATATTTTCGACGATATCGTTTTAATTACGTATCGAGTCGTTATATTATTATTTTCGTGTGCGTTTAAACTTTTTAGTATTTTTACGAAACCCGAGTCTCGTAAATATTTTTAAATTTACAATTTACATTTTCTACCCTTTTAAACTATTTAATTACATTTTGGACCAAAACTATCACAAATTGGCAAAAACTACCCTAACCTTACACTATATATAATTTTTCCACTTACAACTTTACACATACAAAATATTTAATAAATAAAAACAAACCCACCACCCATTTTCTTTCTTCTTTTGGCCATACATCACAAGAACACCACCACCACAATCCATCAATTTTCTTGATCAAAACTTTGATCCATCCAAAAACAAAACAAGTCCCATTCTTAATTTTTCAAGGTGATTATAATGATACTAATTTTAGCTACATGCATCAAGTTTTATTTTTTCTTATTGTTAGGTGGAGATTTTGATCATGCATGTGTTACTAGTGATGATCAAATGATGTTATTGCAATGTTTTTGTTAAAATGTTGATTTTTAATTTTTGTGTTTTTGATTTTGATGATGATACAAGTGTTAGGATTGGTTTATGGTGATATTAGGATGTTAGGTTGATGATAAAAGTTGTTGGTTTTGATGAAAAACTTGATTTTGTATGGTTTTTAAATGGCCAATTTTAGGCAGTAGGTTTAGAGGCATTTTCGGAAATCTTAAGTCTGAAAATAGGTTGATATTATGGGATTATGTTGTAGAGAATTTCGTTAGCTTCGATTTGATATAAAGTAGGCCTTCCAACTCCAAACGAGGTGGAAGATACACTAGTTTGATTTTCGTGTACCGGGAGACGAGTGTCGACACAATCCGAAAATTGTTGTCGATATTTGGATCGAATCTCGGGGACTATAAAATGAGTTTCAAAATGATTCAAGGGCTGTTCTCAGGCTCCAAGTTTAGCATTTTGAGTCTATTTTTAGAATCAATTGGCGGTTTTATAAATGGAGTTGTTTAGAATGGTCAAAATGGTTTCGTAAGTCAAGGTCGCTAAACTGTCCGGATTTTGTAATTCAAAGATGAGTCGGGCAGGGAACTTTAGAAGTAAAATATTTTGATGGGCTATTGGGAGGACTTTCTACATATAGTAAGTGAGTTCTCTGAGTAGTATCAAAAAATTTTTGATATGTTTAAGTATGGGAAAACGGCTTGGACATTCGGTATGTTCCGGCAGATTTTTATTAAAGACATAGAATAATAAAATTAATATATAGGAGAGTGTAATAGTATCACTTGTATCGTTTTCTCTCGAGTTTGTCGTGATTATATGAGTCGAGTTTTATATTCTTATGTATGGCTTATTTCTCGATTCTATTATTAATGAACGCACCTCATTTGATAGGTTGCGGTTCTCGTGTTTGAAAGGCATCATCTATCGTCGGCGATCGTCTCATTACCACTATCGGCTAAGGTGAGTCTATAGCCTCGCTTTATACTAGTTATTAAATGATTTTAAACCCGCGAGGGGGAATACATGTTTTATAAACTTAGAACACAAGATTTTTATGGTATGCTTTGTCCCTCTATGAATGGACCCGTGGTTGCCTTTAAATTGCATTAAGTGATTGCCTTTGTTAAAACCTCAATTATGGACCGTTAATTAACCTATGATGGGTTAACCGCTAGTACAGTTAATAGATCTATGGGGGAAGCCGCCCTGGTTCAGTTTTTGTGGACTTGTCATAGAAGCTTAGGCCCGACCTCCACACTGTTTGAGCATATTGTATTGAGAAGTCAGGTATACGGCAATGTACCAATAATCTGGAGGTAACCGACAATTAATAAATCTCTCGTCTTATTAGACTGATATGGGAGTGTCTAAGGGCTCGGTTCCATGAGCTTATTGCAATTTATGCTATATACAATTATCATTGTTGATGAAAATTATTATTTGATGCTTATAAGCATGCCACAAACTTATAATCTTTGCTTGTGTTCAAATTGATTACATAAACCTATAGATTCACTCGGCATTTTTGCTGATTGTTTTACTCACATGTATTTCAGGTAATCAAGAAGTGGAAGCTTGGAGGTCACGGGGAATGAAGTTGTGCACTGCTTTTGTTGTTCAAACTCTTTGATTTATTTATCGTTCCATTTTTAAAACAAACTAATATGTTGTTTTAACTTATCTTTTGGTAACGATTACTTGGGACTACGCTACTCTGACAAATGTTTTAGGAACGATAAATCTAAAACGTCTCTTTTCGAGTCGTTCTTTATAAATTATGTGTTGTTGTATCATTGTTTAGCACCCAAAGATGTATTCCGCTGCGTTTAAATTTGGGGGTGTTAAATTCACTTTCAATTTTGCATAGATTTTTCGGCCTTGTGGGGCTTCAAATTGTTTGCTTGATTTAGGTGAGCACTTGAAATCTTATTATTGGGTGAAGCTTTTGATTATTGGGGTGCCAATACTTTAAAACCGTGACGCTGGCGATACCTTAATGTCTTCCCAATTTAATTACATGGAAGCTACTAGAAAAGACTAGAAACCCAACAACCCCAACTAAACTGCTAAGTCAATATTTATTAAGCAAAAAATATTTACATGCGAAGGGAGAATAAGCAAATAACGAGAACACATGAGTTTTTGAAAGAATACGAGTACTCTACGTTTAGCATAGTAACTTATAATTAACCCTATCATTTCTCGTCCTCATTTAAGAGACTTAGCCTAATGTGTAGTTAAGGAATCAAAGCTAAGTGCTCAACACGCAAAGTCGAGTCAAAAATTACTCTTATTCTCGCCATTAGAAAATCTACATTCGTGTCTTCAAACACTTATAAAATATGAGAGAAAATTTAAAATTTGGCCATTTTTAGCCTTATTTTGCAACAAAACGATAAACAAAAAGATTTGGCCATTTTTAGCCTTATTTTGCAACAAAACGATAAACAAAAAGATAAACTTTGGAAAGCGTGAAAGTTTGGCAAGGCAAGTATCTATTCACCCCCCCATACTAAAGTTAAACATTGTCCTCAATGTTTCGAGTCTAGGGGTGCAAACACCCTCATACTAGAGACGTAGTCGAATGCCTAATCTAGTATGGAAAGGGTGTAACCATTAAATCAATAGCCGTTTATGAAGTGTGCTATAAACCTAAGGTTAGAACATCAAAGGATATATCATTTGGATATTGAGAAAGTATTCAAAGCAAACGATCGAGTGCTCCCATAAAACGAACACGAGAGGCTCCAATCGTGAAGATCATGACCTAAAAACCACAATGCACAAACAACCACGGAACAAAGGTAGGAAGGGCACAAATCCCCACACGTTAACTACATTAGAAAGCGATAATATGTACATAGGATAAGCATGGGACTCCCCCACGAGGCACCTCGTTTTTAATTACCGAGTCATGAGCTCGACTCGATCCCCTCAATACTAATTATCATTGGGGAAAGTGACTTGGTCGAGGTAGTTCAAGGATGGAACTTCCCCACCAAAGTAGTGCTTCAACCTATGTCCATTCACCTTGAAGTTAGGACCATCATCTTGAGCTAGCTTGATGGTCCCATACGGAAACACTTGAGTCACGGTGAATGGACCGGACCAACGGGATTTCAACTTACCGGAAAAGATTTTCAAGCGAGAATTAAAAAGCAAAACTTGATCCCCAATGTTAAAAACCTGGTTTTTAATTTTAGAATCATGCAACTTTTTTGTTTTTTCTTTATAAATCAATGAATTTTCATAAGCAATGTCCCTTAATTCATCCAATTCATTTAATTGCATTTTCTGGTGTTTTCCCGCGGTCTCCATATCATCATTACAATGCTTTAGGGCCCAATAAGCCTTGTGTTCTAATTCGATAGGCAAATGACAATTCTTTCCATACACAAGTTTATAGGGAGTGCACCCAATGGGTGTCTTATGAGCGGTCCTAAAGGCCTATAAAGCATCATCCAACTTATCCGACCAAGATTGTCGGTTTTTCCCAACGGATCTCTCCAAGATCCTCTTCAACGCTCGGTTTGAAACCTCGACTTGCCCACTCGTTTGTGGGTGATAAGCCGTAGAAAGCCGATGTGTAACCCCATATTTCCTTAGGACCCTTTTGAATTGGTCGTTACAAAAATGGGTTCCACGATCGCTTATGATCGCACGAGGGGTTCCAAACCGAGAAAACAAGCTTTTCAAGAACTTGACTACCACACGAGCATCATTGGTGGGCAAGGCTTTGGCCTCCACCCACTTAGATAGGTAGTCAACCGCAACGAGAATGTACTTATTACCACGAGATGATGGGAACGGCCCCATAAAGTCTATACCCCAAACATCAAAGATCTCACACACTTGGATGATATTTTGTGGCATTTCATCTTTTTGTGAGGCTTTTCCTTGTCGTTGGCATGAATCACAAGACTTCACAAGATCTTGTGCATCTCGGTAAATAGTAGGCCAAAAGAAGTCGGCATCAAAAACCTTCTTAGCCGTGAGATTAGCACCGTGGTGACCACCCGTGGGTCCCTCATGGCAAGCTCTAAGGATGTTAGAAGCTTCGGTGCCAAATACACAACTTCGGATGATTTGATCCGCACAAGTTCGAAACAAGTAAGGGTCGTTCCAAAAGTAGAACTTGACGTCACGAAAGAATTTTCGTTTTTCTTGAGTCGTCATACCCTTAATGATGAAGTTACCCGCATGGTAATTTGCAAAGTCCGCAAACCATGGGGTCGAAGGATCAAGCTTAGAATTCACCACACCAAGTGTCTCGAGCGGAAATGTTTCGGTGATTTCCTTGGGCTCATAAACACTTTGGTGAGGATCTTCCAAACGAGAAAGATGATCGGCCGCTAGATTCTCGGCTCCTTTTTTGTCAACGATTTTGTGATCAAATTCTTGAAGGAGGAGAATCCAACGAAGTAATCTAGGCTTAGCATCTTGCTTTGTCATGAGATACTTGATAGCCGAATGATCCGTATACACTATGCATTTCATCAAGACGAGATAAGGTGGAAATTTCTCAAATGCATACACCACAGCAAGGAACTCCTTCTCCGTTGTAGTGTATTTAAGTTGAGCCTCGGTCATCGTCTTGCTAGCATAGTGAATAGGCAAGAAGTGCTTTTCATGACGTTACCCCAATACGGCCCCTATAGCGTAATCACTAGCATCACACATGAGCTCAAAGGGGAGGTTCCAATTGGGAGCAACAAGAATGGGAGCTTCGGTAAGTTTCCTCTTAAGGATTTCAAAGGCTCGTACACAATCTTCGTCAAAGACAAAACGTGCCTCTTTTTCAAGAAGATGTGTAATGGGTCGAGAGATCTTTGAAAAATCCTTGATGAATCGACGATAAACGCCCGTGTGGCCTAGGAAACTCCTAACTCCCTTAACGGTTTTGGGATGAGGTAATTTGGCGATGACGTCTACCTTAGCTTGATCTACCTCAATCCCCGCTTTCGAGACCTTGTGCCCTAATACGATTCCACTCTTAACCATAAAATGACACTTTTCCCAATTGAGCACAAGGTTGGTTTCCTCACAACGTTTCAACATTCTCTCTAGGTTCGACAAACACGAAGTGAACGAATTACCAAACACGGAAAAGTCATCCATGAAGACTTCCATCGTCTTCTCGATCATGTCATGAAAAATAGCCATCATGCACCTTTGAAAAGTTCCCGGTGAATTGCAAAGTCTGAATGGCATTCTACGATAGGCAAACGTTCCATAAAGACACGTAAACGTAGTTTTTTCTTGATCACGAGGATCGATGGGAATTTGGAAGTAACCAGAAAAACCATCTAAAAAACAACAGAAATCATTTCCCGCAAGACGCTCCAACATTTGGTCCATAAAGGGCAAGGGAAAATGGTCTTTACGAGTGGCTTCATTCAACTTTCGATAGTCAATGCACACTCTCCATCCGGTCACGAGTCTAGTGGGAACTAACTCGTTGGCATCGTTTGGCACAACAGTCATTCCTCCCTTTTTAGGGACACACTGAATAGGACTCACCCAAGGGCTATCGGATATAGGGTAAATCATTCCCGCGTCAAGGAGTTTAAGGACCTCCTTTTTGATGACGTCGTGAATTTTGGGGTTCACCCTCCTTTTACATTGGATTACGGGCTTGAATCCTCCTCCATTAATATTTTGTGAGTACAAAACTTGGGATCGATTCCCTTAATGTCGGATAACTTCCACGCAATTGCCCCTTTGTGATCCTTTAGAACATCGACAAGTGCGGTTTTTTCATCATTCGAAAATTCCTTCGCAATAATAACCGGCAACTTTTCGTCCTCCTCCAAATAGACATATTCGAGATGAGGAGGTAAATCTTTCAACTCGAGGATAGGTGGTTCCTCAAGTGAAGATTTGGGCTCGATACTCATAACCTCCTCGGGTGAAGGAAATGGGAAATCATTAAGAAAATCCTTGATAATCGAGAAGTCCTCATCGTTGTCGAGGTCTTCGTTACAAGTACGTGGAACATCAAATTCTTCCAACGTAAAACCACCACCTTCAAATGGAGTGAAGGTTGGTGTCGAATTATCAAGAATTGGATCAAGCATAGTGGGATTGCCACTAGTTTCAACATCACCAAAACCTAGAACTTCTTGTGAAAATTCCTCGCAAACAACGTCGATCATATCAACGAGGTTTATGGTAGCAACGGAATAAACATGAGAAAGTTGAGAATTTTGAGTTGCGTTTATAACAAGTTCCTCGTCTTTGAAACGTAAGGTGATCTTTCTAGCATGCACATCAATTTAAGCTATAGACGTATCTAAAAACGAACGACCTAAAATGAGAGGAACTTGAGGATCCGTGGGAATATCGACAACGATAAAGTCTACGGGATAGTAGAACTTCCCCACTTTCACAAAAACGTCTTCCGCCAATCCACATGCGCGAATTGTAGAATGGTCGGCCATCTCGATAGACATTAGTAAAGGAGTAAGATTTGGAAGATTGAGCGACTTGAAGATTGCAAGTGGCATCAAGTTAATGCTAGCACCAAAATCGGCCAAGGCATAGCATTCTTCCATATCTTGGATTACACAAGGGATCAAAAATTTTCCGGGATCACCGACTTTTTGAGGTATGCGATTAAGATAAACCGATGAACAACTAGACAATTGGTGCAATTTCTCCTTGTTGTTCAACATACTCTTAAAGTTAGCGGCAAATCGAGGCATCATGACCAAAGCATCGGCGAAACTCACATTAAAGTGCAAATCACGAAACATTTTCATAAAAAGCTCAAATTGATAATTATCGCGCTCTTGTCATTTCTCCTTCCTAAGTCTCGATGGGTAAGGTAAGGGTGGTGTGGGTTCGGGCATAGGCATAGCCTTTGGAATCTTGGGTTCCAATGTTGGTAAAGGGTCGACCGTAGGTGTGGCATGAGCGGTACTTTGTGGGCTTGAGATATGCTCCTTTTCGACCACCACCTCGGGTTCTTCCTCAATTTCCTCCATCGTTGGAGTAATTGGTTGAGGAGTCGGTTCCTTAAGTGCCTTACCACTTCGTGTGGTAATCACTTTCATCTCACCCTTCAGGTTTGATATGGTGTTACTAGGTAAACTACCCGAAGTAGAGGCTTTGTTTCCCATGACCGCTTCTAAAATAGCATTAAGCTTAACATCTTGACTAGCGGCTTTTTGGTCAATCCTTTATTCAAGCCTAGCATGACTTTGTTCAATTTTATTGTTTTGACCTCTAATTTGATTAGCAAAATCATTTTTCAACTCATTTCTCATGTTAACATTTTCCTTAACAAAATTAGCTAACTCCTTTGTGTTTTTAGCCGTGTCCCTAGCTTGACTAGCCAATTGCTCTTGAATGTTTTCCAAAATCTTATCATTTGCTGTAGCGTAATTCAAAAAGTCCATTGGAAGTTCTTTAGTGTAAACATTTTGAAGACCTTAACTTGTGTTTTGAAAATTACGGTTTTGGTTTTGATTTTGCAATTGGCTACTACTTCCTTGATTCCCATAGTTGTTATTACCCTTGTAATTTTTTCTTTGATTGTTTTGGTAACCAACTTGATTGTTTCGATAATTGTTAGCATTTTGATTTGGTGGAAAACCCGGTGGAGTCAATTGATTAGTGCGGGTTACTTGACCGTTTTGGTTATAAGTTCCCGCGACCGCGTAGGCACTCGAAGTGTTACCACCGTTGGTAATGCACTCGGAGTAATCGTGAGCTCCACCACAATACATACAAGAAACCTCAACCGCTTTAGCGGTAGCGGGAGTGGGTTGTTCACCAACTTTAAACTCAATTAACAATCCTTTAAGCTTATCAAAAATCTTGTTCTTCAAATTAGCCTCGATTTGGCAAGCATCAATGGTATGTGACAATGAAGGCGAAGGTGAAGACGAAGTCTTACGAACACTCGACGTGCTACGAGGACTATAAACCTTAGACCTATTCTCAATGATTAACAATGCTTCCTCGACCGTTTTACACAAAAAATTACCACCCGCGGCGGCATTAAGATAATCACGCTCATGATCGTTCAAGCCATTGTAAAACGTGTCAATTTGATGTAAGTCGGAAAAACCATGATGAGGACATTCGTGCAACATTTCCTTAAACCTATTCCAAGCCGTTGAAAAACTCTCATTATACTCTTGTGAAAACTTTGAAATCTCGTTTTTCAAGTGCGTAGTCTTAGAGGGCGGAAAAAATTGGTTCACGAATTTGGAAACGCGATCCTTCCACGTCAATATAGAATTGGGTGGCTCTTTCTCTAACCAAATTTTTGTGGGCCTCGCTAAGGAATACGGAAAAATCATCATCTTAATCGAGTCGTTAGAGACGTCCTTAAACTTGCAAGTGGCAGTAAGACGATTAAATTGGCGAATGTGGTTATGAGGGTTGTCCTTTTCGTCACCACGAAACTTTTTGTTTTGAATCATGGACAACAAACCCGTCTTAACCTCAAAATTCTCCGCAAGGATAGCGGGAATAACAATTGCTTCTCCATAACCCTCGGTGGGTGCTTGAAGCAACTCCATCATAGTTCGATTAGCCATGGGTGCTTCTTTCACTATAATGGGTTCGACAATGGGAGATTCTTCACTAGAAGAAGTTTGGTTTCCTTCCTTTTGACGACGTTTACGTGCACGTCTTGCTTTGGAGTGAGTTTGCATAAACGTCACGTACAACGAGAGGGTGAGCAAAGAAGATTCTTTTTGGTGTTTTTACTTTTTCAATTTTTTTGTGGTTTTTGATTGTTTTTACTTTTTTTTGGATTTTGTGATTGTATTAAGTAGACCAAAATCTACAAATCTCCTCCTTAATCAAATCTCTCGATTAAAGAAGCCTCAAGGAATGAAAACGATCACGTGAAGTGAACGCCTTCGATGACTTTAGAACGTTGGTGGAACACCAAAACGTTCAAGAGGGTTTAATCAATTGAAACGAAGAAAATACATATGATACTTAATAATACTTTGGGCGGCAAAACCCTCGATTAGCTCTCAAAATCAAATACTCACAAGCAAGCGGGGAAACGAGGCGGCGCGAAGCACTTAAGAGCCTTTTTCCTTAGGATATATTTTATAATATCCGCCTTATACCCACCTTATAGTTTGTATTTTCAAAATCGAGCTTCACGAAAGTATTTATCTATTTTTGCCTTTTTCTTTGGTTTGAGATTCGAATACAATGATTGGGTAATGACCTCCCAAGTCAAGGTTGTGATTTCTCACGTATTTGGAGTACTTGTGAATTTATTGTTCTACGTATACAACATAGTAATAGTATTCACACAAAAAACGAAAAACCGATAATACGTATTAGTAGAGTGCTACTAATACAAATACTATTATGGCTATATATAAAAACAACAATTCCAAATCAAAACACAACACGCCTCCCCGGCAGCGGCGCCAAAATGATATAGTTATTTTACTACTCTTTAGGAAAAGAGAGCAAATAGGGCAAGTAGTGAATACGACGATTTAGGAAAACCGTGTATTAATGACCCCAAAATTAGTTCGTTCTCAAGGAGGCTAGTGTGTTATGTGTGTAATGACTTGGATTAATTTGTGATTATACTTGTGAGAAAGAAAAGTAGAAATGAGATTAGAAGAGAATGACGGTTACGTAGACGGATTAAACTAAGACGAAAAAGGCGTTCACGTAAAACCGTAAAAAGCACCAAATTAAAAATTTTAAAACTAAGAATTAATTAAAAGTTAAAACTAAGTCTAAAATAATATAAATAAGGATAAAAATCCAACAAAAATATTTTAAAACCATTTATTAATTAAATATTCAATTTTAAATGCTAATTAAAGCCTTAAAATCAAATATAATTAACAAAATGTCCAAAATATTAATTTATTGAACAAATAACTCACTTATATTATTTAAGGACTAAAAAGTATTTTTCCTAAATTTTAAAAATTACTTTTCTATTTTTAAAACACTTAAAACTATTTTTAATCTAAAATAATCATAAAAAATAATAAAATAATTCTAAAAATAATTTTACAATTTTAAAAATCCTAATTTATACTAAAGAACAATAGAAAAATGAAAACGTTTGAAAAATATAAAAATTTTCACTAAAAGACAAAAACAGTTTGAAATTAAACCCTAATTAAACTAAATTAATTCTAAAAATTAAATAAAAAGTGAACAGTAAAAACTTTTTAAACTAAAAATCTTAAATTATTATTCTAAGTCTATGCAAATTTTTGAAACTGAAAAATAATAATTTTTGTCATTAAAGGCAAAAACAGAAATTAAAAAGTTAATTAAAATAGCTATTTAATCTAAAAATTACTAGATGAACAGTAACTGAAAATTTAATTAAACTGAAAAATCAAAGATTAAATTAGAAAAATAATGAAACTAATTTGAAACCCTAATTCCTATTTAAAGGCACTAAAGACAAAAAATGAAAGTTCTGATAGTGACATGTGCAAGACTTTTGTCCTTTTGCTAAGTAGTGGAAACAAAGCACTAGCAGTGGGAACTTAGTTCCCACTGACTTCACAAAAAAACGGGTCAGATGGTTTTGAAGCTTAGGAAAGCTTGTTGTTGGGTTTTACATGGAAACAAGGGCACCCCTACACTCAGTGGAGTGTAGGGAGTCTAGATAAACAGGAAAAACAACAAGTTGCAAGCAAAAATCAACACACAAAGCCCTAATCAAGTTACTGATGAAGGGTAATGGTTACTGGTGAACAGTAACTTGGTTTACTTGCACAAAAACGAATTTCAATGCTCCAAATCTTGCATACTAGCTTACCAAATCACAACCAAGCAATGAAAAACCCTAAATACCAACCAGGATAAGCAGATTTCACAAACTGATGGTCAAAATATGCTAAAACAAGGCAGATTTGGTGGTTTACTGATTTTAAGCAATATCACCCAAGTTTGAACATGCAATTGCTATTTTACTCTACCAAATTCAAACACTTCAACTGAAATACCCTTATACCACTACAACATGCATGTCAAGCTGTTTTCAAGCCATGATTCATCATTACCCTTAGCTTAAAACACAGTCCCAAACACACCTTTAATTTCTGAAATCAACTTTTTTCAAACCAAATGCTATGAAAACTTAACTAAACAGATTATAAGAGTCCTACACATGCATATAAATCTAGATGGAGCTCAAATAAACAGATAAATCCAACTTGCAAACATTTTCACACCAAATCCAAATAATCACAGTCCTAAGCTAAATATGAGGGTTCAAGGTTTATACCTTGTGGGACCCACATCCAGGCCCCACTGTGGCAGCAATGCCATCTCCCATCAGCTTATAGCTGGGCTTATGGCTTTTTGAAACAAGGTTGCTAGTAGAGATTTGCTCGTGGTGGTCACAAGAGACACACACACCCAATATGACTTCAAAATGAACTTAAGCTTTTGTGAACCTGCCAAAGAAGGAAACAAACAGAAAAGTGACCTGGTACAAAGACAAAAAGCTATAAAGTCAGCTTATTAATTAAGCTACTTATGGCTTATTTGTCAAAAAAAGAAAAAAAACTTGATTTTTGATTTTCTGAAAATTTGAACAATATCTAAATCAACAAACACTTTAAACCTCACTTGAGCTTGATATTCAACAAGAATATCAGGCTCATATGATCAGTTTAAAACACTTGGACGAATAACTTAAGAACTTGTGTAACTTTAGTATCCAAACAAACAAGAACAAAACATGAAATCTTAACTTCAAAATTTAAGCATGCAATGGAAAAGTAAAATGGGTTTTGTTCTTTTTCGTCACAACAAACACCAATTTCATTCACTTGAAGTGGATTTACAATGCTTGACCAAGGAAAGAGAAAACAAGAACAACTAAAAATGAAAACCTATTGCTCTTTATATAGAGAGCTACAATGATTCTAGAACTAAAAAGAAACCTTAACCCTAATGGTGTGATCTTCCACTTTTACCCTTGATATATTCGGATATAATTTTGAAGACGCTCTTTTTGAATTCTTGGTCCAAGGATGGATTTGGCTGTTTGTTATAGTCCATGTGATTCCAGCAGTGTTGAATGAATCTAATCCGTTGGAAATTCCTTTGGCAACACAAAAATGCTATGAGGCGTTGATTAGATGTCACCACTTTGTTTTCTTGTGCAGAGGAGGGCCAGGGGTGTCACATGGGTGATGGTGAGGGTTTTCTGGGTTATGGGTTTGGTTTAGGGCCGGGTTGATTAGTGATCTGGAAATAATGGGACTAAACCCCTTTAATTTGTGGGAATGGTGATTAGGGTTCTTGTTTAGGGATTAGGGGGATTAGTGGGAGGGGTGATAAATAGTAATTGTTTCCCCCGTTTTTAATTATATAAAATTGGTTTAGAAAGTTAAGTGGGGTTGACTGGAGTTTGACTTGGGCCGGGTTGGGGGGTTTAGGTGGGTTTTGTTTGGGCTGGTGATGGGTAATAACCGGGTATGGGTTTGGTTAATGGCAAAATGCACCCTTGTTCTTCCTTGTTTTCTTCATGTTGTAATAAATAGCCAAAAACTTCATTTCCTTTGTTAACAACTTTGGGCAGTTTACACTTTCAGTCCTTTTGTTTAATTAAACCTTAGGCAAGGACTAATAATGAAATTTTATCAAATTCTAAGGGCTATTCTTGATATTTCTTCAATCCTTAAGGACCAATCTTGTACAAACGATTCTTGGAGGGTCATTTGTGACAAGTCTTCAAAGTTGAGGGACCAATCTTGCCAATCTTCAATTCTTCAAGGGTATTTTTGGAAATTCTATTCTTGGGCCCGGTTCTTTGTGCGGCTTTGTTTCCCGTGTTCGTTTTTGCTTGATTCTTGTGATCTTTTGTCATTTTCTCAATATCCGTACCTAAAATACACAAGCAACAAACACAAGCATATATTTGGCATTTTTGATGATATTTAATGCATTTAAAGCCCGTTTTGGACTATGAGACTATGTATAAAAGCAATCTCATAAGCGGTGTTGTTTTTACTCTTTCTATTTTTCTTCCTTTTGGGAGGACGGGGTTGTACACCAAAAGGTATTTATGCACGCCCGCGGGTGAGCATGCAACTCAAATCAAGGAGTGAGAGAGAAGCTCTCGTTCGACTTTGGAAAAGAAGGGATTATCCTTTCCGATGTTCAATAAGTAATATCCACAAGAAAGTATAGTATATTTAAGTAATACTTGGGTGCAAGACCCCCAATCAAGCTTTCCTTCTTAGAATACTCACTAGTGAACGGGGGTTAGGTGGCGCGAAACACTTAAGTACCTATTAACCCTTAGACGGCATTTTTTAGCACGTCGCCTTTCTATTCACTTTGTAGTTTGTATTCTTTGAGTTCTTGCCTATTGGAAGTATTTATCTATTCTTGCTTTAATTAAATTTGATCTATACACGTGTCAAGGACCGGAACGCTCCCGAACACGGTGTATTGCAAAAGAAATACTTATGGAAGTATGTGTATTGAGTGTTCGTATACGTATACGTATCTACATATAATAATATATCGAAAATATTTTTGAATTTATTGGGTTTTAAAGAAAATACTATATGTACGTAAAAACCGATGAAAACCAATAATATATATTTTTGGGTGCAATCTCTTAGAAAAAAAGATTATGTTTTGGATTTTTTATTTTTTTGGTTCTATTATTTAGGAAAAGAATTGATTTTTTTGTTATTTTTTATTTTTAATATTTTTATATTTTTTATTTCTTTATGTTTTAGATTTATGATACGTAAAAATAACGTCCACTCGGGGAACGGATCCCAAAATCCAATCGAAACCGTCAATCAATAGTCTCTCGTAATGACATGAACCGGCCGCAACGCCATTTAATATTAAGTTTTTGCAAGTTTGTTTATTCTCGACTCAAGACAAATTGAAAGGCCTACTAATATCAAGCTTTAAATTGTTTTGGGTTGTTAAAGGGTTATTTGGATTCTAGATCTAATTCAAACAAGCACGTAAAAAGAGAAAATATTATTTAGCCATTTATCCGTAAAACAAAGTGCAAGTACCAATTAATATTCACAAGGTACAAGTTTCTAATGCATGTAATTAAAAATGCTTGAAATGTAAACAAAATGAAAGTATAGGGACTAAATGTGCAAAATCAGAAACTAAAGGGACCAATTATGAAAACTATAACAACTAGTCAAACCAACATAACAAACTTGAAAACTGTCTAACTAAAATTGTAACAAATGGAAATATAAGGACTGACTTTTGCAAAACCTAAAAAGATGGAAGTTTAGAACTGATTACAAACTCTTTCAAAAATTAAGGACCAAAGTGCAAATAAAACTAATACTTTCACAAAAACAGGTTAAGTGACTTGAATAAGCTAGCTTATTACTCAACCAAAATTGATCTGGTTTTTTCTAAACTGCATAAAATTGAAAATAAGCTAGCCTTGCAAAAGGAATTTTGCTAAAAGCTTCTAAATCTCGACTTAGCTTATCATAATAAGCCAACAATAAGCCCATTTGAAATCTAGTCATCCACAAAACGATTTTATTGCAAACACTGATTAATCAATCCTCAAAAAGCTTGGAATGTCTTTTGGTTTTGAAAATGGTCAACAAAATAAGATGGAATCTTGAATAAGCCAAAAACAGCTTATTTGACCATAGTTTGACCAAAAACTCAATAAGATGAAAATCTCAGAAATCACTCATGACATGTTTGCAAGTTGATTTGTGAAAGAAAATCAACGGATTTATGAAGTAGATTATGAGATCTAGCAAAACAGTGGACTACTTATCACAGAAACTTCAATTTGCTATTAAGCTGATTAATAAGCCAAGAACTCACTCAAAAGCTAAAACTGTATGATTTCCTTATAAGCAATGAAAGCTAGGATGATAAGCTACAATTGAAAACAGGTTTCAGGCAAAATTATCAAGTAACAAAGAAATGCAAAGGAATCAAAGTAAGCAAGTTTTCACTGATGAACTTTCAAAAAGCTTGACCTAAAGTTTTTCAAGGCCAATTGCCTTTTTGACTTTTCTCTTGACTTCAAAGTTTTACCAAAATGCTTACACTATCTTACTAAGTGTAAATGAACTCTGAGCAACAAGTTTTACACACTGAATCACCATAAATAATCCAAAACCAAACACCACTTTAAAATCTATAAATGAACTTTTTCAAAGTCTTTTTGAGTACAAGTGAATGACTGAATTAGACACTTATCAAAACTTGTTCAAATGAGGTAATGAAATGGTTCAAGAGCAAAATCAAGCTAGTTAACTAGTTAAAACACAAATTGAGTACTAATGAGCAATTACTGATGAAAGACTAAATTTGACCAAGTAAAACTGACTGTAAAGCTGTAAGTCTACAATTACTCTATCAAATCAACACAATTAAGCTAAAAGTAAGCTAATCACTCAATCAGTTCATCATTTAAGTAGTACACTAGGAATTGAGCATGCATAAGCTGTTTAGAGGAATTTAAAATAAGAGATTATGTTCCTTTTAGCTTTAGGCCACCACTGATGGAGTAGAGAGGCGCTGAGCCTTTTAAGTACAACTAAACCACCATTAATAAACCACCAGTAACCATCATCATCATCATGATCTGCTACAGAAAACTCCCCTGCTACAAATTCTTCAAATGGACTAAAAATGAACTACAACTGGATTCTGAACTGGATACTAGTCTTCAAAGTATCAAACAACTTCCATTGATCATGGAAGATCAACAGAAACACTTAGTATCAACATGATTATGATAATGCAGGAATAATGATGAGATTTAGTGAAAATGAAGGTTTGAATTTCATTAATGGTGAAAAAGAAGTAACAAATCTGTTACTAACTAACTAACTAACTCTTAGGTGGTTGTCAAACACCTAAGAGTAGTTACTAACTACTTTGAATCACTAGGTATGAAAGAGAATTGAAATGTGTGTGTTTTTCACACCTACAAGCTACTCGTTACAAATGAGTTATCTAGGTCCTATTAATAGAGTGAGAATGAAAGTCTGTCAGGGATGAGGACATGTTGCAGCCAATCATTGAGCTCCAATGTATCTTTAATTGCTTAATTGCAAATTCCATCTCAAGAACACATTGGAGGTTTTTGATTTAATTAATTTCAGCTTAATTGGATGTTATGAATGAATTCGTCTCTTGAAATGAATCACTTTTCATGTTTATAGCTCCTCTTGATATGTAGTGTAGCTGATTCTTGATCATGGGCTCGTTATAACTTTAAAGATGATACGTGGCAATGTATGATTGGCCTTTAGCAATTTACACGGATTGTTATCCAAAATGGATAAAGTTATTATTGCATGGCGTGATTTCATTAGCTGAAATGGCTGAGTGGAAGTTACTATTTGGATTTGATTATGTAATACTTGGCGACTGAGTGGGATTACTTGGCAATCCGTTTCACTCTCTTCCTTTGCTCTCATTGGCTGATACATTCTCACACGGATTAAGTATCAAAAGTAGTATGAAACTTGACAATTCTAGTCCCTAGACTTTGGCAGATCATCATTTGAGCTCCAATCTTTATTTCTTTGGCATTTTTGTTCCTTTAAACTTCAAAATTGTTCATAAAGCATCCTTTGACTTTTTGACTTGAATGTTGACCATATTTGACTATGATCTTGACTTATCCAAAATTGTACTTTAGTCCTTCATCTTTTGAATGTTGTCAAGATAGGTCCTTACCTTCACATGGCTTGTTACTTTTGATCCCTCTCTTGTCTTTTATTCATTTTTTAGGCTTGATTTCACTTGTTTGCTCCAAATTTGTATCCTTGTTACCTAAACAAGCACAAACACAAAACATACCACATAATACTGCTTTTATGTATAAAAGTATGGTATTTGCTATGAGTTTTAGGGTGATTTGTTGACTTATTGATATGAGAATTTGTTCATATCAAGAGCTTTAGCTTATTTCAGACTTATTTCTTGATCTTTTTCAAAAAAAAAATTTACAAACAGCTTTATAATCTCAAAAGAAGGATATATGTCAAATTTCATCTTATGGCATTAGCTTATGGCTTAATGGGCCAAAAAGCCCATTAAGAATAAGTTGTTTTCTATTAAGTTGTGATAAGCAATGATTCAACTTTTAGGCCTTTAGAATTTGGTGTTTAAAATTAAATTTTAAGCTAATCTGGAAGTTTTGGGCTTATTTGGTTAACATTTTTCTTGTTGGGCCTTAATAATCCCATTAAGCATTATGTTTTCTATTTTGGCCCATTTGGAGGCCCATTAGGGGTATTTTGGACATTTTACTTTCATTTCTGGTTTTATTAAGTTAAAATAAAGTAGTTTGCAAGTTTTTAGAATTTTTTATAAATTTTGAATTTTTAATATTATTTTAATATTTAATTTTAATTTTTAATCATTTTAAATAGTTTTAATTATTTTTATACTTTTCAAAAATACTTTTTAGTTTAATTAAGTTATTTTAGAGGTTTACAAATTAAAAAATCTTATTTTGGGCTTTTTATTAGTTAAATTGATTTTTAGTGCTTTAATTAGCATTAAAAAATTATTATTTAATTAAATAAAAGGTTTGAGTAAGTTTTGATTTTTGGTAAACTCTATTTGCATTTTTAAGGATTTATTGTGATTTTTTAGGAATTTTTAGGGTAATTTTTAAATTTCGTCATGTTTTACGGTTTTACGTTTACGTCATTCGTCGTAGTTTAATTTATTCGTATCCGTCATCATTTTTTTTTCCATTCTCTCATCAATATTAATCTCAAAGTTAATCAAGTCTTAACACACACACCAAGCCTCCTTGAGAACGAACTCACAACAAGGGTCATTAGTGCACGGTTTTCCTAAATTGTCTTGTTTACCCTATTTACGTTCTTTTTCCTAAAAGAGTGTATTTTTACAACTATCAACCAGCCATTCACCAGGTTTGGAAGGTAGAACACCCTAAACAACTCTACGGTTGGAGGGATGTTTCGAGCCCGGCATAAAATTTTGAATTGGCTTATCTTACACGCGCCCATGCCATGTAATCAGTTGATATGTACATCATAGTACCCTAATAAATCTATAAGAAACCTAGTGATATGGATGTGGTAGTTAGCCGCATAAAAAAGGCGAGTGTACATACCTATCTTCCCCTAGGGAGCGTCAGTAATGGCGTCCCCGGCACCAGAAGAGAGGGGTGAAGGTTGTCAGGAATGTAATAATCAGAGCAAAACTCTCCTACTTTTACTTCTGTCATCACATTCAGCACGGATCCAATAGTGGGATTGTTCCTAGCCATAATTTATTTAGAAATGAAGAAAGGCGCGGTGTTCTAACCTGCGTGTGTGAAGATCCTTGCGAGAGGGAGTGGTGATTGGAAGGAAAGCGTTAATGGCAGAAAAAGCAAAGAAAACTGTTTGTCACACACAGTCGCATGGGCAGCCTATTTATAGGGTTACCTCAAGAGTGGTAGTCCATTAGATTAGTGTCACGTGTCCTCCACTAACCTAAATCTTGTGGTTAGGGAGAGAAGTGGCAAGTGAAGATTCAGGCGGGACCCACGGGTCAGTTCTGACTCAGAGAATTGAGCCGCTCGAGGTACTAACTGTTGCACTTTGTCAGTCATCATGTCGGGTGAACAGTACAATGTGTCAGGATATGCGGTCATACATATGACCATATTTAATGTTTCATTTATTTTGTCTCGGTTGACACGTACAGCTGGGATACCATTTATTGAAACATAGGACTACATTTATTTTGTCTTGGTCATCACGCACGGCCAGGATACAGTTTTCAATTCGACATTTCAAATGTTTTTTTTTGGTACGTCTAAGGGGCATTTATTAGTCTAGTTATTACGCCTACGGCTGTAACAACTTGACTAGGGGACATGATGACGTATAGTCCCCGAGCTAGGTTGGTATTATCCGCATTCAGTCCAATACATTTGGGCTGGATATATGTTATCTAGTTTGTCAGAACATTCAGTAACATGGGTCGCACGTGTCAGAGCGCGACCCACATCTCTGTCGTACGCGGCAAGGGTTAGACAGAATCCCAATCTAACTGAGATTGGGATTTACCTAAAGTAAGGGGATATTCACTATCCTTAATTAGAAGATATCAAATAACCTAATTATGATACTTATCTCTTACTTGGGGCCGAAGGTTCGGTAGAGCCCAATAAGGACTCTACCGCCTATATAAGGAACCGCCAAGGGTTCCACCAAGGTACGATTCACATACATTCTCAACACTCACCGATTATCCAACCCTAAACCGATTACTTAGTCTCACGCTGGAATCTAATCGTGGGATACGTTCCCACGGTAAGCTTAACGCGTGTTGTTTTAGTGTGCAGGATCTCAGCAAGACATTCACTTGGTGCAAGAGCCGGAGCCCAGCCAACCCGAATTAAGCCTAATTCGAGTCAAGCAAGGATCATCCAACTTTTGTATCAACACAAAGACTATTATTTTTCATTCCGACGTTTTTCATATGTTTTTCTTCCGTTTTAGCCTACGTCCATTTTGCCCGCCCGTTTCACATGTCCGTTTCGCTCGCCTGTTTGCCCACGCCCGTTGTGCCCGCTGCTCGTTTTGCCTGTCTCTCGTTTTGCCTTGTGTATGTGCCCGCTCGCACGCCCGTTTTGCCACCTATACTTGAAAGTGTGGGAAAGTTATGAATTTTTCACATTAAATGCGTGGACATTTATTTGCAACACATATAAGTACAATATTTCAAAATTTGTCCACATTTAGTTATGGGACTATTTTTATATACTTATATTTTTTTAATAAAATATATTTAATATTATTTAAAGATATATAAAAAGAATGTGAAAAAATAGATTTTTTTCAGTGAATGTTCGGTTTAACTTTTAAATATATGTATACTACAAAATATTGACCATACATTAAAACACTTAAATATTCGATTTTAGCTTTTGATTATATATGTATGTCAAGATTATCACAAAAAAAGTCTTAATAACAACATGTTTAACATGAAGCGGGATGGAGCTTTTTGAAACGGTGACTGGTGATTAAAATCATTTTGTTTTTTAGTGAGTGTTGGCAAAATAACAATGAGTGTTTTAATTTTTATTAGTCGTTTGACATAAAAATGATGAGCGATGCTATTTTAAAGAATACTATTTTTTTAATATTCTTTGAAAAAGATTTTAAAATAAATGATGAGTTATGAAAAAAACTGTTCACACTTATTATTGATAGGAAAAAGTTTAATATAAACCATATTTTTAGCATATATCTAACCAACCAATCACAACCATTTATTGTTTTTATCTAAAAAAAAAATCTATTGTTTAAAAATTAATTATCTCACAAACCGTTAATCGTTACACAAAACGAAATATACCATCATGGCGATAATTAAATCACCTTTCTAACGAGGGACACATGTCTATACTTTCGACGAATATTTTTTTAATTTTTTTTCTCAATCACGTAAGTAAAAATTATATATGATTCGTATCATAAATCATATATGTTAGCCTTAAAATGTGAGCGACTAACGGAATTACATTAGTTTTATAGCCGGGACTTGCAGGGACTAATATTGTCATATGTAAGTAGTCCAAGTCCCTTTCTATATATACCCCTCCATACTTCCATGTAGGAGTGAGGTTCTTCATTTTCTTTCTTTACTTTTTCTCTTTAATAAAACACATTTTATTAGAGCAACTCTCTCTCACACTAACTATGGCTAAACATCTCTACCACCCTCCCCGACCTCCGGATCGAACCCGTGTTCATAGTGAATCAAAGTTAACAATTGGCATTAGAGCTAACCGGGGGTGTTTCGTATTTTTGATTCGTGGTTATGTTCGTGTTTGTGTTTGATTCGATCACGGTTTGAATTCTTTATCATTCTCTAAAACTGTCAAATCTTTTGTCTTTTGTCTTATTTGATTTTTAATATATCAGTTATCACTTTATCTAGATTTCTGGTCCTTCATTATCATTTTTTAAACTTTTCTTTGTTATTTTATCCATCTCGATCACTGTTTTTTTATTATCAGTTTGTTGGTAAAAGGACATGGAAACTCATGAGACCATGACCATTTATTTTGGGGAAAAGGACAAAAATAATAAAAATGAACAAGATCCACTATTTTCGGGTATGAAAACCCTTTTCCGATGGTTATTTCGATGGTTATTCTGATGGCTTTTCCGATGGGATTATTACGATGGGATTATTCCGATGGGATTATTCCAACGGGATCATTACGATGGGATCATTCTGATGGGTATTTAGAATTTTTGAGATGCAAGTTCAAACTTTGCGATAGATTTTGTTTATTGAAAACATTGCGACACAGTAATGGTACTTCGCACAACATTGCGATGACTCGCAAAACATTGCGATGGCTTACATTTCTGAAAATCAAAACATCGCAATGTGTATCTTGAGATCATGACCAAACCAGAAACTTATCATGACCAAAATACGTAAATATTCGATTTTAGCTTTTAATTATATATGTATGTCAAGATTATCAGAAAAAAAGTCTTAATAACTGTAGAATCTTGATAACCTATGAATCTATGAAGTGGGTTGAAGATTCCTAGAGAGAGAAACTAGTGAGAGAAAGTGAGAGAGAAACTATGTGTTTTTTCATTAAATGAGAAAAGTGGATTGTCAACAACCAACCCCTTTCCATGGTGGAAAGGGGTATTTATATCCAAGGCCTATATTGGGCGTGGGCCGACCCATGACTAGCCCATGGGTCGGTTTCTTACTTAACTTAATAAGTAACACTAACTACGAGCTATTACAACATTAATAATATTGTGAAGTGACAGATACTTCTAATATACGTAAAAAACTATTTCTAACAATCTCCCCCTAAGGGAGGTCACTCCACGTTTACAAAGTTCTAAACCTAGCATACTATACTAAGTCTTCGTTCTTCAGCTCGTAGTCTTTTCTTCTTTCGTTTTGTTGTGAATATGTTTATTTGATCTTTTTGGCTTTGGCTTGAGAGCATTGTTCTTTTGACCAATCACGTGCGATCTTTGCCTTCTTGTGAATCTTGCCTCCTCGTGACTTCATGTTCCACGCACTTATGTCTTTTTGTTGAATTCTCGAAAGCTTCAGAGTTTGGTACAGCGGAAGACTTCATTTTGCACTTTCTTGAATTTTGCTGAACTTTGATGCAGAAAAACATAAGCATGTGGGAATGACTTCAACAGGTACACTGCAACGCCACCATCTTCTACTGGTACACAGCAACGCCACCGTCTTCAACAGGTACACAGCAACGCCACCGTCTTTAACAGGTACACAACAACGACACGAATAAAATGGCTTTGACATTTTATTCTAATTCGGTAGCATTTTACCTCCGGTCGGTGAAGACCGTTGGACGATATTAGATATCGTACCCGTGACGGATAGTTTCAATTAAGTAACTTCCTGACAGGATTTCGCGGGTAAACCCGTTCTCTTTATTCGACCGTCCAAAGCTGACTGCGAACATAAAGAGTGAATCATTTAGATTAAAAATCCTTATGATTGAAGCCGTCAATTCATGAAACCTGGAACAAGTGAATCTCAATTAAGATTTTCACCATCGTTGCTTTCCAGTTATCACGAGCTTAATTCATAAAGAATCTTGCACGTCACCTACCAAGTGCTGTTTGATGTTAACACTAGAAGGATTTCCACTCGTCACTGTGATCAATAAAGAGTCACTCTGAGTGTTCTGGCAAGATCATATGATAATGCGTAGAGGCCTGGAACGAGTTTAAGTTCAATTAAGAATTAAACTACTGTTTCTTTCCAGTTTTTCACAAGATTGGTTCTTAAAGAACCGCACGTGTAACCTACCATGAGCTTGTTTGATGTTGGCTCAAGCAGGATTTCCATCTTCATTGTAATACTTGCGTATTACTCGGATGTTCTGGCAATATTACAATAATACTGCGTAGGACTCATAAAAATCGCTTACTTTTCACAGTGTGTGAGAAAGCAAGGAATAAATGGAAAGTGTCCTAATGAGACTTTTGATGATCTCGTGGCTCTAGACTCGATAGTGCGTTTTGATTTAGTGAGCGATGGCTGGAGAGGAGTGCCACCTTTTCAATATCAGTATATTCGGAGTGAATAAACCAATAGATAACGTGTTGATCTCCGTGTGATTAAAACAAATACCTTTTGAGAGATATTTGAGTTAGCTGGGAAGGGTTGTGCATTGCATCACTGGGTCCATGACGTCTTTCTTCAATATGGAGAATCATCAACAAAAATGATCTCAATAGCATATGTATTGACCCGGTTTCTGCCTAAAGTTGTAAGGAGGGCTTCTTTCTTTACACCCTTTATCTTTACAATTCTTTTTCATTCTTCAACCCCTTCAATGCTTACCAATACGTCATAACTAGCACCTTGTTGTGATTGTTCCAGTGCTAGCTTAAATACTTGGTCGGCATTCAGCTACGTTCACAATCTTTCTCCAACTTTCCTAGGACTTCTAATTCTATCTAGGGAATTGTCCTTGGGAAGATTTCATCGGCTCTGATGAATCATTGGACTAAACCTATTCCTACCACCCTTTTGTCATCATATTCGTCGTGAATTAAGCGTGTTTTGGGAAAGTATAGCCACCATGAAAAATCCTTGAAAATCACCTAAGGTACTTGTGATATTGAAATCAAAAGTTTTGTACCTTAGGTGTTTTTGTTCATAAAAAACGCTCCCCCTTAACACGTGCTTTACACATATTAAGTTGGATTATCGTTAAGTCTTTTTCATCTTTTAGCCAAGTATCATTTAAGTCTCCTTAATCCCATTTTCTCCCCTTATCCAAAATGTTAACCATTAATATTTGGGATATTGAATGGATTAACCGGTCTTTGGGTAAAAAAATGAAATCGATGTTTGGCCATAGAACATGTTAATGCTCCCCCTTAAATTAATAAGGGATAGTTGTAGTGCTTTAGTATGATATATTTTGAAAGATTTAGAATCTCGTGAGAAATTCTTGAAAAATTATCATACCTTAACACTACATCAAGCCGTAATAACACAATATTCACAAATTTACATATTCACAATTAAAAACCAATATAAAGTGGACCTGAAATGTATGACCCATTAGATGGATCGTTGCAGTAACTTGTGGTGCACTCCATATGGTCTACCACCAACGAACCTTTCTAAGCTCCTCATCAATCTACGTTCCCGGAGCTTTTGATCAATCTTCTTGAACTCTTCACTCGGAACTCTTCATCCGGAACTTCTTCATTCGGAACTCTTCATCCGGAACTTCTTCATTCGGAACTCTTCATCCGGAAGTTCGTTCGGAACTCTTCACTCGGAAGTTCATTCGGAACCCTTCATTCGGAAGTTCGTTCGGAACCCTTCACTCGGAAGTTCATTCGGAACTCTTCATTCGGAAGTTCGTTCGGAACTCCTTCATTCGGAAGTTCGTTCGGAACTCTTCATTCGGAAGTTCGTTCGGAACTCTTCATTCGGAAGTTCGTTCGGAACTCTTTCATTAAAGTTCGTTCGGAACTCCTTCATTCAGAAGTTCGTTCGGAACTCCTTCATTCGGAAGTTCGTCCGGAACTCCTTCATTCGGAAGTTCGTTCGGAACTCCTTCATTCGGAAGTTCGTCCGGAACTCTTCATTCGGAAGTTCGTCCGGAACTCCTTCACTCGGAAGTTCGTTCGGAACTCTTCATTCGGAAGTTCGTTCGGAACTCTTCATTCGGAAGTTTGTTCGAAACTCCTTCATTCGGAAGTTCATCCGGAACTCCTTCATTCAGAAGTTTGCTAGCCTTGTTCATCCGGAAGTCCTAAAAATTGTTTTGATGACGAAGATGATTTAATATTTTCTCCCCCTTAAACAATGACCCGTTTTCTATTTAAAGAGCTGTAGTCATTGTTTAAAGAGTCAAATATTGATGAAAACATTTCCAATTACTATCTTGAAAAAGATTGATTCGTGGTGGCAATAAGATTTCTCTTATTTTGACAAATTAATGCACTGAGACGTACACTAACTCGTGTTAGACCAAGTTGTAAAGTAAACTTGATCCCTTTGCATGATTTGGCTTGTAAATCATGCTCGAGAAAATTAATTCCCGTTGTGAGCCAACGTTTTCCAAGGAAATACGTGACTTTAATATGAAAACCGGGTTGCAGTCTGAAATAACTACAAGCCATAATGGGCATGTTTTTAAAAATGTACAACTTTTATACGGACTCTATTTATGGCGCCGTGTCAATATTGATCGACATTTCTAAAGCCGTAAATATTACCGTACTAAAAGACATGCCCGATTTAAAAAACGAAAAATATTTTTGGTTTTTCTTGATTTTATAATTTTTATGGTTTTTGTAGGTTTTATATTTTTTATGGTTTTTCTTGGTTTTATATTTTTGTATTTTTCTTTTTGTGGTTTATATATATACGATAATATACATGATCACGAACAAAGGATACGCCAGAATAGTTTACCACCACTATTCAGCTGATTCTTCTGCCAATTCTTTGAGAGTCGCCGGAGTGAATGATTTCATGCCAAGCTTGTCGATCAAAAACTCGATTCGTCCTCGATCTAAGGCTTTGGTGAACATATCTGCCAGCTGATACTCAGTGGTGACAAAATACAGCTCGATCACTCCGTTCTCCACCCGCTCTTTAATGAAATGGTAGCGAATGTCTATGTGCTTGGCCTGGGAGTATTGAACGTAGTTGCAGCAAAGGGCAATGGCACTCTTGTTGTCACAATACATCGGGATTTTGTTGAATCCCAAACCGTAGTCAGTTAGTTGTGATCTCATCCAAAGGACTTGAGCACAACAACCGGACATGGCGATGTATTCAGCCTCCGTGCTAGAAATTGCAGCGCTTTTCTGCCTTTTTGAAGACCAGCTAATCAATCTGTCTCCAAGGAGTTGCACAGACCCAGAAGTGCTACGCCTCGTGTCTTGACACCCAGCATGATCGGCATCTGCGTATGATATTAAAGCAATGGAGGAATCTTTCGGATACCATAGACCACGATGAAGTGTTCCTTTGAGATACCGAAAGATCCTTTTAACAACATGTAGGTGCTTTTCGGTAGGCCGAGCCTGATACCGGGCACACATGCATACGGAAAATTGAAAATCAGGCCTGCTAGCAGTCAGATAGAGAAGGGTGCCGATCATCCCACGGTAAAGTTTTGGATCGACAATAGTCCCATTCCTATCTTCATCTAACTTAGATTTCTCCACCATTGGAGTGTCCACGGGGTCACAATTTTCAAAATTATATTTCTTTAAAGATTCTAGAGCATATTTAGATTGATTAATAAAGATGCCTCTGGGATTCTGAGAAATCTGTAATCCTAAGAAAAATGAAATTTTTCCCATCATTGACATCTGAAAGCGTGTGGACATTATCTTCTCAAAGCGTTTTGACAATTCTATGTTAGAGGCAGCAAATATTATATCA
This sequence comes from Glebionis coronaria, assembly GCA_025667525.1. NCBI lineage: Eukaryota > Viridiplantae > Streptophyta > Magnoliopsida > Asterales > Asteraceae > Glebionis > Glebionis coronaria. The sequence continues at coordinate 517,144 of JANFOE010000176.1, forward strand.
TCAACATAAATTTGTACTAGTATCATGTCGTTGTCCTCTTTGAGAGTGAATAGAGTGGGGTCCACCTTGCCTTTGGAGAAGCCTTCCGAGATGAGATATGTTGAAAGGAGATCATACCACACGCGTGGAGCTTGTTTCAACCCATAGAGAGCCTTCTTAAGCTTGTACACATGATTAGGAAACTCCGTGCTAACAAACCCATCCGGCTGACTAACATAGACTTCTTCCCTTAGTTCACCGTTCAAAAATGCCATCTTCACATCCATTTGATAGACGATCATGTTCATATGAGCAGCATACGCAAGGAATAGTCTAATAGCCTCCAATCTTGCAACAGGAGCAAAAGATTCTTCAAAGTCGATACCCAAGGCTTGTTTGTATCCTCTAGCAACCAATCTAGCCTTATTCTTCAAGACTGCACCCATCTCATCAAGTTTAACCTTATAAACCTATAACAAAGTAAGGATGTTAACTTTGTCAGGGAGAGGAACTAATTCCCATACTTCAAGTCTTTGGAATTCATTTAGTTCCTCCTGCATGGCTTCAATCCAAGATGATTGAGTCATAGCCTGTTGCCAATTTTTAGGTTCAACTTCGGAGAGAAATGCATCAAAATAGCAATAGAGTGCACTCTCTTGTAATTGATGGCGTGTAGAGACTGGTCGATCGAGACTTCCAATGACATTCCTAATTGGGTGATCTTTTGTCCATTTGGTGCTATGTTTTTCAATCCGAGGTGGTCTGGAGTGAACAATAGAAGGAGCTTCTTCTGAGGTAGACGCGGCTGAAGGGTTTTCAGGTATCGGTACACCAAAGAAAGGAAGCTCTTGTAGGTGAGCATATTCCAAATCGTGATTAATAGAATCCTCTTCAACATCATTAGGCACAAGTAAGGGTGACGATTCAGGTGTAGTTTGAGAATCACTTGGTAAAGGTGCATCCGGTTCAATGTTAATTGAGGATGCATTAGATAAAGCTTCATTTGCTTGAGCAACAACTTCAGGAATTGGAGTTATCACTACAGGTGCTGGAACTTCATCATTTGGGGGATCAAAGAATTCATCAAACAACAGTTGAAACAGTTTATCCCACTCAGGCCTTGTAGGTGGTAAAAATGATGTAGAAGTAGGATTATTGGGAACTAATCCGGAACTGATAGCACCGGTTCCCATCTCATGAAGCGCGGGTTCAGAGCTGCGTTGCTCAGAAGCCATCGCTGTCAGCTCATCGAAATCTGCGTCCATAGTTTCTACTATCTTACCAAGACGACGGTTGTAAATTCGGTATGCTTTCTTGGAGGGTGAGTAACCAATGAAAATACCTATATCGGCTTTCGGTTGAAGTTTGCCCAAGTTCTCACTATTAATGTTTGGATAACAAAGAGCACCAAACACATGAAAAAATGAAACATCGGGTTTACGGTCATGTAGAAGCTCGTAAGGTGTTTTTCCATGGCGTTTCCGAATGATAGAGCGGTTTTGGGTGAAACATGCAGTAGATACAGCTTCTGCCCACAAGAACAATGGAGCGTTCGCATAAATCAGCATAGTCCTAGCAGCTTCCATAAGCGTACGATTCCGTCTTTCAACGAAACCGTTTTGTTATGGAGTACGTGCAGCGGATGTTTCATGTGAGATACCAACTTCTTCATAGTAATTACGAAGAGTCTGGTTGACGAACTCTGTTCCATTATCTGTACGAATACGGCGGACAGTAGTATTTAAACGTACCTGAATGAATTTCAAAAAATTGATGATAGCCTTCGGTGCTTCATCCTTTGTACGTAGAAATCTAACCCATGTAAACCTGGAGAAATCATCCACAATAACAAGAATGAATTTCTTACCACTCACACTTTCAGTTCTCATTGGCCCACAAAGATCCATATGCAAAAGATGAAGTTTTTCTTGATTGGTTTCTTCAGCTTTGGGCTTGTATGATTTCTTGGTACTTTTCCCCCTTGAACACGCGGAACATAAATGATCCTTGTGAAATTTGAGCTTTGGAAGACCACGAACTAATTCGTTTTTAGCCAGATGATTAATAGCATCAAAGTTGAGATGAGATAATCTGCGATGCCATAACCATGACTTGGTCTTAGATGCTTTAGAGAGAAGACATACTGGAGAGGCGGCCATCATGTCTTGTAGGGACAACGTATAAAGATTTGCACCACGAGATCCCTTCAACAAGTCTTTTCCTTCCAAGTTGCGGATGAAACAAGTATGTTGTCGAAAAGCAACCTCTAGGTTGGAATCACAAAACTGTCCCACTGAAAATAAATTATGACCAAGACCTTCTACATAGTATACCCTTGAAAACGTAACGTTTCTAATCTGATATTCACCATAACCCATTATCTTTGCAATATGATCATTACCGAATTTAACCGTTCCAAGAAACTTGCTAACGAAATTTCGGAGCATCGAGCGATCTCCAGTCATATGCTTTGAACAACCGGAGTCCAAATACCAGAGGATGATTTGGACCACCTGAAAATATCACCAGATGAGGACAATGTAGAGGTATCGGAATCTGAATGTTCCTTGTTATTAGCAGGTACAGATTTAATAATCTTAGATTTGCTAACTTTAGGTTTCTTAGATTTCCTAGCCTTCTTCTTCCTAGTTGGTGGTGTAGATTCTAGTTGGCTTAAATCCTGAGGTATTTCTTCACTGATAGGCACTATAGTGGGGGCTGACCTAATTAAAGGGCGCTGTTTCCATACTTTAGTGCTAGTGTGCCTAACTAAAGGACGCTCAGACCTAACCTCAATGGATGCATTCCTAGTTAAAGGGCACATTTTTCCATCTAATGTAAAGGTCCTACCAGTGGGACGCCATTGCCAGCCAACTTGGGCACGAGTTCTACCAGTTGGCTTCCATTCAAGATCATTCTTAATGGCATTCATTTCATTTACATGATCAATAAGACACAAATCATGACGTTGGGAAAACATACATTCATTACAATTCCAACATTTCAAATCAGAATTCACAAATGGTTTAGGCTGCTGCACAGGCGCAGAGCTTTTAGTCTTAACATGATTCTTTTTATTTAAATCTGAACTAACATTCCTATGGTGAGCTTCTACTTTCTTCTTGTTGGTACTACTAGTGGAGGGCTTGATCTTATCTTTCTTAAGTGGCGATCCTTTAGCCTTAGTAGATTCTTTTACTCCTGTAGAAGGCAAAGTGGGAACATTAGCAACAGATTTTAAAGGTGCCTTACTTGATTGTGCCAATGACGGTTTTGCTCCTGGTGTCTTATTGAATGGAGTTACAGCAATGGGTCGATTAGTGAGTAGTGCAGAACCTGGTTTACCTATGTATTGCAAATATGCTAAGCAATATTGAACTCGCTTAATATATTCATGAGCTGAATAATAGTAGCTACTTGAGGGATCTAAGGCATAAAGATCGTCTAAAATATCCCTAACAAGATCTACATGCTTAATTGCATTCCTCATATAATCATCGTAGGTAACCGGGTTTTTCTTATGAAGCGGGTTCTTATAAAGCACTACTGACTTGGTTGTTGGAGCACTAGAGGACGGTGCAGAGTTGGTAGCTAAGTTATTAACAGCTTCTTGTCGGGTGAGAAGAAGTGTCTCCTTTAACTCGGCCAAAACCATGTTCTTGTCAATGAGCAGGATGTTTAAGTCAGAGATTTCCTCACATTTTTGGTTCAATTGTTCAACATAAGATTGTTGCTGTGCCGCATTAAAAGCGAAGCGTTCTTCTAGTGAACCATAAAGTTTGGACATTCCTTGTCTTGCACGATCCATCTCCCCTAGAATAGACGAAAGTCTAATTTCTAAGTCCTGGTTTTTAGACTCTGCAGCCTCTAGTTCCAATTTTAGTGTTTTATTTGATGACACATCTCTCTTTAATCTCATAATCTCCTCCTCTAATGCCTTAACTATTGCAATCATCCTGTCACTCGTCTCAACACTGTTTTCACAACCATTTGTTATCAAAAGATCTTCATTTTGAGTTTGTTGTTTTAATTCTAAAGATATACAATGTTGTTCAAGTTGATTAAAGCGTTTTGAAAGTAAATTGTAAGAATCTTGTAGCTTTAAAAATTCAGCGTTAGATTCGTGACAAGAATGATTATCTACCTCAATTACAGTATCAGCAACATTTACAGAGAGATCACACACATCATCACATATATTCACAGCATCACAGTTAATCATAGCGGATGTAAGCTCATTCGAATAATTAACATTCACAGTAGTAAGCACATCACACGAAATTACTTGGGACAAGAATCGGTCATATTCGGATAAAATCTTTTCCTTTTCAATTAATTGTAGTTCGTAAGCGGTGTCCATTTCATAAAACACTTTTTGAACTTCTGCAATTTCAAACTCAAGATTTTCTGAAAGAGATGCAAAACTTCCTTTTAGACTTTCGACAAACGGATTGATCTCATTCTTAAACACCTCGTTCATGTGTTCGAAAGCCCATTCTCCGGCGTTTAGGCCATTTGAAGTCGTACATTCCAAAATAACCTTGTCAAAACTAGCAAAGTATTGATTAATCTCTTGCAAGTTTAACCATACAGTGCTAACAGGTGGAAGATCCTTTGGACTTTCCTTAGGTCCTTCCATTCTGACAAGTGTAGGAAGTGTACTAGGGTTTTCTTCATGTAACATGTAGGTTGGTGTTGTGATGAGATCTTTATCCATATGGAAGCGAATTCTAAAATCCGTTTTTGCAAGCTCCTGATTCATTTTAAAATAATCACACTCGGGATATTTTGCAAAATTATATGACCGATTCTCATCAACTAGATCCTTATTTGTGCGATCATCGAAAATATCAATCGGGTCTAAGACCAATCCTAATTGGGTTGCATTATAAAGTCTAGGACTATGGATAAAAGCTTGTTTTGCATACCGTGGGTTAGGGGGAAGGCCTTTTTGACGCGATAAGTTAAACTCTCTAAAAGATGCATCAAATAAGTGTACTAGTTGAGAGGCAGCGTATTGTCTTAAAAGCAAATAATCTAGACTTCTAATCTTATTAGCCGCATTAATTTCCATTTCATTCTTCTTAGACTCGAGTAATTCAAAATCCGTTTGAAGTTTTTGAAAATTAGTGACCACTAACTCTTTTTCTTTAAGTTCGTTAGAAAGATCTGCTCTTAAGGTTTCAATTTCTTGCAAATGACCCATTTGTTTGTTTCGAAAATGATCATATTCGGGATTTGTTAGAACACTAGACGAAGGAACTAATTCCAAAGTTTGAACTTTTTCGTTGCACAGAGCAAGCTCACTAGACAAATTATTATTCTTAGCTAGGGTTTCTAAGAGTGCAACATTCATTTGGCTAAGTAATGTAGCAGGAACCATGACCAAATCTTGGTGAGCAGGAGTATGCGTATGCGAAATGGCTCCCGGTTGTGATTCACAAAGTCTGGGGACTCACATTGATATTACTATCATTGATTGTCTCCTCATTTGAAAGACTCACCACCGAAGACTCATTCGAATCAGCACGCTCTTGCACAACTTGATGTGGTTGAATACTAGTATCAGTGGTATTATCAGTGGTATTAATAAGTACCTCAGATCTTTTTTCTGGCCCTAAGCTAGAGATAGTTGCCATAAGAGCTGCCTGTGCAGATTGAAGTTCATCACAGTCTGAATCATAAGCATCAAGATCATCTGCTTGGTATGCTGCATTCTGTGTAGTGACAACGTCTTGTTCAGCAATCCCTGGATCAGCAAGAAATGCAAGCTCCTCTTCATCAAGTTCCCTTCCTTGTGCCTGAGTGTTTACCAGATAAATCTTCTCTGCAAACCATTGACCATCCCTTCTCCTCTTGGGTTTTTTGCAATCCCTGGACATGTGACCTTCTTCCTTACAGTTGTAGCATGTAATCATTCTCAACTTGCCTGTGGAATTAGCCCGTGGAGGAGTGTTGACCATTGGAGCAGGATTGATCGTGCGAGCATTGGTAGTTGATGTAGTAGGTCTCCCCTGATAAGGTTGAATAGGTTGAACCATTACCCTGCCATTCTCAATAGTAGCTTGTTGGCGAGAATTGGATGAATTCCTCAGCTGATTGTTAGTAGGAGCTGGTCCTCTAAATCCTCGTTTGCTTAAGTCCTTGTGAGATAAGCAGACATAGTGGCTAACACTTCAACTGGGTCAGTTCCTTGTTTGAATTTAGGAATGGGGACTTCATCATCATCACAATACAGTGCTTGGTCTTGTTGAGCTGCGTAAGCACTAGAAGGAACACTCATGTGGTCAGAGTAGCTTGATGGATATGCTGCATTCTCTTGATAAGAAGAATATGAAGACTGAGCATAAGGTGCAATGCTTGCTGGGTGAGGTTGTGAAGCATATTGTGATGAAGGTTCATTAAACCGATATTGTTGCTGATGTGAGGTGGGTGGTTGTGGTAGAATCGAATATTGGGGGAAGCTTGGTGTCATGTAAGGTGATGGATGGTAGGCTTGGTGTCCCAATATATAAGGAGTGTTGTTGTGTGACAAGCTTGGTTGATTCGCCATCAAAGCTAAAGAATCAGGGTACATACCTCGAGGCGAACGGTGCATGATCACATGTTTCTCATGCTGCTGAAGAAAAGCATAGAGTTGATCCAAATTGCACTTATACAAATCCCTGGTTAACTTAACATCGGTAATATACTCACCCCATTCAGCTTGAGGTAAAGTATTCAAAAATTTGGTGTTAACCTGGAATGGAGCAATCACGAGATTGTATACATTCAGATCATTCATGAGAGTAGTGAATCTGAAGTAATAGTCGTGAAGCGTTTCCCCTGGGCTGTACGTGAATCTATCAAACAGATCATACAACTGACATTCCCTTTCCTGTTTGGTAAGAGACGTACCTTGTAGCAACACCTTTAGACGTTCCCATAAATCCTTTGCCACCGTATATTGACTTACCATGCGATAGATGTCATGTGGAAGAGCTTGGAGAATGGTTTGAAGAGCCTTTTCGTCTGCATCAGCAACAAGTTGTTGAGCTGGTGTAAGTTCTTCAAATTCCCGTGGTCGAGTCACATTGTTAACCACGATGGTACCATAATCAAGTGGACCATTCAGAATTGACTTGACCATAAGCCTCCCATATGTCGGTTTTCCCTTAATGTATGACATCATACGGCCTTGCCATGCTTCAAAGACTTCTTTAATGAGCATTGGATGGCGATTATCCGTTCCCGTAATGACGGAAATGTACGTAAGTGATGTCATCTGAGGCATTAATGAATTTGGATTCATTTTTTTCACTTCAAAGAGACAAAGATTATCGGTTGATCGAGCAGTGAAGTAAAGCTTGTGAGTTGTGTTGAGTTTTTGTTGTAAGAAACCAAGATTAAATCCTCTAAAAAATCGTCGAAAAAACAAGTAAAATATCCCTTGATCCGGAACTTTTGTTGATTCGGAAGTGTTGATTCGGAAGATTTTGGCTCGGAACTCCTTGATCCGGAACTTTTGGTTCGGAAGTTTTTGATTCGGAACTTTGTCTTGATCCGGAACTTTCCTTGATCCGGAACTTTTGGTTCGGAACTTTTTGATCCAGAACTTTGTCTTGATCCGGAACTTTCCTTGATCCGGAACTTTCCTTGATCCGGAACTTTTTGATCCGGAACTTTTGTTGATCCGGAACTTTGTCTTGATCCGGAACTTTCCTTGATCCGGAACTTTCCTTGATACGGAACTTTTGGTTCGGAACTTTTTGATCCGGAACTTTTGTTGATCCGGAACTTTTTGACCGGAACTTTTTGGTTCGGAACTTTACTGGGAAACAGAAGGTTGTTCGAGTAACAGTCGACTATGAATATGAAGATTAAACACAGATTTTTACCAAGTTACCCAAAAAGTTTTGTGATTTCTACAAAAATAAATAAAAACTAATACTTATCTACTAATCCCAATCACAAAATCACCAAAAACTCCAAGAATCAAGATGGATCTTCTTAAAGAACACTAATACAATCAAAAACTAAATAACAACACAAATCATTACCTTAAATCACCCCATAGCTCTTGATACCAAATGTAGAATCTTGATAACCTATGAATCTATGAAGTGGGTTGAAGATTCCTAGAGAGAGAAACTAGTGAGAGAAAGTGAGAGAGAAACTATGTGTTTTTTCATTAAATGAGAAAAGTGGAATGTCAACAACCAACCCCTTTCCATGGTGGAAAGGGGTATTTATATCCAAGGCCTATATTGGGCTTGGGCCGACCCATGACAAGCCCATGGGTCGGTTTCTTACTTAACTTAATAAGTAACACTAACTACGAGCTATTACAACATTAATAATATTGTGGAGTGATCGATACTTCTAATATACGTAAAAACGTATTTCTAACAATAATAACAACATGTTTAACATGAAGCGGGATGGAGCTTTTTGAAACGGTGACTGGTGATTAAAATCATTTTGTTTTTTAGTGAGTGTTGGCAAAATAACAATGAGTGTTTTAATTTTTATTAGTCGTTTGACATAAAAATGATGAACGATGCTATTTTAAAGAATACTATTTTTTTAATATTTCTTTGAAAAAGATTTTAAAATAAATGATGAGCTATGAAAAAAACTGTTCACACTTATTATTGATAGGAAAAAGTTTAATATAAACCATATTTTTAGCATATATCTAACCAACCAATCACAACCATTTATTGTTTTTATCTAACAAAAAAAATCTATCGTTTAAAAATTAATTATCTCACAAACCGTTAATCGTTACACAAAACGAAATATACCATCATGGCGATAATTAAATCACCTTTCTAACGAGGGACACATGTCTATACTTTCGACGAATATTTTTTTTATTTTTTTTCTCAATCACGTAAGTGAAAATCATATAGGATTCGTATCATAAATCATATATGTTAGCCTTAAAATGTGAGCGACTAACGGAATTACATTAGTTTTATAGCCGGGACTTGCAGGGACTAATATTGTCATATGTAAGTAGTCCAAGTCCCTTGCTATATATACCCCTCCATACTTCCATATAGGGGTGAGGTTCTTCATTTTCTTTCTTTACTTTTTCTCTTTAATAAAACACATTTTATTAGAGCAACTCTCTCTCTCACTAACTATGGCTAAACATCTCTACCACCCTCCCCGACCTCCGGATCGAACCCGTGTTCATAGTGAATCAAAGTTAACAATTGGCATCAGAGCTAACCGGGGATGTTTCGTATTTTTGATTCATGGTTATGTTCGTGTTTGTGTTTGATTCGATCACGGTTTGAATTCTTTATCATTCTCTAAAACTGTCAAATCTTTTGTCTTTTGTCTTATTTGATTTTTAATATATCAGTTATCACTTTATCTAGATTTCTGGTCCTTCATTATCATTTTTTAAACTTTTCTTTGTTATTTTATCCATCTCGATCAATATTTTTTGATTATCAGTTTGTTGGTAAAAGGACATGGACACTCATTAGACCATGACCATTTATTTTGGGGAAAAGGACAAAAATAATAAAAATGAACAAGATCCACTATTTTCGGGTATCAAAGCCCTTTTCCGATGGTTATTTCAATGGTTATTCCGATGGCTTTTCCGATGGGATTATTACGATGGGATTATTCCGATGGGATTATTCCGATGGGATTATTCCGATGGGATTATTCCAACGGGATCATTACGATGGGATCATTCTGATGGGTATTTAGACTTTTTGAGATGCAAGTTCAAACTTTGCGATAGATTTTGTTTATTGAAAACATTGTGACACAATAATGGTACTTCGCACAACATTGCGATGACTCGCAAAACATTGCGATGGCTTACATTTTAGAAAATCAAAACATCGCAATGTGTATCTTGAGATCATGACCAAACCAGAAACTTATAATGACCAAAACCTTTCAGCATACCTGCCTTTTAACTCCTCAACTCCAATCCACATCTATATCCTATCCCTTCGTTTTCTAATATAATCTGTCTCGAAAAAAAATCACATGCAATGATTCTAGCATCTCTGATTCGTGCTTGGTCCTCTTAACCAAAATCTTTTTAAAGATTTAAACACGGTTCATCATTGATATATGTAAAAGGTACACCTTCTGTTGATATTCGAAAATAAATAAAGAAGATCTGTAACAAGCATGCATGTTACGATCTGTATTTGTTTCGATTCAACAACCAATAACGAAAATCAGATCCAAAAAAAACTATTATTTCGCCCCTAACTTAGACCCTTTGAAGGATCTTGAAGCCTTGTCTCTTGATTCATTTGTTTCCATTAAAGTAAATGAGATTTGTTCTCATATCAGGTTGGGTTCGATTAAAGAAAGATGGTATGATTAAAGTAAATGAGATTAAAGGCTGATGTGTCTTGATTTTCTTCTGATGGAAAGAAATGAGATGAGAGGGTTGTTGGGAGAAAATAAGCGGCTGTTAAGGAGTTTAGGGTTAGGGTGTTCTAAAATGAGCTATATTAGGGTAAGGGTGTTATTTATATCCAAATGGATCAGGTCTAATGTGTGGGATCGATTTAAGCTAAAATAACACTTATCTATAATGGAGTTGGACTCACTGCAAATGAAGTGGGCCGGGTAGTGATGGTAATGGATGTGACTCGGTATTGAGTGCTAGTTAATGGGGTGATATGCAGAATTATTATCCGATTATTTGGTTATTACTTTTGAATTGGGTTGGGCAAGTACGTTAAAAGAGACGGATGTCATACGATGAATGTGCTGATAATTATTATCTGGCGTCTACTCACTCATTTCGATCATAGAAAACCCTCGTGTTAAAACCCTAATTCTCCAAAAAAATTTCGACTATATGACTGATTTTGGGCTTCAAAGTAATGTTAGCTAGACGATGTTGACGGCTTCTCATTTTTTTGTCATCGTTGGATTTTTGGTTAACGACACTCAATCAATCATAACAAACAAACACAAAAAACATACGACAGAAACCAACAAACACCAAAACGATCCTTTAAGATTCACTGAAATTGTCAAAACGGCTAGTATTCGTACAAAGAATGTCAAGTGATTACGAAGTGGATTTGGTATTTGTTATTTGAAGTTGAAGTGGAATTTCACGAAGGCGTCTACTTAATTCAACATCGAGCCTTCTCACCCCTTCTATCGATTGATGATTCGCTTCAGCATTTATGATTGAGACTTGATTTATCTAGTTTCCAATGTCAAGGGGTGGATGGTCGAAGACATGGACAACTATCACATAAGGAGTTACGTTGTAGTGCCCAGTGTCACACTCACCTGTAGTTGTGGGTATTTAAAGAGGTGTTTTTCATCTTATACTTCTCTCTTCTTTTATGTATAAGGTACTAAGAGACGTTTCTCTGCATCGTTCATCAATCAACAAAAGTGCTAAGCGTAAGTAACTAATTTGGGGGATTATACTTCAGTGTCAAGTTTGGAATATCGAATTTACTTCACCAGTGGTCACTGCAGATAGCCGAAAGTATACGAGGTTTTTAAGTTTAGCCAGAGAGTAAATGAATAGAGATGTGATCAGCAAACAATTCTCACGAGCAACTTGAGCTACAAAATGTCAACAAAGATTTCTGATTCAGACACGAACATCTCACGATTCTGATTGTACTCGTCAGATGATGCTTCCGAGTGCTCTTAACCACCATACTTTTGACAAGAACATCTCACGATTCTGAGCGTACACGTCAGATAATGCTTCCGAGTGTTCGTAACCATCATACCCTTGATAAGAACATCTCCCGATTCTGAGCGTACACGTCAGATGATGCTTCTGAGTGTTCGTACCCATCATACTTTCGACAAGAACATCTCGTGATTTTGACCGTACACGTCAGATGATGCTTCCGAGAGTTCGTCACCATCATGGGGGAAGAACGTGTATTTTGAGGTACTTAGTTCAACTTCCAGGGGGAAGTATTCCACAAGCGTGAGAAGATTTGTTGCTGATTTCTTACATGTTCCCCCAAACACATAATCATGAAGACCAAAAATATCAAGGTAGCAGTTACTTTGTGCGGTTTGCTTCTTCTTCTACAAAATTCCGCTGTGCACTTTAAATGTCAATGATATAAGATTGCTCAAGCTACAAATTCTGCTCAAGAGAGGGATATTGGTTTGGGGGGAAGCTGATTCAGAAGCTTCGTCAAAAAGAAGTCTATGAAGAAAGCTTTTCAAAACATGTGGTATGAATGGGGGGGAGTTAATCCAGTTCATACATGATACAATGTTCCTCAACAAGCAAACACAAAGAGGATTCAAACTGGGGTATAAGTTTTTCTAGAAGACTTGAAGACAACGACGTCATTTTCGGCATTGGAAGCAAACTTAATACTGTCATATTTTTGTTGTATTTGCATTTGTTAGGAACATTGTAAGTAATTTCGTATGTGTCCACATTGGGGGAAGATTGTTAGCCTTAAAATGTGTGCGACTAACAGAATTACATTAGTTTCATACCCGGGACTTGCAGGGACTAATATTTTAATATGTAAGAAGTCCAAGTCTCGTGTTATATATACCCCTCCATACTTCCATGGAGGGGTAAGGTTCTTCATTTTTCTTGTCTTTCCTTTCTCTCTTTAATAAAACACATTTTATTAGAGTAACTATCTCTCTTTCTCTCACTAACCATGGGTAAACATCTCTACCACCCTCCCCGACCTCCGGATCGAACCCGTGTTCATATTGAATCAAAGTTAACAATATATGATTTTCAGAAATCATATATGATTTGTGATATGAATCACATATGATTTCAGAAAATCATATATGATTCGTGAACAAATCATATTTGATTTTCTCAGACGTGACTTGAAAAAAAATGTGTCGAAAGGGTATACATGTGCCCTCGTTAGAAAAATAATTTAATTCTCGTTCGTATGATGTATTTTTTTTCGTTTGACGATTTACCGTTTTTAAGATATTTTTTTATTTTTTTTAAATGGTGGGAAGTGGTTTTAAAAAAATAAGTGATTATGATTAGTTGATCGGATATATGTTATTTTAAGAGTGTATATATATTTTGACTCACTGTTGCTATGACTCGTTTTTACAACTCACTGTTACTACCCGTTTTAATAAACACACCCGACATCCAAATTACACTAAGCAATGATTCTTATTCTGAAAAACGTATATTAGTCTATATATAATAGAGGAGAATCACGTTTCCATAGAAACAGTGATTCTCCTCACATCCAAAATAAAATACACTTTTTTCTTCCTCTCACAAACGACTGTTTCTCTCACAGTTTTTTCACGCACTAAACACACACCGTTGTGCATCCGTACCGTTTTCAATCCTCTGTTGCCATTGATTATCCCCGTTAATCATAGCTACAGTTGCTGAGTCTTTAATTAATGGTGGTTACTTGACCCCTTAATTTGCTTGGCCCTTTATGGATTGGGTTGCCCTTTGGTGAGGCATTAATTAATTAATTGACCTTTGATTAATTTACATTTCCCAGCTGTTTGGGTGTGGTGGTGGCTAAAGAAATCCCATCTCAGCCGTTTATTATATATTCGTGGCTCGATGTTGGCCGTACATTGCTTTACAATTCCACCCATATATATACCACGGAAACAGGAAAAAATTAGGTGTGGTTGCATTATTTGTGGGTTTTCTACTCCTCCATTTCCCAGCTCATCCAGTTGACATACTGATTGATGATGCATCAAAAATGCATTCTTGATAGATTCGTTGTTTTGCCATCTGGATTGGATGTGCAGCTAATGTTGAATTGGTGATTGGTTGAAAATCTTAATTTTGGGGTTTACCTTCTATGTTTCAGCCTTGATAGTTTTGTCTCTGTATACATTAGTTGCTTCTTATGATCCTTTTTTGTGTCGCATTTGATAGTTTTCTCTTCCTGTATGTTGATTGATAATTGTGCTGACATTTTTCAGTCCTATTACTACTCTTTGACATTATGATTTATGTTCGAACTTTGTTATGTTGTTGGCTTATGTTCCTTCGATGCCACCGTTTTCTTCGTTGCCGCTATCCATGGCGCGCGACGGTACGCCGGTTGTGTGACGATGGATCTAAGCTCATTTCACCGGAAAAGATGGCCGTTGATGGCCTAAGAGAAAAAAGGGGGCCTTTCTGTGACTGAAACAAGTTTGTGGGGTTGCACTTCATATATTTGTTGGGTTATACTTTACTTTGAAGCTGCCGGCCCATTATACATTTTTGGTTTGGCTTTGCTTATGATTTTGGCAGTTTGGTTGCGTCTGAGAATGATGTTTGAATTTGCTTATTCCGACTATTGGTGGAGGCTGAGACTGAATGTGAGTTTTTTTAATTGTTATACAAAATTAGCTGTCTCCATTTACATCTTATTTGCCTATGGTTAGGGTTTAGTACTACATTAACATGGTTATCTGGACTAAATCACCGCTTATATGTGTTACTTATCTGAGCCTTATCTGTGTTACTTAACGATAGCGTATCGCTCCCGTAACGATGGAAAATCATCGTTCTGTGTTACTTATCTGACCCTTAAAACATAATCTTATTGCATTTGTGATATGTTTGCAGCAAAGCGGATCTTGGCGGGGAGACCTTTTTAAACAGGTGTGGTGAAAGATAAATAAACCGGATCTTGGCGGGGCGACCTTTTTAAGGTTGCAGCCATGTCGGGTTTCTATGATAAACTGGATCTTGGGGTGGCGACCTTTTAAAGTTGCACCCATGTCGGGTTTCTATGATAAACTGGATCTTGGCGGGGCAACCTTTTACGGTTGCAGCCATGCCAGGACATTGGCAGTGATGTTATTCGTACTTATGCATCCTCTTTATATAATTTCCTCTCTATAAATTGAAACTCAAAATGATCTCATATGTGTGTGACCAGTCGGGCTATGATGAGTTTTAACGGTACGGGATAAACTTTAGATTACACGGACTTTGGCGGGGCAACCTCTTGATGTTGCAGCCATACCGTGCCTATCCGGTTTTCCCTTAACGGTGCCATATCGGAGCCTATAATGTCGTGCTCGCATTGACTTCCAAAATGTACTAAACACTGCCATTCCTCAATCAAGTTCTACGAAAAATCAAGGTAGCACTCTTTTTTTGTTTCTTTGTTGCGGGATTGTTTAATAGTCTTCTAATGCCAAAGTGTATGCTTCTATACAGCTTTGTCACGCTCGGTCAGATGGGCAGCTCGGTTTGTCTGCATTATCTATAGTCCACGTAAAGAGAAGCGCAAAATATCAACCCACCATCGGAAGTATGCAAAGAACAAAATGCAGATCCAGTTGAAGAAAGTGTTCCCTCTATCGGCATTGCTTCAGCAAAATCTCGAAAGGTACAATGGAAACTTATGTGTTTTTCTTCTGTTTTAGGAAGCTTTCCGGACTCTGTTTTGAAGAAGCATAATCGACTGTATATGTGTCAATTCGCAGTGGTAAATGGTAAATCTTTGGTTGTATGTCAGCACTGTTAAGGTAAAATTTACATATTATTGTTTTTTTAAAACCTTTCCAATATTTATAGATTAAGTTGCATTACGTTTGGGAGAAAATTAAATGGGTAAAATAGAAAATTGAAGCTAAAGCATTCTTACAGTATCCAAAATATTTTAACAGATAAACAAACAGTTAGAAACTGTTTTGGATTCACACCTCTTGCGCGTGCTAAAAGCAATTTTTAAATCAAGACCCAACTCACCTACACAGACTGTTCACTGTTTTTACACCAAAAATGTTTATTCCCTAGCATGGAGGGTAAGTCTCATAATACAAGGTTTTGCCTCGTATGAAAGTTCGTTGTTCCGATCTTTTCGAATTGATTACCGTTAATTAGTGCGACTCAGTCGTTCTTGGTGGATAAACGAAAATGGTTTGGTTGTCTATTTTAAACTAAAAGATGAAAGTTCGTTGTTCCGATCTTTTCGAATTGATTACCGTTAGTTAGTGCGACTCAGTCGTTCTTGGTGGATAAAAGAAAATGGTTTAGTTGTCTATTTTAAACTAAATGTCGTTGAGTAAAATTAAAGCTTTAAAAATTAAACTAAAAATTACTAGGAAAACACTTGGTAAAAACGGAGATTTCGGGAAGCGTGCAATTTTTGGAAATTAAAACGTAATAAAATTAAAACTTGAAAACTTTGTAAAACTTAAAACTTAAACCATCGGAATGTACAAAGTCAATTCTGTCGGAATGTAATGCAAGCTGTCGGAATGTAATGCAATCAAATCCATCGGAATATCAAAGTAAAATCCATCTGAATGTAGGTCTATCGGAATACACTACCTATCGGAATGTTCAAAGCTATCGGAATGTTTCAGATCGAAATCCAGGTTTTCTATCGGAATGTCACTAACAAAAATTTGGCAGAGTTTCGACTTAAGATAACCTTAAGACCCGTCGGAATATGCGATCGCAATCCCGATCGGAATAAAGGGGAAAAACATTAGATCGCAAAGTAGAACCACAAGGGTTATTGCGATACAAACAAGCTGCCGTCGGAATGTGTAAACCCTCAATATTGCGATGAACACCAAATAATCCGAAAATGGAGATAAGCCAAAGTCTCAATAAGCAGTTCCAATAAGCACTCTTAACCGAATCTTAGACAACTCAATAAGCATAAATTTGACAACTTTCAAAACTCCAAATAAGAAAACTTTATAAATCAAACCTTTTAAAAACACTAAACTTTTTAAGAAATACGAAAATGCAATAAGCTATATATATGAAACAAGCCAATAAGCACAAGCTTATAGCTTATACCGTACAAAAGCTTAGGAAGGAATGAAAAGATTAACTTTTTAATCACTAAAACATCAAAATCAAACACGAATTAAGAACAATTCGGATCAAAAATGAAATTTCGGATCAAGGACAAAGCAAAATCAAGAAAGGAAGAAAAAGATTGAATATTAAAAGCTTAAATTGAACTTTTTGATTAATAAAACTCAAATACAAAGATTTACTAAAGCTTAACTTGAAAGAAAAGATGAAGTTTTAGTGAGAGAAAGTTAAACACTTTCTCTGTCTAAAATGAAGACTAAAACAAAGAAAATTAAACTAGCTAACCACTAACACGCTCCTAATGTGTCATTAGGAGGGTATATATAGGGAGTGGGGAATGCATGTGTGCTTCCTTATTTCTTTCTTTTCTTCTCGACTCGATCTAAATTCTTTTTCTTTCTCGACGTCGTCTCGGGAGTTGTCGATGTAAATTGAACTTGACTAGTAATTTTCTTCTTCTATTAGACTTGAGTTCTTCGACTTCATTAAACTTCCGTCTTTAGACTTTTTCTTCGATAAATCTTTAGAATAAGCCTTGGACTTCCGTTCTTTTTACACTCTTGATTTTGACTTCGTCTTTTCTTGTTTTCCTCGATAAAAGCCCGTGAAAGCCCGTGTTTTCTTCCTTTTTCATCTTTTGGTCCTAAAACACAATAAAAACACAAACCACACATAATTCTGACTTTTACGACATAAAATACACATTTTGGTCTTGTTATTATTGGAAATAAGTGGTAAAAGGATAAGTGTTTTCACACTTATTAAATCCCTAACACTTGACCATTGCAATGCCCTCATGCAATGCATTAATTTTAAAGCACGGTTTACATTTTTCATCATAAATAATCCACCTTGGCCTTTATTAAAAAGATAGAAATATATACGAAACAAGTATAGAAATCAAAGACTTACATTGGGGTTTTGGCTGCCATGAACGTTTATCATCCTCAAGTTTCACGTTCCCCATACCAAGCTTAAAAACGAGATCATTGTTATTATAAGTTAGCAAACTAACACGAATTCATGTGGGCCCATTATTTACTTAGACTCCCTTATTCCTAGGTGTATCTCTTATATTTCAATTTTGTCTTGAATGATCACGAGGATACATTGTTTGACTTATTTTGATAGTTATTTAGGCTGAAAATAAAGTGGAACGATTTAATCAATAGTTAGCTAAAGGAAAAAATCTTTTAAAACTGCTTCTCGGGACCTCTTAGAGTTCATATCTTGGCATAGCTCGCTTCACGATTTGAGACCTTTCTCGGACCGATATTTGGCAGCGACCTCATACTTCAAATCTTGAGAGACGTTCTTGAAATTATGGTCTTCTCTTTATAATAGGAATTTCTTCACTTGAAGTTTTTGAGAGATTCTTCATATTTGGACCACGACTTCTTCATTTTTCTCAAATCTTTATTTTGGACTTTGATATACAACGATCCGCCTCCTTTTAGGACTTGGATCTATTTATCCTCATACCTTGTTAGGGCCTTTTTGGATAGACTTCTCCATGATATTTTGGGGAGTTTTTGCTTTTCGTCGTGTGTCTCGATCCTTCATATTGATTTTCGATAAATGTTTCTTCACATCATTTTTGGATCTTTAGCAACAAAATGTAGCCAACATGCCTTGTTAGGGCCTTTTCGGACTCGCCAATCTTCGCATCCCGCTTCAATAAGTTATGTCCTGGCTATGAACTCTAATTAATACCGAGCAACTTTTAAACGATCTTGTGCTAGAAGCTAAGTAACTTTTCAAATCATACAACCTTATTTATTGCAGATAAATTTATTAGCAAGCGATGGGAGAAAAAGCTTATAATCAACTCACATAAATTCACGAAAGAATACCAAACTTATAATTGACTCTATTATCTCTCGTTCTCCACAGTTTAAAATCTTAAGGAATGAGACTCGTGGATGCTCAGCCAATTAAATTAAAGTTTTGGGTTTTCGAGTCGTCTATAGGATCTTGCATCTCCTTAGACTCTTTCAAGTTTAGAATTTGCGTTTTAAAGTTCCCTTGATAAACGAATCTCTAGGATCAATTATAGGAACTTGCGAAAAGTTCTTGTTCTTAACCCGTGAGAGTTAAGACTTTCGCATTTTAAAGCTCCCTATATAAAAGCCTAGCAAAACTTGACTTAAACACGTTAAGGATACTAGCTAGAGTAAACTTAGATAAGTAAACTCGGGTTGAGTCAAAATATTCATGACTTTGAAAAATTTTAACCATTTTATTAAAAATTTATTCTAACATAGAAAGTAAATAACGATAACAAAAGAGAATACTACTATACTACTAGGCCAAAATAGATAAAAAAAAATTGAAAAATGTCGAAAAATCAAGTTTTCCGGCTAAAATGAGGGCAAATTCATGGAAAAGACCATTACTTCGATAGAAGTCCCCCCTACACTTGATATAAACATTGTCCTCAATGTTTAAGCATGTGGGAGTAAACTCCCCTACACGTAGGACATTGTGCACTTTGTTTAAATCTTGTTAAGGAAAGGACAACTATAGTGATTTCAATATGAACATGAAATATTGAATCACGATAGTTTAGGATAGAACCAGGAAGACGGTACACGGGATCACGGTTCGTCAAATGTCATCAAGAGTGGATCTTTGAAGCTTTTAATCCCTGCACATCAAAAGAAACAAGACAACAAACACATACGGTGCTCCCCCCTACACTTATTATAAAAACGGTAAAGGATAGATCACGGGTTGCCTCCCGAGAAGCGCTTGTTTTTGTTAACCGAGTCACGAGCCTGACTCGACCCATAACTTGTAACACTCTCAATTTTCGTATCGGTACAGCGGAAGGGTCTTTCAGAGTGTTACGGGATAGCACAATAACTCCAATCATAGACAACACATAAGAATGGTTGTACAAGGTTCAACATACATTCATTCGATAAAAGGTTTTAAAGTGTACAACAGGTCCCAAATTATACAGGTCATTAAGTTTACAAAACATAGATCGAATGAACATTTTTAATATTAAGTGGGCCATCAGAGTCGATCTCCATCCGGATTACCTTCAAGCACCTGAGATAAAACATGCAAAAATCATATCAGCGAATGCCGAGTGAATTCATAGAGTTTAATAAAAACCGTTATATAAAAACAATCGTTAAAATCAGAACACAAGTATCATATCAGAAGTAAGTCCTCATATTGCTAATCAGGCAATATATAAATCAAGAATACATCTTAAACCGTCCATGAGACCGTAGTCTCAATATTACCATAATAGGTAATATTTTCATCGTTATTAGCGTCGTTATCGTTTTGTATATAGGTTTTAGGATTATTATCAGCCGCATGACATTGTTACCTTACTATGAAAACAGCGGGCCGCGAACCCGACAAAGAATTTGCCCATCTAAGTTAGCGTGTCGTCACAAAAATCACGCTATGGAATCTTCTCATACATAAATTCGCTTACCAATCAATGTGGTACGACGGGGATCAACCGTCAAGGCGCGAACTGGGTGATCGTCCCCAAATAGTACTATCAAATGCATAAGCGTCTACCAAATCCCGGTAGTTCACAATTCATGCTAATGGGACTTTAAGTGACATAACCTAACTACTAATAATCCTTTTTGTCTCGTTTATAGGGTCATAGCATCATTCGGGTCCATATCATTAAGCATACCATCGGGACTACTTGTGTTCTATTTTTTATTAAAATCTAGCATGTTATCTCCCTCGCGGGTTTACAAATCATTTTATAAAACATTTAAAAGAGTGCGAGGCTATGAACTCAAGTTGATAATGAAAGGCGGATTATTGGCTACGGGCGTGCTTCGGTCACGGAAACCTATATAAATAATAATCGGTCTTAGACTCTTGTCCAATGACTTTTATCAAAATAACAATATACATATGATGATTTTGTACATATGATGATGATCAAGTGGGTTTATATATCCTTGTTTACTCATTTTAGTGTTTACGTTTTGGTAACTTTTTACTAGTTTACCAGTTTTACCTATTTATCTATTTTAAGTCCAATAAGTTTGTTATAAGTTATTTAACTTGTTTTAATCCATGTTATACTTTTATTATCAGTATCTATACTTTCCATGTTGGGCCCAAATGGGTTAAGCCCAATAAGTTCTTTTTATAAGTGTTTATCGTATTTAGTCCAATTATTAGTCCAATATGCTTAGTTAACTCGTTAATGTCCGTATGTCCTATAGTTCGGGTTTTATCGGTTTTTACTTGTATTAGTTACTTATATATCAGTATATGACTTTTAAAAACTTTAAATTAGACGGGTTTGATCGTCTAAGTTTTAATTGGCGAAAAACGTTAATTTTACGGTAATAGCCGAAAAAGTCGTAAAAATCAAGTTTATAGTTTTTATAACTTATAAGTATTATTCCACTACCATTTATATAATTTATCCATTTATTTAATGTTTTACATATTTATATAAATAAAATTCATAAGTTAGTGGGTTTTAATTTTACATTTTATACAATATAATTTTGAGTGCTTATATAATAATAATAAACATTAATTCTCAAAATCTGATTTTTATTTTCATCTTCACCATTTTTATCATATCTAGAGTTCTATAATGAATTAGAAGCTCATTTTTGGATGGAATGATCTTCATATTATTTGATACGTTTAACTTAGTTATAGCTACTGCTCATTTTAAGTTTATCTATGCTTAACAGTCCCTACAAAACAGCTTATTCAGATTAGCACACTCGTCTTATTTTGATCATATCTCACTCATTATAATGATTCCATTGTATGGCCAACTCTCACATGTGTATAACATCTTGTACTTACTGTAAATAGATTCTACCATGCAAGTTTATCAGTTCAAGTTTTAGTTACATACTGTTTTTATACAGCCAACTAAATAAGCATGATTTTAGCCTTGTTTCTTATAGTTATTAACCTTTTTAAGCATATTTATCAACACTTGATCCCCACACAACATTTTAATCATCATATATTCATCATATACATATACAATAAGAAATAAAATACATTTGTTATTTACAAAAATAACAAGAGAAAATGGAGAGGATGATCTTCTTTACCAACCAAGAGTATATCTTGTTTTTGGAAGACAAGAACTTGATGAACACCAAAAGTAACTCCAAGATCATCAAACACCAAGAACATAAGTTGAGAAATCGGCCGTAGGACACAAGAAAATCACCTCCTATGTTGTTAAAATGGCCACCAAATGATCAAGGCTTCAAGATAACTCCATGATAGAGCTAGATAACAAGTATTTCATGGCTAGAAAAGATCAAAGAGGGGTGTTTGTTGTTCAAAGTGGACGGCAAGGGTGGTGATGTTGAGAGGATTTTGAGGTTGTTTGCATGAGTGAAAATGGTATGTGTGTGTAGCTAGTGGTTTTGTTGGTTTGAGTGGAAGGAAGTAAGCTTAAGTGTTAAGCTAATGCTTACACTTGTAGCTACTTAGTTAACATGATGCCACATCCTTGGATGTGGTGTCATGTGTGCCGTCCCATGTATATTCGTGGGGTGGGATAATGTATTTTGTCCCACCTCACTAATTTACGGGTATTCCTCGATTCTAGTTTTCTCGATTTGCGTGCCCTCGGGTCGTTTTACGAAAAACGTTTTTATAAATTATGAATCAACGTCACAAAACGAATCCAATAAAAATTGTCTCATCAAAAACGGAGTTCAAAAATGTAAATACGTAATCCTAAGGTTTCCGGTTTAGTCGTAAAGGACGCTAAATTATGCACGTAAGCCCAAATTTAAATCCGTAAATTGTGAGTTCATCAACCAACACAAAAATAAGTTTCAAAATATTATACGAGAAAATAATTCACTACCTGAAAATGTTAGATTGTCACAGCTTTTCCTTCTAAAAGGGATCAACGTCCTCGTGATCCATTTCATTTGGATGTCTGTTTCTTATTGAAATCGAAGAGGTGCGGATATTTCTTCCACATTTCATCCTCTCGTTCCCAAGTATACTCCGGTCCATGCTTTGAATTCCATCAGATCTTGACAATAGGTATCCGACTTTGTTTCAGTTGCTTTACCTCACGATCCATAACCTCTACGGGCTCTTCGATAAAATTCAACTTCCCATCTATTCGAACCTTACCTAACGGAATTTTCTCATCACTCACTGCTAGACATTTCTTCAGATTAGATACATGGAATGTGTTGTGAACACCATGAAGTTCTGGGGGTAACTCTAGTTGTAAGCCACCGGACCTACTCTAGATAAAATCTTAAAGGGTCCAATATAACGGGGATTCAATTTCCCTCGCTTTCAAAATCTGATAACGCCTTTCCATGACGATACTTTCAACATTACTCGGCCACTCACTTTAAACTCCATTGGCTTCCGCCGCACATCCGCGTAACTTTTCTGTCTACTACGGGCAGTCAACAACCTATTCTTAATCCGAACTATCATCTCTGTTGTCTCCCGGATCAATTCCGGTCCCGTGAGCTAGGTATCCCCAACTTCACTCCAACATACAGGAGATCTACACTTCCTACCATACAAGCTTCAAACGGTGCAGCCTTAATACTAGAATGGTAACTATTGTTATACGAAAACTCTGCTAACGGCAAATGTTTATCCCAATTCTTACCAAAATCTAACACACAGCTCTTAACATATCTTCTAGTGTTTGTATCGTCCTTTCACTCTGCCCATCAGTCTGGGGGTGATAAGCAGTGCTCATGTCGAGATTCGTTCCCAAAGATCTTTGGAGAGATTTCCAAAAAATTCGATGCGAATCTAGGATCTCGATCTGAAATGATCGATACAGGCACTCCATGCTTGCATACAACATTCTCAAGGTATATACGAGTCAGCTTCTCCAGTGAGAACTGCTCTTTAACCGGAATGAAGTGTGCTGATTTGGTCAGTCTGTCGACAATGACCCAAATCGAGTTATTTCCAGATGATGTTCTAGGAAGCTTGGTGATAAAGTCCATCGTAATTTGCTCCCACTTCCATTCAGGAATCTTTGGCTGTTGAAGTAGTCATGATGGCTTTTGATGTACAGCTTTGACTCTAGCACAAGTCAAGCATTGAAGAACATACATAGCTATGTCAGCTTTCATATTCGGCCACCAGTACAACTTCTTCAAATCATGGTACATCTTATCAGATCCCGAATGAATGGAATACTTAGATTTATGGGATTCTAACATAATCAAATCTCTTAAGCCTCCAAACTTAGGTATTCACATACGACCTCTTAAGCATTTCACTCCATCAGCTCTAACCTCTAAAGAATCTCCTTCTCCTCGGAACCCTTCATTAACAAAATTTTACTTCTTACAAGCTTCTATTTGCGCATTTCTAATTTGCTCAGGCAAATTATTGTGCACGGTCAAGACTAGAGAATGTACCCTGATAGGCTCTCTATCTTTCCTACTTAACGCATCGGCAACAACATTGGCTTTTCCTGGGTGTTATTTTATATCACAATCATAATCACTTAACAACTCTATCCATCTTCGTTGCCTCATGTTCAATTCCTTCTGGTCGAGAATATATTGTAGGCTTTTGTGATCGGTGAATACCGTACACTTGGTGCCATACAGATAATGTCTCCACAACCTAAGAGCAAAGACTACAACTCCTAACTCAAGATCATGAGTAGTATAATTCTCCTCACTCTTCCTTAATTGCCTAGAAGCATAAGCTATCACTTTCTCTCTCTGCGTCAAAACAGCTCCATAGCCTCTAAGAGATGCATCACAATACACTACAAAATCTTCACTCCCGTCGGGTAATGATAAGATTGGCGCACTACATAATTTTTGCTTCAATGTCTGAAATGCTCCATCTTCATCACTTCCCCAAACGAAAGGTTTATTCTTCTAGGTAAGCTTAGTCAAGGGTTTAGCTATCAAAGAAAATTCTTTAATGAATCGCCTATAATAGCCAGCCAATCCTAAGAACTGTCGCACTTCCGTTGGCGTTGTCGGTGCAGACCAATTCTTAATAGCTTAAACCTTTGCAGGATCAACATGAATTCCATCTTTGTTAATCACATGACCAAGAAATTGCACAGAATCTAACCAGAAATCACATTTCGAAAACTTAGCATACAACCTTTCATCCTTCAACAAATTAAAAACAATCCTTAAATGTTCTCTATGTTCATATTCATTCTTAGAATAGATCAGAATATCGTCAATAAACACAATCACAAATTTATCCAAGTAGGGCTTGCACACTCGATTCATTAAATCCATGAAAACCGCAGGTGCGTTAGTTAACCCAAATGGCATTACTTGAAATTCATAGTGTCTATAACGAGTTCTAAATGCAGTTATAGGAATATCTTCTTCACGGACGCGAAGTTGGTGATATCCTAACCGCAAATCTATCTTAAAATACACACTAGATCCTTGTAGTTGAACAAACAAATCATCAATCCTAGGTAAAGGATATCGATTTTTAATTGTCAACTTATTCAGTTCCCTATAATCAATGCACATACGAAAAGATCCATCCTTCTTCTTAACGAACAAGACTGGAGCTCCCCAAGGCGACGAGCTCGGTCGAATAAAACCTTTATCAGACAACTCCTTAAGTTGCTCAGATAACTCCTTTAATTCAGAAGGGGCTAATCGGTAAGGCGCACGTGCCACCGGTGCAGCACCAGGAATTAAATCGATTCGAAACTCTACTTGCCTTATCGGTGGAAGTCCGGGTAAATCTTTAGGAAATACCTCAAGAAATTCACAAATAATAGGTACATCTTCCAATCGTTTCTCCCTAGACTCATTCCCGGTCACTTGAGCTAAGAATAACTTACAACCGTTCCTGATGTACTTTTAGACTTTAATACATGAAACGATTTTCAAACGGGATTCACCTCGATTACCATCAATTACTAACGTCCAATTCCTAAGAGGAATCTTAACTTTCTTTTCTCCACATAAAATAGTAGCATTATTCAACGACAACCAATACATACCAATAATAATATCAAAACTACCTAATTCTATCAACATCAAATCAATCGGAAAGGAATAGTTCAAGAGATTTAGAGAGCATCCTTCTAATAGCTTATTAGTTTTCACTAATTTGCCATCAGCCAATTCCACCTCGTAACTGGTATTTATCTCAACAGGTTCAATGTCAATAAGGGCACTAAATTTAGTGGATACAAAGCTCCTATCAGCACCCGAATCAAATAAAGCAACAACATAATGATTGTTGAGTAAAAACGTACCGGTAACGACATTCGGATCCTCTTTCTTCACCTCAATTGTTCCAAGTTGATAGATACCACCCTGAGGGTTTCTTCCAGGTACAATCGCTTTCAACTTGGGGCATTCCGATTTCCTATGACCCTCTTCATTACAGTTGAAGCAAATGGTTCCCTTCTTACACCTTTCAACCTTGTGTCCAAGCTTTCCGCAATTTCGGCACTTCTAGCAGTCGCCAGCATGCCTCTTGTTGCCACACTTAGGACATCTATCATCGTTGCGCAGTGTATTGTAGGTAAGAGCATTTGCATTCCCTTTTCTATGGTTCTGACGGCAATTGAAATTCTTCCTATTATCACCTCTATCTACACGATCACCGTCACCCTTTCTTTTCTCACCAACACGGGCTTCATCTTCCCTATCCTGAATTATCTGTCCAATGAGTTGGTAAGCCATTTGAACAGCATCATCAATGGTCAGTGGTTTAGATGATGTCACGTCCCCCCAGATATTCCTGGTCAACCCTTTAATATATTGTTCAATTCGGATCTCTTCGGGTTCAACCAATCGAGGACATAGCAAGGCCAACTCATGGAATCGATTTGTGTAACTATCAATGTCTACACCTTTCATTCTCAAATGAATCAACTCTTGTTCTAACCTAATGATCACACTACGAGGACAAAACTCCAAAGTCATCCAATTCTTAATTTCAGCCCAAGGAGCAGCATTAGCAGCATCAAGACCCATGAAAGCAATTATCCCGTTCCACCAAGTCAACGCACGACCTTTAAGAGTGGCCATAGAAAAAGTCACCTTATCTTCCTCCTTACACTTACTAATCCGAAACACCGACTCAATCTTCTCAATCCACTGGCTTAATCCTACAGCACCTTCAGTTCCATTAAAAGGTAGAGGTTCACACTTCATGAACGTCACATAAGTACATCCACCAACTTCAGGTGCATTAGTTCCAAGTCCTCCTACATTTCCTCCAGCATTAGCATTCACATGATTAGCATTCACATTCACATTAGTACCGCCAATTCCACTACCGCCAGCTCCACTACCGCCAGCTCCACTACCGCCAGCTCCACTACCGCTAGCTCCACTACCGCCAACTCCACTACCGCCAGCTTCATTTCTAGCATTTGCCATAAATTCAGTCATAGATACGGTAACTTGCTCCGTAATAATCCTACGTACATCATCCTCAGTCACAGCCTTCTTGGGCGGAATAGTTCTATAATTTCACAATTTCAAAGTATTAAGCATTCACCCAACAAGGATTCATATAATATGGATTGAATTCATAATCAAGATACAAATAAGGCACAATATGGAATTCAAGACAAGATACATATTTCATTCGATTTGAAACAAAAGTATTGTCTTAGTTTCATCCCATATCAAAGTTCTAGCACTATATACACTCAAAATTCGTGCCAAGTCTAGTACTAACAAGTCGGTTCAGTCAAAGCTACAAAGGTACAAAAGATACAAAGGTCACTACTAAATACAGACTGGTCTACTGAGAACCGCCAGATGGTCCATCATCCATCGTCTTCTGAATCTTTGTCTGACGATCACTAGACACATCTTGAGATGGGCGCTTACGGATCACTCCTCTTTCAACCATGTCAGCATAAAATCTACTGTTCCAACCCACAGATATATTCAACTCCTTTTCAGCTTTCTCACGCATCGCACGAGCCACACTCAACTGAATTTCCATAGAATTCACCTTTTTCTTCATTTCAGCAAACTCACCACTTTCTAACACCGATAACCTCTTAAAAGCCTCATTCAAACCACGCTCTACATCAGTCAAATCCAAACTAAGCAATTCCCGCTCTTTCTCACCAACCTTAGTCTTCGATTCCAAATAAGCAACATGAGTCTGAACAACACCTAATCCAATCTCTGTCATACTACTCTTAACACGGGAAGCATCTAGATCATGTCTCAAGGCCCATGGTGCAAGACCATCAATATGAGTAGCCTCTCGAGTACTAGACGACTCTCCTATCACACGTCTACGAGTAGCAATACCATCAGTACCGTCAGGTGCATTGTCATCCTCATCCTCCTCTGATTCAGAATCAGATTCAGACGATTCAGACATTTCATCCCTAGGTAACCCAACCTCAGAATCAGACAAATAAACTGGTGGGGGTAAAGGCTCGCCCTCTGGAACATCATAAGGATAAATAAGCCCGGCTTCCTCATCATCATCGACCTCAACGTCTATACCTACATCCTCCTCGACATCCTCGTCGTCAATCTCATCATCTAAATTATCTAACCCAATCTCCTCATCATCATTCTCAATATCAACATTCTCATTCTCATTTTCTACCAAGTCAACCTGAGGGGCAATCTGATCTCCTAGTTCTAACTCGGGCTCGGGATCCTCAAATGGTTCCTCCTCATCATCCATATCATAATCTACTAAGTCTAAATAAGGATCATCATCTACATTAGGTTCGGGAATTACATGGTTTTCTACAAGAATATTAGGGTCAGCCATGACAATCTGCATTTATATATATATCTCGTATTAGGATAACATACTAGTTAAACAATTACCTAATGAAATCACGATATATACATATATATAAATCAAATTATATATATCAATATATATATCTTCTCAATAGGGCTTGTTGGTAACGTCGGAGATCTCTGGCACCGTTATAGTCAAAAGATTTTTCAAATATTTTCTTAAATGTTCATTGTCAAAAGATTTTGAAAAGTTTGTTCAAAACCTTGGTTTTTTTTAAATCTTTTATTCTCTATAACGAGAGCTCTGGTACCAAACTGTAACACTCTC
This sequence comes from Glebionis coronaria, assembly GCA_025667525.1. Taxonomy (NCBI): domain Eukaryota; kingdom Viridiplantae; phylum Streptophyta; class Magnoliopsida; order Asterales; family Asteraceae; genus Glebionis; species Glebionis coronaria. Next base: position 545,945 of record JANFOE010000176.1, read on the forward strand.
AATTTTCGTATCGGTATAGCGGAAGGGTCTTTCAGAGTGTTACGGGATAGCACAATAACTCCAATCATAGACAACACATAAGAATGGTTGTACAAGGTTCAACATACATTCATTCGATAAAAAGTTTTAAAGTGTACAACAGGTCCCAAATTATACAGGTCATTAAGTTTACAAAACATAGATCGAATGAACATTTTTAATATTAAGTGGGCCATCAGAGTCGATCTCCATCCGGATTACCTTCAAGCACCTGAGATAAAACATGCAAAAATCATATCAGCGAATGTCGAGTGAATTCATAGAGTTTAATAAAAACCGATATATAAAAACAATCGTTAAAATTAGAACACGAGTATAATATCAGAAGTAAGTCCTCATATTGCTAGTCAGGCAATATATAAATCAAGCATACATCTTAAACCGTCCATGAGACCGTAGTCTCAATATTACCATAATAGGTAATATTTTCATCGTTATTAGCGTCGTTATCGTTTTGTATATAGGTTTTAGGATTATTATTAGCCGCATGACATTGTTACCTTACTATGAAAACAGCGGGCCGCGAACCCGACAAACAATTTGCCCATCTAAGTTAGCGTGTCATCACAAAAATCATGCTATGGAATCTTCTCATACATAAATTCGCTTACCAATCAATGTGGTACGACGGGGATCAACCGTCAAGGCGCGAACTGGGGTGATCGTCCCCAAATAGTACTATCAAATGCATAAGCGTCTACCAAATCCCGGTAGTTCACAATTCATGCTAATGGGACTTTAAGTGACATAACCTAACTACTAATAATCCTTTTTGTCTCGTTTATAGGGTCATAGCATCATTTGGGTCCGTATCATTAAGCATACCATCGGGACTACTTGTGTTCTATTTTTATCAAAATCTAGCATGTTATCTCCCTCGCGGTTTACAAATCATTTTATAAAACATTTAAAAGAGTGCGAGGCTATGAACTCACGTTGATAATGAAAGGCGGATTATCGGCTACGGGCGTGCTTCGGTCACGGAAACCTATATAAATAATAATCGGTCTTAGACTCTTGTCCAATGACTTTTATCAAAATAACAATATACATATGATGATTTTGTACATATGATGATGATCAAGTGGGTTTATATATCCTTGTTTACTCATTTTATTATTTACGTTTTGGTAACTTTTTACTAGTTTACTAGTTTTACCTATTTATCTATTTTAAGTCCAATAAGTTTGTTATAAGTTATTTAACTTGTTTTAATCCATCTTATACTTATATTATCAGTATCTATACTTTCCATGTTGGGCCCAAATGGGTTAAGCCCAATAAGTTCTTTTTATAAGTGTTTATCTTATTTAGTTCAATTATTAGTCCAATATGCTTAGTTAACTCGTTAATGTCCCTATGTCCTATAGTTCGGGTTTTATCGGTTTTTACTTGTATTAGTTACTTATATATCAGTATATGACTTTTAAAAACTTTACATTAGACGGGTTTGATCGTCTAAGTTTTAATTGGCGAAAAACGTTAATTTTATAGTAATAGCCGAAAAAGTCGTAAAAATCAAGTTTATAGTTTTTATAACTTATAAGTATTATTCCACTACCATTTATATAATTTATCCATTTATTTAACCTTTTACATATTTATATAAATAAAATTCATAAGTTAGTGGGTTTTAATTTTACATTTTATACAATATAATTTTGAGTGCTTATATAATAATAATAAACATTAATTCTCAAAATCTGATTTTTATTTTCATCTTCACCATTTTTATCATATCTAGAGTTCTATAATGAATTAGAAGCTCATTTTTGGATGGAATGATCTTCATATTATGTGCTACATTTAACCTAGTTATAGCTACGGCTCATTTTAAGTTTATCTATGTTTAACAGTCCCTACAAAACAGCTTATTCAGATTAGCACACTCATCTTATTTTGATCATATCTCACTCATTATAATGATTCCATTGCATGGCCAACTCTCACATGTGTATAACATCTTGTACTTACTGTAAATGGATTCTACCATGCAAGTTTATCAGTTCAAGTTTTAGTTACATACTGTTTTTATACAGCCAACTAAATAAGCATGATTTTAGCCTTGTTTCTTATAGTTATTAACCTTTTTAAGCATATTTATCAACACTTGATCCCCACACAACATTTTTATCATCATATATTCATCATATACATATACAATAAGAAAGAAAATACATTTGTTCTTTACAAAAATAACAAGAGAAAATGGAGAGGATGATCTTCTTTACCAACCAAGAGTATATCTTGTTTTTGGAAGACAAGAACTTGATGAACACCAAAAGTAACTCCAAGATCATCAAACACCAATAACATAAGTTGAGAAATCAGCCGTAGGACACAAGCAAATCACCTCCTATGTTGTTAAAATGGCCAACAAATGATTAAGGCTTCAAGATAACTCCATGATAGAGCTAGATAACAAGTATTTCATGGCTAGAAAAGATCAAAGAGGGGTGTTTGTTCTTCAAAGTGGACGGCAAGGGTGGTGATGTTGAGAGGATTTTGAGGTTGTTTGCATGAGTGAATATGGTATGTGTGTGTAGCTAGTGGTTTTGTTGGTTTGAGTGGAAGGAAGTAAGCTTAAGTGTTAAGCTAATGCTTACACTTGTAGCTACTTAGTTAACATGATGCCACATCCTTGGATGTGGTGTCATGTGTGCCGTCCCATGTATATTAGTGGGGTGGGATAATGTATTTTGTCCCACCTCACTAATTTACGGGTATTCCTCGATTCTAGTTTTCTCGATTTGCGTGCCCTCGGGTCGTTTTACGAAAAACGTTTTTATAAATTATTAATCAACGTCACAAAACGAATCCAATAAAAATTGTCTCATCAAAAACGGAGTTCAAAAACGTAAATATGTAATCCTAAGGTTTCCTGTTTAGTCGTAAAGGACGCTAAATTATGCACGTAAGCCCAAATTTAAATCCATAAATTTTGAGTTCGTCAACCAACACATAAATAAGTTTCAAAATATTATACGAGAAAATAATTCACTACCTGAAAATGTTAGATTGTCACATAACTAATTCAAGGGAAACGTGGTGAGGGATGGAATCATCTCACGAGAGATGTCCTCACCAAAGTACAACTTCACGCGCTGGCCATTCACCTTAAAAATTGGGCCCATTTGGCTGAGAAAGCTCAATGGTGCCATATGGGAAGACTTTGGCGACAGTGAATGGACCAGACCAGCGGTTGTTCAGCTTTCCCGAGAAGATCTTCAACCGATAGTTAAAGAGTAAAACTTGATCACCAACGTGGAACTCTCGGTTCTTAATCCTTGAATCATGGATGATCTTGGTATTCTCCTTGTAGATCAATGAGTTCTCATAAGCCTCATTCCTTAGTTCGTTGAGCTCGTTGAGTTGAATCTTCCGAAAATCGCCGGCTTTGTTGATGTCGAAGTTAGCCCACTTCAAGGCCCAGTATGCCTTATGTTCCAGCTCGATTGGGAGGTGGCATGCTTTCCCGTACACAAGACGATAAAGTGTACAACCAATCGGGGTCTTATAAGCGGTACGGAAAGCCCACAAAGCACCATCTAACTTATCGGCCCACGGGCACGATGCTCTCCCACAGTACGCTCAAGAATTCACTTCAATCCACGGTTAGATATCTCGGCTTGCCCATTAGTTTGGGGATGATAAGCGGTGGAAAGACGTTGATTGACACCATATTTAGCCATGACTCTTGCGAATTGATCATTGCAAAAATGAGTCTCGCGGTCACTGATTATAGCACGAGGAACACCGAATCGAGCAAAAAGCTGCTTCAAAAAGTTCACAACTACCCTCGCATCGTCCGTAGGGAGAGCCTTAGCTTCAACCCATTTGGAAACGTAGTCAACGGCTACGAGGATGTACTTGTTCCCTTTAGATGATGGAAATGGCCCCATAAAGTCGATACCCCATACATCAATGATTTCACATTCTTGTATGAAATTTTGAGGCATCTCATCTTTATGTGTGATCTTGCCATGTCTTTGGCAAGCATCACAACGTTTAACCATTTCGTGAGCGTCACGGTAAATGGTGGGCCAATAGAATTCAAAGTCGAACACTTTCTTCGCGGTATAATTTGGACCAAAATGACCACCGGTGGGTCCTTTATGGCCAGCTTCAAGAATTTCTAAAGCTGCGGGTCCATCAACACATCGACAAATAATCAGATCAGCGTATTGTTTGAAGAGATAAGGGTCATCCCAAAAGTAAGTCTTAATATCTTTAAAGAACTTCTTCTTTTGTTGGGATGTTAACCCTTCGATAAGGATACCACCCGCTAAGTAGTTTGCAATGTCCGCAAACCACGGGGTGTCATCAAGATTGGAATTGATAGACATTAAGGTCTCAAGGGTAAAAGAGTCATTGATCTTTTGATTCGGATGATCCCCTTGATACGGATCCTCAAGTCTACTTAGATGATCCGCGGCTAGGTTTTCCGCTCCCTTTTTGTCACGAATTTTGATTTTAAATTCTTGAAGGAGCAAAACCCAACGAAGAAGTCTTGGCTTGGAATTTTGCTTAGTTACCAAGTACTTCAACGCGGAATGGTCGGTGTACACGATGGTGGTAGAAAGGACAAGATAGGGGCGGAACTTTTCAAAAGCATACACTACAGCTAAAAGCTCTTTTTCGGTAGTGGTATAATGCAATTGAGCCCCCGTCATTGTCTTGCTAGCGTAATGGATTGGTTGGAAGCGTTTGTTCACTCTTTGGCCCAAAACCGCTCCAATAGCAAAGTCGCTAGCATCACACATCAATTCAAAAGGTAGCTCCCAATTAGGGGTGACCAAGACCGGTGCCTTAGTCAGCTTATCCTTAAGAAGATTGAAGGATTCAAGACACTCTTTGGAAAAGATAAAAGGAGTATCTTTTTCCAAGAGGTGGGTCATCGGGCGAGCGATTTTAGAAAAATCTTGAATGAATCGACGATAGAAGCCCGCCGATTAGGGAGCTACCTTTTGAATTTCACTTGTTCCAGGAACATGAATTGACGGCTTCAAATCATGCGGATATTATTATCCAAATTATTCACTCTTTATGTTCGCAGTCAGCTTTGGACGGTCGAATAAAGAGAACGGGTTTACCCGCGAAATCTTGTCAGGAAGTTACTTAATTGAAACTATCCGTCACGGGTACGATATCTAATATCGTCCAACGGTCTTCACCGACCGGAGGTAAAATGTTACCGATTTAGAATGAAATGTTCAAAGCCATTTCGTTCGTGTCTACTTATGTTGCGGCATTTGAAGACGGTGGCGTTGCAGAATCCAAGAAGAAGTCGTCCCCGCATGCTTATACTTTATGCACTTAATATCACATCTAATTCAAGAAAGCCTAAAAGTTAAGTCTTCCGCTGTATCGAACTCTGAAGCTTTCAATAATTGCGAAGGTATAAGTATGTAGGACATGGTGTCACGACGAGGCGAAGATCACAAGTGATGGATGCACGAGATCAAGGCAAGAGATTAATGCTCAAAGATTGATATCAAATATCACATCAACATGTTCACCAGAAAAGAAAAAGAAAAAGAAAGACGAAGACTACGAGCTCAAGACAATCATAGTATGCTAGGTTATTGTAACTTGGGTAACGCCCTTGTTTGGAGTGACCTCCCTTAGGGGGAGATTGTTGGAAATACGTTTTTCGTATTAAGAAGGATCGGTCACTCCAACGATAGTCCATGTAATAGCTCGTAGTTTAGTTAACCTTCTTCATTTATCAAACAAGTCCAAGCCTATCCTACAACATGTGTAGGCCGGCCCAAACGTGTAAGCCCAAGCCCATTACAAGGCTTGGGTATATAAACCCTCTCCTTAGATGGAGAGGGTAGTGTGGTTAATCATTTTTCACATAGTTCACTCTTGTTTCTCTCTCTAGAATTGTGTGTAATCCACCATCTCTCTATCTCTTTCTCTTTATAAAACATAAGCAAGATTTATATATCCTACAAGTTATTAGAAAGCATAAAAAGATAAGCATGGGATCTCCCCCACAAGGCACCTCGTTTTTTATTACCGAGTCATGAGCTTGACTCGATCCCCTCAATGCTAATTATCATTGGGTAAGGTGACTTGGTCGAGGTCAACCATTGAAGGAATTTCCCCACCAAAGTAGTGCTTAAGCCTATGTCCATTCACCTTAAAGTTAGGACCATCATCTTGAGCTAGCTCGATGGTCCCATAGGGAAACACTTGTGTAACGGTGAAAGGACCCGACCAACGAGATTTCAATTTCCCGGAAAATATCTTAAGTCTAGAGTTAAAAAGTAACACTTGATCACCAACGTTAAAAACCCGGTTTTTAATCTTTGCATCATGAAACTTTTTAGTCTTTTCTTTGAAATTCAATGAATTTTCATAAGCATTGTCTCTTAGTTCATCCAATTCATTCAATTGTATTTTCCGGTGATCTCCCGCGGTCTTCAAGTCAAAGTTTGCATGCTTAAGGGCCCAATATGCCTTGTGCTCCAATTCAATGGGCAAATGACAATTCTTCCCATAGACTAACTTATAAGGAGTACAACCGATAGGTGTCTTATAAGCGGTCCTAAAGGCCCATAAAGCGTCATCGAGTTTGTCTGATACAAGGTTTTTCAATGGGGTTCAATTTAATTCTCGAAATCTTCTCGAATCGATCACGGTTCAAGGTGGAATAGTTGTTCTTGGTTACTAAAAAGGGGTTTGGTTTTCTATTCTACTAAAAAGGAATAAAAGGGCAAAGTCGTGCAAACAAGCTACAATAAATGCAAAACTAATATTAAATTAAAAGAAATTAAAATGGAAAAAGAAAACAGTTTAAAAACGTAACTTAGAAATAAAAACTGAGGAAATGAGAAAACAGTAGATAAAATCAAAACTGAAAAACCTTCATTCGGAATAATACTTGATTCGGAATACTTGGAGAAATGCTTGGTTCGGAATAACTTAGCCAAAAACCTTCATCCGTAATACATGCTTGATCCGGAATATATTATGCTCATTCGGAATGTAACCTTGAGCCGGAATAACTCGTTCGGAATAAAATAGAAATGTCACTGATTCGGAATATTTAGATCAAAACCTTCATTCGGAACATTTAGATCAATCCTTCATTCGGAACATTTAAAAATAAAACTGATTCGGAACATTTGAAAACCTTGACTCGGAATATAAACACTCATCCGGAATAATAATTATTCCGGATGAACACTTGATTCGGAATGTCTGACTAAAATAAACTGATCCGGAATATTTGACACATACTCCTTGATCCGAAATGTTTGCTGGTTCGGAACAATTGCTTCACCCGGAATATTAATTATTCCGAATGAAGACACTAATCCGGAATAAAATAAGAAAATTTGGTTCGGAACAAATTTATCAAATTTCTTGAGTCGGAATAATCTATAGGAAACTGTTCATTCGGAATAAGCTAACCAAACCTTCATTCGGAACATTTTAACCAACCCTTCATCCGGAATAAATTTTGCTCATTCGGAATCTGGGCTTGATGAAGAACAGCGAAGAACAGGGAGATAAAATGACACGATTTTTAGCCAAAATCCACCAAGTTTTTAACCAAAACTTAAACTAATTTAACCACGAATCATCTACTAATGGTAAACATCAAACCAAAACAATAAAAACACAAATCCCACTTACTTTTAAAGATCAAAATCAACCAAATAAGAACTTGAGACTTTAAATCAAAAAGATGAAGATGAACAAGATGAAATGAACGATTGTATTGATTGATTAAGGTAGAGTAAACAAAAGGAAAGATAAGAAAAACTTACAAGATTAAAGATTCAACAAAAATGAAAAATCACCAACACCTTAATGGTGTTGGCTTCCTACGAAAACAAAGAAAAAGAAAAGTCTGGAAATTAAAAACTAGCTCAAAATGTGTGAAGGGATCTCCTTATATAGGCCTTGTCTTTGGTTGGTGAGTGGGCTTTCTCCCGTTCTTTTTGTCTTCTCGTCTTTTCAGAAAAGTTGACGTTTTCGATTACGATTCGGGATTTGTCGATGAATAAATTCAACTCGTCTTTTAATTCCTTCGTTTAATAGACTTGAGTTCTTTCGTCATATGTAAATCTTCCATCTTTGGTCCTTTTCTTCGATAAATCTTCAAATAGGCCCATTGACTTCAAATCTTTTGCATCTCTTGGACAATAGACTTCGTCTTGAGTCTTTTTCTTCGATAAAACCCTTGCAATCCCATGTTTTCTTCAATATTTATCTGGTTGGCTCTGAAACACAACAAACACACAAAACACGCATAATTCCAAACAAATGACATTACATACGCGTTTTGGTCTTGTTTTAGCAAGAAATAAGTGGTAAAAGGATGGGTGTTTTCACACCTATCAAATCCCCTACACTTAACCATTGCCATGCCCTCATGCAATGCTTAGTGATAAAGCAATTTTACACTTTTCTCAGAATCAATCAACCTTGGCCTTATTAATAATAACCACTACTACTAAAGAGATATATAAGAACTTGAATGAAACAAAAGGGATAAAAAACAATTTTCACTTGAAAATATCTACATGGAAATAACTTGCAAAGAGATCTAAGACTTACATTAGGGCTTCGGTGCTGCAAAGATTCATCACCCTCAAGTTTCACGTTCCCCAAACTAAGCTTAAAAACGAGATCATTGTTATTATAAGTTAGCAAATCAAACACTTACACACATGGCTTAATTATATGCTTAAACTCCCTTATTCCTAGGTGTATCTCTTATATTTTATTTTTGTCTTAGAATGATCATGAAGATGCATTTTTGGGACTTATTTCGATAGTTTATTTAGGCTGAAAGCAAAGTAGGACGATTTGATTAATAGTTAGCTAAAGGACAAAATATCTTAAAACTGCTTCTTGGGATATAAAAAATTTCATATCTTGGCATAACTCGCTTCACGATTTGAGACCTTTCTCGGGCAGATATTTGGCATGTACTTCATACTTCATATCTTGAGAGACGTTCTTGAGATAATGGTCTTCTCTTCGTAATAGAGATCCTTCACTTGGAGACTTTTGAGGGGTACTCCAACTTTGTTGACCACGACTTCATCATTATCTCTTCAATCGTTAATTGGGATTTTGAGATACAACGATCCGCCTCCTTTTCGGACTTGGATCTATTTATCCTCATACCTTGTTAGGGTCTTTTCGGATAGACTTCTCCATGATCTTTATGGGAGTTGATTGCTTTTCGTCGTGAGTCTTGATCCTTCATATTGATTTTGGGAATAATGATTTTCACATCACCTTGGATCTTTAGCAATAAAATGGAATCCTCATGCCTTGTTAGGGGCTTTTCGGACTCGCCAATATTCGCGCCCCGCTTCGTAAGTTATGCCTTGGCTATGAACTCTTATCATTACCGAGCAACTTTTAAACGATCTTGGGCTAGAAGCTAAGTAACTTTTCAAATTGTACGACCTTACTTATTGCAGATAAATTATTAGCAAGTGATGGGAGAATAGGCAAATAATCACACCAAGTGTGCTTGTGCAAGAATACCGACTTATAATTGGCTCTATCATTTCTCGTTCTCCACAATTTAAAAATCTCAAATAATGAGACTCGTGGATGCTTAGCCTAATAAACCAATTAAGGTCTATATGGTTAAGGATACTTGCTAGAATAAACTTGGATAAGTCTATTCGGGTTGAGTCAAAATAATCGCAATGGGCCTAATATGTCAAAGACTTCTAAACTTGTTACACCACTATATTAAAACTTTTGACTTTATTGCGGGATATATACATATGAAAGAAAAGATAAAATTTTAAAAATTACGACTAAATGGCCAAAGTTAATAAAAATTTGAAAAATGCTGAAAAAGATGATTTTCCGGTTAAATGAAGGCATTTTAATTGGAAAGTACACTTAAAACTTCGATAGAAGTCCCCCTACACTTAATATAAACATTGTCCTCAATGTTTAAGCATGTGGGAAAAGTCTCCCCTACACTTAAGACATTGTGCACGTTGGTTAAATCAAGTTAAGGAAGAGATGACTAAAGTGATAAATTTCAAATGTGAGTAAGAAGAAAATTGAATCACGATAGTTGAGAGATAGAACCGGATTACGGATAACACGGGAGCACGGTTCTTCAAAGGTTCCAAAAGTGCATTCATCCCTGTAATCACATCACCACACAAACACAAACAACCTATATAGGTCCCCCTACACTTAGGAGGTAAAACGGAAAAGGATAGATACTCGGGCTGCCTCCAGAGGAGCGCTTTTTTTTTATAACCGAGTCACGAGCCTGACTCGACCCACAGCTAGTTCATGGGAAACATGGTGAGGGATGGAATCATCTCATGAGAGATGTCGTCACCAAAGTAAAACTTCACTCGTTGGCCATTCACCTTAAAATTAGGTGCATTAGGTTGAGCGAGCTCGAGAGTACCATATGGAAAAATTTGGGCAATGGTGAATGGGCCGGACCAACGAGATTTCAGCTTGCCCAAAAAGATTTTCAATCGAGAGTTGAAGAGTAAAACTTTTTCTCCAACTTGGAACTCTCGGTTTTTAATCTTAGAGTCGTGAATGAGATTAGTCTTTTCCTTATAGATCAAAGAATTTTCATAAGCCTCATTCCGGAGTTCATTCAGCTCATTGAGTTAGATTTTGCGTAGGTCACCGGCTTTGTTGATATCGAAATTAGCCCGTTTCAAAGCCCAGTAAGCCTTCTACTCCAACTCAATGGGGAGGTGGCATGCTTTCCCGTACACGAGACGATATGGTGTACAAACAATCGGAGTCTTGTATGCGGTACGGAAAGCCCACAGAGCATCATCAATTTTATTGGCCCATGAGGCACGATGCTCTCCCACGGTTCGTTCAAGAATTCGCTTTAACCCTCGGTTAGATATTTCAGCCTGGCCATTAGTTTGTGGGTGGTATGCGGTGGAAAGACGATGATTGACACCATACTTAGCCATGACTCTTGCGAATTGATCATTGCAAAAATGAGTCCCGCAATCACTAATAATGGCACGAGGCACACCGAATCTAGCGAATAACGACTTCAAAAAGTTACAAACCACCCTTGCGTCATTAGTGGGTAAAGCTTTGGCTTCAACCCATTTAGAAACGTAGTTAACGGCAACAAGGATGTATTTGTTTCCTTTAGATGAAGGGAATGGCCCCATAAAGTCGATGCCCCATACATCAAAGATTTCACATTCTTGTATGAAATTTTGAGGCATCTCATCTTTATGTGTGATCTTGCCTTGTTTTTGGCAAGCATCACAATGTTTAACCATCTCGTGAGCATCACGATAAATGGTGGGCCAATAAAATCCCGATTCAAACACTTTTTTGGCGGTGTAGTTGGGACCAAAGTGACCACCGGTGGGTCCTTTGTGGCAAGCTTCGAGAATGTCTAAAGCGGCCGGTCCATTAACACATCGGCGAATAATCAAATCAGCGCATTGTTTGAAGAGATACGGGTCATCCCAAAAGTAAGTCTTAATGTCTTTGAAGAACTTTTTCTTTTGTTGGGATGTTAACCCGTCAATAAGAATTCCACCCGCCAAGTAGTTTGCAATGTCCGCAAACCACGGGGTCTCATCTTGATTCGAATTGATAGACATTAAGGTCTCAAGGGGAAAAGAGTCATTGATCTCTTTGTTCGGATGATCCCCTTGATAAGGATCCTCAAGTCTACTGAGATGATCCGCGGCTACGTTTTCAGCTCCCTTCTTATCACGAATTTCTATTTTAAATTCTTGAAGTAGCAAAACCCAGCGAAGAAGTCTTGGCTTAGAATCTTGTTTAGTCAACAAGTACTTAAACGCGGAATGATCGGTATACACGATGGTGGTAGAAAGGACAAGATAGGGGCGGAACTTTTCAAAAGCATAAACAACAGCTAAAAGCTCTTTTTCGGTTGTCGTGTAATGTAATTGAGCCCCTGTCATTGTCTTGCTAGCGTAATGGATCGGTTGGAAGTGTTTGTTCACTCTTTGGCCCAAAACCGCTCCAATAGCAAAGTCGCTAGCATCGCACATCAATTCGAAAGGTAGCTCCCAATTAGGGTAACCAAGACCGGTGCCTTAGTTAGCTTATCCTTAAGAAGGTTGAAGGCTTCAATACACTCTTTGGAAAAGATAAAAGGAGTATCTTTTTCCAAGAGGTGGGTCATCGGGCGAGCGATTTTAGAAAAATCTTTGATGAAACGACGGTATAAGCCCGCATGACCAAGGAAACTTCTCACACCCTTCACGGTTGAAGGTGGAGGCAATTTTGCAATAACATCGACTTTAGCACGGTCCACTTCAAGACCGGCTTTGGAGATTTTGTGTCCTAGCACGATGCCCTCTTTTACCATGAAATGGCATTTTTCCCAATTAAGAACAAGGCGAGTGTCTTCACATCACTTAAGCATACGTTCTAAATTGGCAAGGCAAGCAGAGAAAGAATCGCCATAAACCGAGAAATCATCCATGAAGACTTCCATAGTTTCTTCAACCATGTCATGAAAGATAGCCATCATACACCTTTGGAACGTCCCAGGAGCATTACATAAACCGAAAGGCATGCGTTTGTAAGCAAATGTTCCATAGGGACAAGTGAATGTGGTTTTTTCTTGGTCTTTGGGATCGATGGGAATTTGAAAATATCCGGAGAAACCGTCTAAGAAGCAGTAATAGTCATTACCCGCTAGACGCTCGAGCATTTGATCCATGAAAGGAAGGGGAATGTGATCTTTTCTCGTGGCATCATTGAGTTTGTGATAGTCGATACAAACTCTCCACCCAGTAACGAGACGAGTAGGAATCAACTCGTTGTGTTCATTGGGAACAACGGTTACTCCGCCCTTCTTGGGCACACAATGGACGGGACTTACCCATGGCGAATCCGAAATAGGGTAAATCAAGCCGGCATCAAGAAGTTTGATAACCTCTTGTTTGATGACGTCATGAATGCGAGGATTAACCCTTCTTTGGCTATGGATTGCGGGTTTAAAGTCATCTTCCATGAGAATTTTGTGAGTACAAAAGTTTGGATCAATTCCGCGGATATCGGAAATTTTCCAAGCAATTGCCTTCTTATATCTTTAAGCACGGCGATGAGGCGAGATTTTTCTTCTTCTTTCAAGTCCTTCGCGATAATGACGGGCGACTTCTTCTTGTCTTCAAGGAACACGTACTCGAGGTGAGATGGTAACTCCTTAAGCTCTAAATCCGGAGGATTTTCGATGGAAGGCGTATTCGAATTCGGTTCATCGATAGCAATAGCCTTGGGAGATGGTGGAGAAATATGGTCCTCTTTGAGAAGTTTCTCAATGAGACGAATGTATTCATCCCAATCGGTGGGAGAATCGTCACATTCTAAGTTCACATCTCCCATGGTTGCTTCAAAATCTTTCCAAAGGAAATCACTTTCTCCAAATAGAGTTAGTGATGAATCAATAGAGGCAACGGTCTCCACATTGGGAGGAGAGGTAGGAATACTTTTACAAGCATCTTTGATGTGTTGTTCACAATCCTCATCAAGAACGTCGATACCATTAACACTCTCGTATGAACAAGGTTGTTTAGAAATCTTACCCATGTTGAAGACAATTTGATCTTCACCAACTCTCATGATAAGCTCACCCGCTTCAACATCGATGAGAGTGCGACCGGTCCTCAAGAATGGACGTCCTACGATTAATGGAACACGAGGGTCTATCTCGTAGTCGACCACGACGAAATCGGGGGGAAAAGTGATTTTGTTGACTCCTACAAAAACGTCTTCGGCTATCCCCACTGGATAAGCAACCGTACGGTTAGCTAACTCCAAAGTCATTTTGGTGGGTACTAGCTCAGGGAGAGATAATTGCTTCCAAACACTTAATGGCATTAAGTTAATACTAGCACATAGATCGGCTAGGGCCATGCAATTCTCTACTCCCGGGAAGTTGCAAGGGATTAAGAAGCGACCCGGATCACCAAGTTTGGTTGGCAATTTCCTTAAGAGAACCACAGAGCAATTCTCATTAAGTTGGGTGTTAGCGATATCAAGAAGCTTTTCCTTGTCACTAAGAAGATCTTTGAATATTTTCGCGTATTTAGGCATGTGAGCGAGAGCCTCAGCGAAGGAGATGTTGAAATTCAATTGTTTAAACATTTTGAGAATGTTTGAAACTTGAATATCGTCCTTGCTTTTGAGCTTCTCTTTCCTCAACCTTGAGGGATAAGGTATATCGGAAGAAGAGGAAGGCTTTGGAATAGTAGGATCACTCACATCCTTGGGTGGAGGAGGGGTAGAAGTAAGAGGTGGAGGAATTGGGGAAGTAGCAAGATGAGGAATATGAGTAGGTGACTCGTTTTCCTTAGTCACAATCATCGGTGGAGGTATAGGAAGCTCGGGTTCCTTGGTACCTTTGCCACTGCGAGTGGTGATTGCTTTCATCTCCCCTCTTGGATTAGCAACGGTGTTACTCGGAAGAATACCCGAAGAAGAGGTTTGATTACCTTGGAAGAAACCAGCCATCATGTCCCTTAGGTCATTCGTTTGACTACTCAAAGAATTTCACATATCGGCTCAAAGATCGTTCCCTTGTTTCACCATGTCGCCCTTCAAATTAATAATCTAGGTCTGCAGATTCTTCACCAACACATCATTCGTCCGTATGTACGTTTCGACCTCGTGGTTGAAAACGATGGGTTGAGCAGGAGGAGGTGCTTGATAAGCAGGTGGTTGGTAAGGAGCGGGTTGGTAAACTTGAGTAGGATTTGGAGGTGGATATGGTTGTCTTTGAGGTGGTTGGTAAGGTGCTCAAGGTTGGTTTTGATTGGGTCGGTTAAGGTTTTGTTGTTGGTTTCGATTGGGTGGAGGAAAACCGGTCGGGGAAAGAAAGTTGTTTGAGCGATAGCTGAGCAAGTTACGGTCTCCTTGAGGACGAGCTTGATAACCGGCCGGAAGATAGGTTCCGTATGATGCGTTAACATTCTCAGAAGGGTAGTCTTGGGTGGAAGTACAAGTAGTGTAAGAGTGAGGACCCCCGCATATTTCACATGGTTGGCTTACATCATTGACTTGAGCGTTTTGAGCGTTGATGCTTTTGGTGTTGCTAGCGGTTTGGGCAGCAAGCGATTCAAGAAGCGACGTAATTTTGTCAAGTCTCTTGTCGTTGTCACTAGTACTAGCACTAGCAGCATTGGTCCTAACACTCTTGGTTTGCACTCTAGACTTATTCTCAATAATATCCCAAGCGGCATTAGAACTCTTAACCAAAATATTACCCCCCCGAGGCACTATTTAGTGAATCTTGGTCATTCATGCTTAAACCATTGTAAAAGGTATTAATTTGGTGCACTTTGGTATAACCATGTTGTGGGTACTTTCTTAAAAGGTCTTTAAAATGGTCCCAAGATTCACTAAAAGACTCATCGTACTTTTGTTCAAAATTGATAATTTCATTCCGCAAAGCGGTAGTACGAGAGGGTGTGAAAGAGTAGTTTATGAATTTGGTCTCTAAGTCCTTCCACGTCAGAATACTTTGTGGCGGTTCCTTTGTAAGCCAATGTCGGGCTTGTCCCTCTAAGGAGAAAGGAAAAAGTTGTAAGCGGATTACCTCTTGTGGAACACCATTGAATTTGACCGTATTTGTGAGTTGAAGGAACCTTTTGATGTGGTCATGAGGATCATCAATGGTACGCCCCAAGAATGGTTGAGCAGAGACCATTTGAATAAAGCCGGATTTAAGCTCAAAGTTGTTGGCTGCAATCGCGGGTATGACAATTGGATCGTTGTTGCCCTCTACATGTGCTTGCAAAAGTTCAATCATAGGGCGATTGTCCGGTAGAGGTTCATTGTTGTTGTTATTCATGTTGTTTTGAGGTGGATTGTTATTGTTGTTGTGTACACCGGCCATGTCTAAGTTATCGAGAGTCTCGGGCTCTTGATAAGACGTTGATCGAGTGCGCATACACCTGCAAAAGAACTAACAAAGCAAGAAATATTTTTGGTTTTTTTATGTTTTTTAATTTTTTGGATTTTTGAAAATTTTATATTTTTTGGGGTTTTTGAAATTTTTTATGAAAAAGTAACGTTCACGGCGAACGGATACCAAAATCCAAGTTCTCACAAAAACTGTTAAACTTTACGAGAAGAGCCGGCAGCGGCGCCATTTGATACAAGGTTTTTCAATGGGGTTCAATTTAATTCTCGGAATCTTCTCGAATCGATCAAGGTTCAAAGTGGAATAGTTGTTATTGGTTACTAAAAAGGGGTTTGGTTTTCTATTCTACTAAAAAGGAATAAAAGGGCAAAGTCGTGCAAACAAGCTAAAACTAATTGCAAAATTAAAATTAAATTAAAAGAAATTAAAATGGAAAAAGAAAACAGTTTAAAAACGTAACTTAGAAAAAAAAAACTGAGGAAATGAGAAAACAGTAGATACTCAAAACTGAAAAACCTTCATTCGGAATAATACTTGATTCGGAATACTTGGAGAAATGCTTGGTTCGGAATAACTTAGCCAAAAACCTTCATCCGTAATACATGCTTGATCCGGAATATATTATGCTCATTCGGAATGTAACCTTGATCCGGAATAACTCGTTCGGAATAAAATAGAAATGTCACTGATTCGGAATATTTAGATCAAAACCTTCATTCGGAACATTTAGATCAATCCTTCATTCGAAACATTTAAAAATAAAACTGATTCGGAACATTTGAAAACCTTGACTCGGAATATAAACACTCATCCGGAATAATAATTATTCCGGATGAACACTTGATTCGGAATGTCTGACTAAAATAAACTGATCCGGAATATTTGACACAAACTCCTTGATCCGGAATGTTTGCTGGTTCGGAAAAATTGCTTCACCCGGAATATTAATTATTCCGAATGAAGACACTGATCCAGAATAAAATAAGAAAATTTGGTTCGGAACAAATTTATCAAATTTCTTGACTCGGAATAATCAATAGGAAACTGTTCATTCGGAATAAGCTAACCAAACCTTCATTCGGAACATTTTAACCAACCCTTCATCCGGAATAAATTTTGCTCATTCGGAATCTGGGCTTGATGAAGAACAGCGAAGTACAGGGAGATAAAATGACACGATTTTTAGCCAAAATCCACCAAGTTTTTAACCAAAACTTAAACTAATTTAACCACGAATCATCTACTAATGGTAAACATCAAATCAAAACAATAAAAACACAAATCCCACTTACTTTTAAAGATCAGAATCAACCAAATAAGAACTTGAGACTTTAAATCAAAAAGATGAAGATGAAAAAGATTAAATGAACGATTGTATTGATTGATTAAGGTAGAGTAAATAAAAGGAAAGATAAAAAAAACTGATAAAATTAAAGATTCAACAAAAATGAAAAACCACCAACACCTTAATGGTGTTGGCTTCCTACGAAAACAAAGAAAAAGAAAAGACTGGAAATTAAAAACTAGCTCAAAATGTGTGAAGGGATCTCTTTATATAGGCATTGTCTTTGGTTGGTGAGTGGGATTTCTCCCGTTCTTTTTGTCTTCTCGTCTTTTCAGAAAAGTTGACGTTTTCGATTTCAATTCGGGATTTGTCGACGAATAAATTCAACTCGTCTTTTAATTCCTTCATTTAATAGACTTGAGTTCTTTCGTCATATGTAAATCTTCCATCTTTGGTCCTTTTCTTCAATAAATCTTGAAATAGGCCCATTGACTTCAAATCTTTTGCATCTCTTGGACAATAGACTTCGTCTTGAGTCTTTTTCTTCGATAAAACCCGTGCAATCCCAAGTTTTCTTCAATATTTATCCGGTTGGCTCTGAAAACACAACAAACACACAAACCACGCATAATTCCAAACAAATGACATTAAATACGCGTTTTGGTCTTGTTTTATCAAGAAATAAGTGGTAAAAGGATAGGTGTTTTCACACCTATCACGGACCATGAAGCACGGTTTTCTCCAATCGACCTCTCTAAAATCCTCTTCAAAGCTCGGTTCGAAACTTCGACTTGCCCACTCGTTTGTGGGTGATAAGCCGTAGAAAGACGATGAGTAACTCCATATTTCTTTAAGACCTTCTCGAATTGGTCATTACAAAAATGGGTTCCACGATCGCTTATAATAGAACGAGGGGTTCCGAACCGAGAGAATAGTTGCTTTAAAAACTTCACTACCACACGAGCATCATTAGTAGGTAAAGCCTTAGCTTCCACCCACTTAGAAAGGTAGTCCACCGCGACGAGGATATACTTGTTGCCATGAGACGATGGGAACGGCCCCATAAAGTCTATGCCCCAAATGTCGAAAATCTCACACACTTGAATTATGTTTTGCGGCATTTCATCACGCTGAGACGATTTTCCTTGACGTTGGCACGAATCACACGACTTCATAAGTGCGTGTGCATCACGATAGATAGAAGGCCAAAAGAAGCGGGCATCGAACACTTTCTTAGCCGTAAGATTAGCACCGTGGTGACCACCCGTGGGTCCCTCGTGACAAGCTCTAAGGATATTAGAAGCTTCGGCACCAAAAACACAACGTCGAACGAGTTGATCCACACAAACCCGAAAGAGAAAATGGTCGTCCCAAAAATAGAACTTGACGTCACGAAAGAATCTTCGCTTTTGTTGTGTCGTCATACCCTTGGTTATGAAATTACCCGCATGGTAATTTGCAATGTCGGCAAACCATGGGGTGGTATCTTTAGAATTCACTACACCGAGAGTCTCGAGAGGAAATGTTTCGGTAATTTCCTTGTTCTCGAAAACATCTTTGTGAGGATCTTCTAGACGAGAGAGATGATCGGCCGCTAGATTCTCGGCTCCTTTTTTGTCAAGCACGGTGACATCAAATTCTTGGAGGAGGAGCATCCAACGAAGCAATCTCGGCTTAGCATCTTGCTTAGCTAAGAGATACTTGATAGCCGAATGGTCGGTATACACGATGCTTTTAGTTAAGACGAGATAAGGTCGTAATTTCTCAAAAGCATAGACCACGGAAAGGAATTCCTTTTCCGTTGTGGTGTACTTTAATTGAGCCTCGGTCATCGTCTTACTAGCATAATGGATAGGACGGAAATGCTTTTCATAACGTTGCCCTAAACGGCCCCTATAGCATAATCACTTGCATCGCACATGATTTCAAAGGGTAATTCCCAATTAGGAGCAACAAGAATGGGAGCTTCGGTAAGTTTCCTTTTAAGAGTTTCGAAAGCTCTAACACAATCCTCATTGAAATAAAAGGAACATCCTTCTCGAGAAGGTGTGTCATAGGTCGAGAGATTTTCGAAAAGTCTTTGATGAAACGAGGATAAAAGACCGCGTGGCCTAGGAAACTCCTAACTCCCTTAACGTTTTTAGGATGAGGTAACTTGGAGATGACGTCTACCTTAGCTTTATCGACCTCAATCCCCGCTTTCGAAACCTTATGTCCTAAGACGATTCCTTGTTTACTCATGAAATGACATTTTTCCCAATTAAGCACAAGATTGGTTTCTTCACAACGTTTTAACATTTGCTCGAGATTAGATAAACACGACGTGAACGAATTGCCAAACACCGAAAAGTCATCCATAAACACTTCCATCGACTTCTGGATCATATCGTGAAAAATTGCCATCATACACCGTTGAAACATACCCGGTGCATTACAAAGTCCGAAAGGCATCCTACGATAAGAACACGTTCCATAAGGACACGTAAACGTAGTCTCTTGATCACGAGGGTCGATAGGGATTTGAAAGTAACCGGAAAAACCATCTAAAAAGCAATAGACTTCATTTCCCGCTCGTCGCTCCAACATTTGATCCATGAAGGGCAAAGGAAATTGGTCTTTACGAGTGGCGTCATTTAACTTTCGGTAATACACATCCTCTAACCGGTCACAACACGAGTGGGAATTAACTCGTTGTTTTCATTAGGCACAACGGTCATTCCTCCCTTTTTAGGGACACAATGGATTGGGCTCACCCATGGGCTATCGGAGATAGGATAAATTATTCCCGCGTCAAGGAGTTTCAAAACTTCCTTTTTTATGACATCGTGAATTTTGGGATTCACCCTTCTTTGACTTTGAATTGCGGATTTGTAGTCCTCCTACATTAGAATCTTGTGAGTACAAAATTTTGGGTCAATACCCTTAATGTCGGAAATTTTCCGCGCAATTGCCC
This sequence comes from Glebionis coronaria, assembly GCA_025667525.1. Lineage (NCBI taxonomy): Eukaryota > Viridiplantae > Streptophyta > Magnoliopsida > Asterales > Asteraceae > Glebionis > Glebionis coronaria. The sequence continues at coordinate 566,129 of JANFOE010000176.1, forward strand.
CTTTATGAGCCTTAAGAACTTTCAAGAGATCGGTTTTTTCATCATTAGCAAGACCTCTTGCAATAATAACCGGCAACTTGTCATCACCTTCCACGAATGCGTATTCAAGGTGAGAAGGAAGATCTTTCAATTCAAGGATAGGTGGTTCCTCGATTGAAGATTTTGGTTCAACACTCATAACTTCCATCGGCGGAAGAAATGGTGGAATAGAAGTATCATCACTAATCAACACCTCATCTTCATTATCGATTTCATTTGAAGTAAAATCGCCTCCTTGGAATGGAGTGAGATTTGGTGTAGAATTAGAAAGAATCGGATCCAAAATAGTGGGATTGCCACTTGACGAGCTATCGGAAAAACCTAACACTTCTTGTGAAAACTCATCGCAAACCACATCAACTAAGTCAATGTGATTGATGGTAGCGATTGCATAAACATGAGAAGGTTTTGAGTTTTGAGTAGCGTTTATAACAAGTTCCTCTTCGTTGAATCTCAAAGTGATAGTTCTTGCATGAACGTAGATAAGCGATCTTGAAGTGTCTAAAAATGGACGACCTAAAATTAGAGGAACTTGAGGATCCGCGGGGATGTCAACTACTATAAAATCAACGGGATAGTAGAACTTCCCCACTTTCACGAAAACATCTTCGGCTACTCCACATGCTAAAATCGTAGAATGATCGGCCATCTCGATAGACATGTTTGAAGGAGTAAGAGCCAGAAGCGAAAGCGATTTCCAAATGGAAAATGGCATCAAATTAATGCTCGCACCAAGATCGCCAAAGGCGAGGCATTCTTTCATATCTTGTATGTCACAAGGAATGAGAAACTTTCCGGGGTCACCAACTTTTTCTGGTATGCGGTTAAGATAAACCGAAGAACAATTAGCAAGCTTTGAAAGCTTTTCCTTATCGCTCATCATACTTTTAAAAGTGGAAGCGAAACGAGGCATATACAACAACGCGTCGGCTAAACTCGCATCAAAATGAACTTCTTGAAACATTGTTATAAAAAGCTCGATTTGTTGTTTGTTACGTTCTTGCAATTTCTCTTTGTTTCGTCTCGAAGGGTAAGGTAAGGGTGGTGTGGGTTGGACATTAGGCAACGGCCTTGGAATCTCGGGTTACATGATTGGTATTGGTTGAACCGTAGGTGTGGTATGAGCGGTACTTCGTGGGATTGTAATATGCTCCTTTTCGACCATCACCTTGGGTTCTTTCTCGATTTCCTTCTCCGTTGAAGTACTTGGACGAGAAATGGGTTCTTTGAAAGTTTTACCACTTCGTGTAGTAATAACCTTCATTTCTCCGTTCGGGTTTGCAATGGTATCACTAGGAAGACCATCCGAGGAAGAGGGTTTACACATGATTGCTTCAAACATTTTTCCCATTCGGTCTTTAAATTTTGATTGCCTAGCATCCGTTTTTAACAATTCTTGCTTAATCTCATGTTGTCCTTGTTCCATATTTTGTTGATTTTGTTGAAGACGTTGGACATTTCCTTCCATTTTATTTGCATGAGTTTTAAGTTCATTAGCAAGTTCGTTTTTAAGCTCGTTTTTCAACTCGGATCTTATGCTAATCATCTCACGTTGCATGTTATCAAATTTAGCATCATTTGCTTTAGCATAATCAAAAAATTCTCCTTGAAGATTTTTAGTGTGAGCTTTTTGAAACCTTGTGTAGTGTTTTGAAAATCACGGTTTTGGTTTTGATTAGTGACTTGTCCATTCCCACTTTGATAATTCCCTTTGTTGTAGTTACGTGAATTGCCTTGATAATTACCACCTTGGTTGTTGTTTCGATAGTTATTAGCATTTTAATTTGGTGGGGCTTGATTTGGGCGGGAACCTTGGCCGTTTTGGTTATAAGTTCCCGTTGCTACATAAGCACTCGAAGTGTTACCATCCGCGGTAATGCACTCGGAAAGATCATGAGCTCCACCACAAGACAAACAACTCTTAGCAACCGCTCTAACCGAAGCGGAATTCAAAGCCTCTTGAGCTTTCCAATGAGTCATAAGATTAGCAAATCTATCAAAAAACCGATTTTCCTCATTAGCTTCATCATGTAAGGCATTTATGCTACGAGACGATGACGACGATGACGAACCCAAATTGGCAACACTCGGTGTGTTACGAGGGCTATAAACCTTAGATCTATTCTTGATAATCTTTAAATCTTCATCGGTTGTTTTGCACAAAAAATTACCACCCGCGGCGGCATTCAAGTAATCTTGTTCATGATCATTAAGCCCATTATAAAAAGTATCAATTTTATGCAATTCCGAAAAATCATGGTGTGGACATTCATGTAACATTTCTTAAAATCGTTCCCATGCCATTGAAAAACTTTCATTATTTCTTTGCACAAATCTTGAAATCTCATATTTCAAATGTGTTGTTTTAGATGGTGGAAAAAATTTGTTCACAAACTTAGAAACGAGATCACCCCATGTAAAAATCGAATTTGGCGTTTCTTTCTCAAGCCAAATTTTTGCGGGTCCATCTAACGAGTATGGAAACAACATCATCTTAATGGCGTCATGTGGAACATCCTTAAACTTGCTAGTAGCGGTGAGACGATTAAAATTCCTTATGTGGTAATGCGGGTTGTCTTTCTCATGAACTCTAAACTTATTATCTTGCAACATCGACATTAAACCCGTCTTAATCTCGAAATTCTCCGCAAGGATAGCGGGAATCACACTGGCCTCTCCAAAACCCTCGGTGGGTGCTTGTAGCAACTCCATCATAGTTCGATTAGCCATGACGACTTCTTGTTCTACGATAGGTTCAACAATTGGAGTTTGTTCTTCAATCAACGTCTCTTGATTTGCTTGCTTTTGAAGACGTTTACGAGCTCGTTTTGCTTGATTACGAGTGATCTTAAACTTCACGAAGAATGGGAGGTGAGCAAAGAAGATTATTTTTGGGTGTTTTGTGAATTTTCAATTTTTTGTGTTTTTGATTGTTTTTAATTTTTTTTTTGGATTTTGGTGTATCTTTGTAGACAACAATCTATCAAATCTCTCCTCGAATAAAACTCTTGATTAAAGAAGCCTCAAAGGAATGAAAAACGATCACGTGGAGTGAACGCCTTCGAATGACTTTAGAACTTTGGTGAAAACCAAATTGTTCAAGAGGGTTTAATCACAAAGAAAACCAAGCAAATATATTATACGTAATAATACTTTGGGCGGCAAAACCCTCGATTAGCCTTCAATCTCAAAATACTCACAAGCAAGCGGGGAAACGAGGCGGCGCGAAGCACTTAAGAGCCTTTTTCCTTAGGGTATATTTTATAATACCCGCCTTATACCCACCTTATAGTTCGTATTTTTCAAAATCGAGCTTCACGAAAGTATTTATCTATTTTTGCCTTTTTCTTTTTGTTTGAGATTCGAATACAATAATCAGGAGATCAAATCCCAATTAAGGTTGTGTTTTCACACTTTTGGAGATATTTTGTATTGATTGTGATACTTAATACAATATAGTAATAATAATTTCACAAGAAAAACCAAAAAACCGATAATACGTACTAGTAGATTTCTACTAATACAAATACTATTTATGGTTAATATTAAAAACAACAAGACAAATTAATCACGACACACCTCGGCAGCGGCGCCAAAATGGTTGTGGTATATTTACACTCGTTTAGGAAAACAAGGTAAAAGCGGTAAGTATTAAATACAACGGTTTAGGAAAACCGTGTACAAATGACCCTAATGATGTGAAAGTTCGTTTCCCAAGGAGGTATATGTGTGTGAATAATTCGTAATTGGTTTGAGATTAATATTGGTTAGAAGGGGATGAGAAAAGAGGATGACCAAGACGTGAAATTAATTACTACTACGACTTAACGTAAAACCGTAAAATGAGCTAAAATAAAAATTAATTCTAAAAATTACCAAAAATTCACCAAAAATAAAAAAAATAAACTAAGAGTTTACCAATGATCAAAACTTTTTCAAACCTTTTATATAATTAAATATTCAATTTTTAAATGCTAATTAAAGCCCTAAAAATCAAATTAATTATCAAAAAGCCCAAATAAAGATTTTTCAATTGGTAAACCTCTAAAATGACCTAAAAGATTAAAAACTATTTTTAGAAATTAATATAAAAGTTGCAAAAATCCTATTTAATGTATTTAAGCTAAGAAAAATGTAAAAAGTGCAAAAATGTGAAATTTGAAAAATAATAATAAAATAATATTAAAATAGTATTAAAAATCCAAAAATTATAGAAAATTCTAAAACTTGCAAACTAGTTTATTTTGACCTAATTAAACAGAAAATGAAAGTGAAATGACCAGAATACCCCTATTGGGCCCCCAAATGGGTCAAAACCCAAAACAGTCAACACTAATGGGCTTTTTAGCCCCAAAAGTCAAAATAAGCCCAAATGACTTAGAAAAGCACTATCAGACTCAAAATTTAATTCTAAACACAAAACTCTGAAGGCCCAAAAGCTGAAAGTGAGCTTATCACAGCTTAATGATCAAACAACTTATCCTTATTGGGCCATTAAGCCCATTAAGCCCATTAAGCAATAAGCTAATGCCATAAGCTCTAATTTGACACACAACGTTATTTTGGGATACTAAAGAGATCTATAAAAAGAAATTTTGAAAAAGCACACTCAATAAGCAAGAAATAAGCAAAGTACAAATCCACTAAAAGACAAAATAGTCGGGTTTGAGTTCTAGGCTGTTTCAGAAGCTCTAGTTTTTTGCAAAAGCTCACAAATAGCTTAACTAAGAATAATCAATCAAGAAAATCACAAAAAGCCAAGTAGAATAATCTATGAGAACCAATAAGCACTCTGAAAAAACCAAATAAGCTAGTTTCCTAGCAAAAGCTTAACCAAAAGACTTGTAACCTTCCAGACTTGATATTAGGCTGAGAAAAATGAGTTCTATTACAAAAACCAAGTTGTTGCATGTACCAATAAGCAAAACAGATTCAATAAGCTATGTGACCAAGTTTGACCAAAAGTCAAACGCTGACAAGTGTAAATCAAACGCTAACAAGCACAAATTGGACGTTGACAGACTTAATGAAGTGTTTAGACTTGTTTTTCACCCTGCTGGTCATGGTTTGAGTACAATCCTTGTGAATCAATGCCTACCAGTTGGGTAGACTTGATATGTTTTGGCACAAATAAGCCAATAAGCCAGTGGGCTTATAAGCTATCCACAAATCAATCCAAGTAGCCAAATAACCTCACAAGCAGCACAAAAATAGGATCCAAGCAGCAAAACAACAATCCTTACTCTAGAAATACCAATGCAAACACCAAATGAGGTGGTCACTTTGCTGATGCAAATGACCACTTCAACCAACTTTGATAAGCTATAATAAACACAATAAGCCACCAAATTCAACAACCAGATAACCAATAGATAGCTTATCACCCAAACTATTCCCAAACCTGATTTCAGACCTTAGATCCAAGTAACAAAGAAGTTATTGGATCTGATGTGTTTGACCAATCTCAAAAGCACTTCTTATCAGATTTTAGCAAAACTTCCAATCCTTTTTCCAAACTTTCAGAAACTTAACCAATGACTAAAACTTGTTCAAAATGACTTGTTTAGACTTCCCAAACCCTAATAACCAAGGGCACAAGGCCACAAGGCCTTATGAACCAGTAATCCCAAACAGTCCTTAATCCACCACTTTTCAAAGCAACTTGTGATTTTTAAACACAACCTACTGACTTTATCATTCAAACAACTACACTAGGTGACAACTAACAGATTGCAACCATAAAACACAAAGCACAAACACAGAATCACCAAATCACATACCAAAATGCAAAACAGACAAGATCATATGATTTTTTTAGAGGAATATTAACAAGAGGTTATACCTGTCCTCCACAACATCCTAGGAGGACCAGCAATGCTCCTTGGACCTTGTTCAACAACTAGAACAAGACCAAGGTACTGCAACAAGAAAGATGGATGAATGCCTTGGTTGATGTTTCAAAGCAGAAACTCAAGGGCTTGATTTCTTCAACAAAATGAACAAATAGCCCAACAAAAGGCCCTAATCCCTTCACAAGCTTGGTGTCAACAAGCTTGCAAGAGCTTATAGCTTTTGGTTAAGGATTAGTACAAAAAAATAAGCAAATTCAGAAACCTCTTTTCAAGCTTTTTCAAACTTGAAAACCTTACCAAACATAAACGTCCTTGAACCAAATGATTCAAGCACACTTATAACAACAAATGGAACTCAGAATCACCTTAAACAACACCAACTATCAAAAACATAAAAAGGAATTACAATTTTCTAAAAAATACCAACTTTTATAAATTTTAAAAAGGAATTATAAGTTTAAAAGGTAAAACTGGAACAAAGGGACTCTCACAGGTTGAGGTCTCCTTTTATAGGCAAATGCTAGCCTAACACTATTCATAAACCCTAGAAGTGAAATTCCCAAATTGTCCTTCAGGCCTTCTAGACGAATCTTTGATATGAGCTGTCCAAAATGATCATAGACGTTCATTTTAGCTTTTGAGTGAAGCTAAGAGTCTTTGCCGTTGATCTTGATACGTGGCAGTCCTTGGGGAATAAGTTGTCATGTGATGGGTGAAACGGTTTTGGGTGTGGGGTCCATTGGTGAGTGGAGAAGAGAGTTTTAAGGTTGGGATGGGTTTCTGCATGTGTGAATCACACGGGGGAACAACTAATTGCAATTTACCCTTTGTTGGTAAAAAGTAAAATCTGGGTTCTTACTTGCTACAGTAACACGTTTTGATCCGTTTTCTTAGGGAAGGATTTGTTTGGCGCGTGTTTAGGGATTTGAACTTCTAAACTTGGCAGTTTAAGTCCTTGGCTTTTGGAAAAAGGTGCAAAAAATGTTTTTCAGCCTATTAAACCCGTTTTCTTCACAATTGAACTTTCCATTTTCATACTTTTGCCCCAAAACTTTGGCAAAAGTATTTCAAGGGTTGTTTTTGCCATTTTTCCATATTTGAAGGACTGATTTTGGACTTGCTTGATCTTCAAAGGTCTTCAATGTATCTTTGACTTCATGAGGGACCATTAATGACAAATTAGAATTGGTGAGGGACTAATCTTGCCATTTCTTCAAAGTTGAAGGACCATTTGTGTAATTTTGACAAACTTAAGGGACCAAACTTGTAATTATGATTTCACAAGGGTTTTAAGTGTCATTTCTTCATTGTTTGAGGATCAATCTTGCATATCTTCATGTCTTCATGGGTAAATGTTGGATAATTCATGAACTAGGGCCCGGTTCTTTGTACGGCTTCGTTTCTCGTGTCCGTTTTTCCTTGTTTCTTGTGATCTTTTGTCTTTTTCACGATATCCATACCTAAAATACACAAGCAACAAATACAAGCCTATGTATGGTATTTTATGACATTTTTATGCATTTAAAGCCCGAAAAGAACGATGAGATCATGTATAAATGCCATCTCATCATGTTTTAACGAGTAACGTTGGATAAATGAATTAATTTGGTTCGTGTCAATGGTTTTGAAACATGAATACTTTGAAAAAGTTTGAGTCAGATTATATTTGGTACATATCGATATTTGAGTTCGAGTCTTAACGCGCGCCTTATTTTGATAGGTTGCGGTTTTCGTGTTTCCCGGGCATCCATATCGTCGGTAATCGTCTACCACTACCGTTTCTACTCAGTTGCCGAGTACCGTGATTGACTTACCTCGTGGCTAAGGTAAGTTCATAGCCCCCTTTTTACTTGTACATGGTTTCTAAACACGGGGTGAGATTTTACATGGTGGAACACAACCATTTAAAAACTGTATGCTATCCAGAACTTGTATGCTATCCAGATCGTGTAAGATTTTCAAATTTTCGATATTATTATTGCTTTTAGACGTTAGCCTTGAGTTTCATCTCTTCGATCATGAATCGTTAATTGTCCTGGTGCATTGCGCGAAGCGCGAATGTTGTGGGTGGATCCATCGGGATTGACTATCCCCGTCCCGATTACCTTGACGCACTAATATTTGTTTATACCTGAGTATTTAGGCTGAATATTTACGTAGTTAAGCTTCGGTTCATGAAACTAAACAGCAATAATAATAATAATAGTATCGGAACGTGGTTGACGTATATAACCATTTCCCTACTACGTGTTTACAAATGAATGTTTGTGTTCCACACTTTTCCTGCTAAACCTATGAACATCACTCAACTTTATGTTGACGATTTTACATGTTTAATCTCAGGTATTATTACTTAGCTTTGCTTAGATGGGAGCCCGCATGATATTATCGCAACTTGGAGATTTCTTTGATGCTTTTGAAAGATTGGTTTTATATAAACTGTCAGGAGTTTATTTTATCTTTTGGGCAACTTTATGTTATAAATAGAGACGAAATAATATAATTTTTCGCTTCTAAAACTCTGGGACCTATGCTTAAAAACTCTGACCTTTTATGATGTAATGTACATGTTTTTATTTCGTCAGCTTTGTATGAACTGTAATTCATTGTTCTTGTACTATGACGTATTACCCCATCGTTGCCTAGTTGTTCCATGTCAGATTTTGGGGGTCTCACATTGTGTTACTGAGGGATATGGTTCAATTAAATGTGGTGGAATAGTTTTCTCAAAAGTGGCGTTTGTAAATGGTCTGAAGTACAATCTCATCAGTATCATCCAACTGTGTGATGCTAAGTACATCGTTCAGTTTGATGATAAGCAAGGAACAATCTTCAATGCTAACAAAGAAATTGTGTTGACTGCTCAAAGAAGAAATGATGTATATGTCCTAGACATGTCATCTGTAACACATTCAGGAGCATGTTTCTTTGCTAAATCCTCAGACTCTGTCAATTGGATTTGGCATAAGAGACTGTCACATCTAAATTTCAAAGATATGAACAAACTTACAAAACAAAACAAAGTTCCTGGCTTACCATCTCTTGTGTATTCAAAATACAAGCCTTGTTCAGCCTGTGAAAAAGGTAAACACAAGAGAGCTTCTTTCAAGCCAAAACAAAACTTTTCTATCAGGAAGTGTCTTCATCTTCTTCATATGGACTTGTTTGGACCAGTCAGTCCAATGTCTATAAATCATGAGAAATATGCTCTTGTGATTCTTGATGAATACTCTAGATACACTTGGGTATACTTCCTGAAAAAGAAGAGTCAAGCTCCTGAATTCATAATGTCTTTTTATCAGGCAAGTAGAAAATCAAAATGATACTAAAGGTAAACAAATACGAACTGATAATGGAACAGAATTCAGGAACCAAGAGCTTGAGATTTTTTATGATGAGAAAGGAATTTCTCAGAACTTCTCTTCTCCTTACACACCTGAACAAAATGGTGTGGCTGAAAGAAAGAATAGAACTCTCATTGAAGCTGCTCGAACCATGCTCAATGGATACAATCTTTCAAAACACTTCTGGACTGAGGCTGTAAAAATAACTTGCTATACTCAGAACATATGTAGTATTTTCAAAAGACATGATAAGAATCCTTATGAAATATTCAGGGAAAGGATTCCAGATATCAGATACTTTCACGTGTTTTGATGTCGTGTGTTCATTCATAATCAAAAGGACCATCTTGGTAAATTTGATGCGAAAGCTGATGATGGATACTTTCTTGGATACTCTTTTGTATCCAAGGCCTTCAGGGTATTTAACACAAGGAGACAACAGATTGAGGAGTCATTTCATGTCACCTTTGATGAAAGTATGGATGCCATTAACTTCACGAATCAATCAATGGAAGAGATTGGGATCAATGACACATCAAGATATCCTCCTGATGAGTATGAACATTGTCCCTCAAAGCAGTATCAAACTGATGCTGATATATCCTTCCATATATCACCTCATAATAGGTCAATTGATAATTTAATCACACCTCAACATGTCCCTAAAGTTATCACTTCTCAAGCTGAAGAATCAAATGATTCACCCATCTATGAGAACACTGAAGGGAAAAGTGATGAAAATATCGATCCCCCTATTACTGAAAATCCTTCAGTAGGAGGTGATGTCACAGTACAATGTACTGAATCTCTAGTCCCTGATAATCATCAACCATCGACAAGCTCTAATCCATGTCCTCAGGTCAGATGGTTAAGACAATAACATATAGAGCTTGTAAATATAATTGGTGATGTATCTGAGGGGATGCTCACACACAGTCAGGCTGCTAAACTCTCTACTGCCTTAGCCCATGAATGTCTGTTTGCAGACTTTCTCTCTGAAACTGAACCAAAGAAGGTTTCAGAGGCCCTGACACATCCAGGGTGGGTTGAGGCCATGCAAGAAGAGCTCAACCAATTCCTCAGGAATAAAGTATGGAAACTTGTTCCACTCCCTGAAGGGAAATCATCTCTTGGTACAAAATGGGTATTTAAAAACAAGACTGATGAAGATGGAATTGTCATTAAAAACAAAGCTAGGCTGGTTGTTCAAGGGTGTGGTCAACTTGAAGGGATCGACTATGAGGAAACCTTCGCCCCTATAGAAAGAATGAATGCCATCAGGATCTTCCTTTCCTATGCTACTTACATGAACGTCAAAGTTTTCCAAATGGATGTAAAACGTGCCTTCCTGAATGGAAAGATCACTAAAGAAGTTTATGTTGCTCAGCCTCCTGGTTTTGAGAGTTCTGAGTTCCCAAATCATGTTTGTAAACTTGAAAAAGCTCTTTATGGACTGAAACAAGCACCAAGGGCATGGTATGAAACTCACTCTACATTCCTAATAATGAACAAATTTGTCAGAGGGAAGATAGACAACACATTGTTTATCTTCAGAACCAAGGAGGACGTTCTACTAGTCCAGATATATATTGATGACATCATATTTGGATCTACTAACTATAACCTTTGTAGAAAGTTTGAAAAACTTATGACAAAGAAATTTGAAAGAGTATGATGGGTGAATTAACATACTTTTTTGAACTACAAATCAGTCAGGGGGACAAAGGGATCTCAGTCTGTCAAGAAAAATACACTAGAGAAATACTTAAGAAATATGATATCTCTGAGTGTGCTTCAGTAAAGACTCCCATGGTTCCCCCCAACAACTTAGGTCCTGATCTTACTGGTAAATCAGTCAATCAAACCTTATTCAGAGGAATGATTGGATCATTATTGTACCTAACTGCAACCAGGCCTGATATTCAGTTCTCTACAACCTTATGTGCAAGATATCAGGCTGATCCCAAAGAACCACATCTTACTGTTGTTAAACGAATCTTCAGGTACCTGAAGGGTACTCCCTCACTAGGTCTATGGTATCCTCGTTACTCAGTCTTCGATCTTAAAGGATACTCAGACTCAGACTATGTTGGCTGCAATATGGATAGAAAAAGTACCTCAGGTGCATGTCAATTACTAGGTGGCAAGCTAGTATGTTGGAGTGCAAAGAAACAGCAGTCAGTCGCAATGTCCTCTGCTGAGGCTGAATACGTGGCAGCTGTTGGGTGTTGTGCAAACATCCTTTGGATGAAAAGTCAACTCAGGGACTATAATATGGAATACAAAGTAGTCCCTATCTTTTGTGACAACACCAGTGCAATTGCAATTTCAAATAATCCAGTCCTACATTCAAGGACTAAACACATAGACATAAGATATCATTTCCTCAGGGACCATATCTTAAAAGGAGATATTGAATCACATTTCATCCCCACTGAATATCAGCTAGCTGATATATTTACCAAACCTTTGGATGAACCAACGTTCACTAGACGGAAAGTTGAACTTGGTATGCTGAATATTGATTAATCAGGCTCCCTGATGACAATGGATTCAGTATAATGTATATTCTTGATCCTCTCTCTGAGTAAATATCTCTTATCGTCTTCCTCTTGACACTGAGGTACATTAATTGATGTAACTAAATGCTCTAAGGATTTAGTTACTTAATGTCCTAGGTTGGTGAGTCACGATATTAAATAAGGAACATATATTCCTTCAATAAATTGTCATAAACCAGTCAAGGGGTCACTCATGTCAAGTATCCCACTAAGCATTAAATGCTTACCTTTTTTCTAGCAAAATCCGTTGTAAAAACATCCTTTCAAATGCACGTGACCCCACGTCATCTCTAAAAAAAGCATTATCTCTACAGTAATAGAACAGTTGCCAAGAAAATAGGGGGACCACTTGTACGCTTTCATTTAATGCGGATGTGAAAAGAAATTATAACAAATAAAACTCTTTTTCACATCCGAGCCTATAAATACCCCTCAATCAAAACAAACACACACACAAAGAACTTGCAAGTTTACTCTGCCGAAATTCTCTCTCAAAGAAAATTTGTGTGTGTTCAAACGAGTTTCTAGAAAGGTTTCTTGTAAAAAGGCAATCACATTGATCACTTGTTTTATTGTTATATAGCACAAACAATCAAAGTTACCTATTGTTTATAACTCTTGATCCTTTTATAAGGCGAAAGTTCGCATTAGGTCACTTGGTGAATCTTGTTGTATTATAACAAGAAACAAGTCTTGATTTGATTTACACAAATTGCCATTGTCCTTTTTCAAATCTTTAAAAGCTATCTTTTATGGCAATGTCCAAAGCTATCAAATATGCCCCTCAGGCTGAACATCTCACCAATGAGGGTGTCCATTTTACAGGAAACAACTACAAGGGAAATTTCAATTACCCTAGTAGTGTATCAGCCTACAAACCAATTTGAAAATTCTTGAAAAACTGTGTCTGGGCTGATGCTTTTACAAAAACCCCCTCAGTCTTCTACCATGAATATCTCAGGGAATTCTGGTATACGGTTGTGGTTGTAACCCCTATCCAAGGGCCTGAAGGATCTCAGGGGTCTGAGATCAAGTCACATAAGAACTGTGTCGTCATGTTCACTGTAAACAATAGGAAGACACCATTGATCTTAGACTTCAAAACATTTTGTCAAACCAGTGGACTTGATTATAACAATGGAAAGTATGTTGCACATCCTGACATGGAGTCAGTTAAAAAAGGACTAAAAGAAATCGGGGTCCCTGAGTTACTTGTGACTAAAACCCCATTGATTAAAACTGCTTTCCCCATAGCTTGGAGGATCCTGGTCACTTTTGTGATTCATGTGATCGGTGGGAACTATTCATCTACTGAGCAAGTTATTTCTACTCAACATATGCTAATCTACAGTCTTATTAATGGACTGAAGATTGACATAGGAGAGATCGTTTATAATGATCTCGTAACTAGGCTCATGAACGAGTATAGGCAAAAGTATGTTTCTTACCCAAGATTCATATCATGCGCCTTAGAACGGTTATTGGGTTCCCTTTACACTCAGGAAAAGTTCAATGTTTTTTTTACTCCCATCCTGAGTTCCATAAACTTTTTAATGAACCCATCTGAAGTCAACCCATTGCATTGACGGCTCACATGACTGAGGTGATCAGTCGTGAATTATCCGTGTCTCCCATTCCATTCTTACCAAAGAAGGATGTTAGCCTCAAAATATTGAGTCAAACAAGAATGCTCGGTCATATGTTTATTATGTATCGTAAATTAGAACGTTGTAATAGGTAGTAGATTAGTCGTGTATAAAGGGCTTAACTTTAAACTATGGTTCATTCATAAGTAACCAAAGCCCAAAAGAAAGCCCGGCCCATGTAGTATAGTCCATACAAGCCCACATGTAGGGGGACTATAAATACCCTTCCTAGCATGTTAGGATGGGTGTTGGTCATTTCATTTTCTCTCAATCTAATATCACCTAGTTCCAACCAATTCTCTCTATTTTCTCTCTCTAATTTCTCTCTCTAGGATTCATCTTCTTCATCTATTTTCTGACTTTAATTCGTGTTACATTATCTAAATATATGGGACAACAATTGGTATCAATCGCCATGGGGTAGTTTTGTGATTGGTTGTTTTGTTCATTTGATTCGTCCGATTTAATCCTTCTTTCATCTACGAATTCAAAATTTTTTTTGTTTTTTTAGTGTTCTTCAAGTCGCATACCTTCTTTATTCGTGTAGTAGTGATTTGGGAATCTTGGTTTCGGTTAAAACACAAATCTTTTGGATCAAAAGTTAAGTACTTTCTTGTTTCATCTTTCCGAATTTCTAGCAAGTGATTCCATTGGAAAGTACAAGTGAGTGAGGCTCGATCGCAATAACCCAAGGGTTTTACTTTGCGATCACAAGGATTCTGATACCTTATTCTAACGAGTTATTCCGATCGTTCATTGCGATTGCGGATTACGACGGTTTTTAAGGTTTGTTAAAAAGTTACTCTGCCCAAATTCTATTGGCCATATTCCGATAGAAGGGTATTGCGACAGGAACATTGAGATAGGAGGGTCACATTCCGATACAACATTCCGATAGCCTACATTTCGACAGCCTACATTCCGACAACCAACATTCCGACAGCCAACATTCCGACATCCTACATTCCGACAGCCTACATTCCGACAGCTTACATTCCGACAACCTACATTCCGACAGCCTACATTCCGACAACCAACATTCAGATGGACATTCCGATGGAACATTCCGATGGACATTCCGGTGACATGTTTAGCTAAGTTTTGTTCGAGTATTTTTTAGACTTAGCCACCATCTAGACTAGTTTCGGAATATCGTTTACACGAAGATTAAAAAAAAATAAAAAATTTGGTCAAGTAAATTCAAATTTTTTCCATACTAGTTTTAGGACATTTCTAGCTCGATTTCAAAATTTGGCGATTATAAAATTTTTTGGTCTACCGTTTTGTCGGACAGGGGAATTTATTGTCGGACTAAAGAAAAAATTCACTTTTCGGAATTTTAACCACAACAACGATCACAACAAATCTACTTAAGATCCATATTCACTTCATCATTTCAGAGAATATTGAGATGGATTCTACTGCCGAATATCATGTGACGAACAACAACATAATGGTGGCGGGTAACAAAGAGAGACCACCAATGCTTGTGTCTGGTCGGTATGCTCAATGGCAATCACGTTTCATACGATACCTTGATACAAGACCTAATGGTGATGCCTTGAGGAAATGTATTACTCATGGACCATATATATTCAAGAAGATCTCAATTCCTCCAAGACCAACCACATATACTACTGATCCAATACCCGCAAGTGAACGTGACGAAACAAGAGCTGATCTTACACCTAAAAATTATGCTTGGCATGATGCGGAGAAGGAAGCCATCTGATAGGTGTGTAAACACCCATCCTTTTTACCACATAATTAAAATAATAACCGAGCCAAAACGTGTATTTTATGTCATTTATGTCGGAATTATGCGTGGTTTGTGTTTTTGTTGTGATTTAGGACGAAAAGGTGAAAAGTGGAGAAAACACGGGCATTCACGGGCTTTTATCAAATAAAAAGACGAAAGACGAAGTCAAGAAATCAAGAGTGCAAAAAGAACGGAAGTCCAAGACCAATTCTGAAGATTTATCGAAGAAAAAGTCAAAAGACGGAAGTTTACTAAAAGCCGAAGAACTCAAGTCTAATTTATTGAAGAATTACAAGACGAGTTTGAAGAAATTCCGAGACAAAGTCATTAATGTCAAAAGATTAAGAAGATTAAGGACTTAATGACGCAAATAAAGAAAGAAGAAAGAGGGGAGGAAGCTTCCTAAGCACCTCCCTAATCCTCCTATAAATAGATTAGATTAGATTTCATTTTCTCTTGTTGGCTAATAGTGACAATTAGTTCTTCCATTTTATTTACCTTGTCATTTAAATTCATGTCCATTTAAATACATTGTCTTGCACCTTAAATACATTTAATTTCAAGTAAGTTTCCTTTTAATTATTGTCAATCTTTACTTTTTTTGTCAATCTCCTATCTACCTTTCTTGGTTTATGTTTAATCTTTGTGCTTTATTGTTCATGTTTATATTCTTGATTTTTATTGATTTAATTAAGTGGGTTTTGATTATTGTGGTTATTATTGTTAGTTTTATTGTTTTGGCTTGATAGTTTATCATTAGTTGATTATTTGTTATTAGTTTGCTTAATCTTTTGGTTTGATTTTGATTAATTTAGTTTAGATTCGTATTATTTTTGTTCCTTGTTCTTCGCTTGTCTGTTACTGTTTTCCCAGGTGATATTCCGAATCAAGTACATTCCGAGTGAAGGTATTCTGTTGTTTGTTCCGAATCAAACATCTTTATTCGGAACATTCCAAATCAAAGGCGTTCATTCGGAATACTTGTATTCCGAATCAAAGTGTTCATTCAGAACATTCCGGATCCAGCCAGAAGTTCCGAATCAATGGAAGTATTCCGGATCAGCAAGTTTATTTGGAACATCCAAGTTATTCCGAACGAAGGAGTTCATTCGGATTTATTCCGAATCAGTGGAAGAGGTGGTTCATTCGGAATATATTCCGAACCAAGAGGATATTCCGGATCAGTGACTTTTATTCGGAATAATTTATTATTCCGAGTGAAGGTACTCATTCGGAACATTCCGAGTGAAGGACAGTATTCCGAATCAAGGATTTTATTCCGGATCAACAAAACATTCCGAACCAAGGCTTATATTCCGAATAAAGAGTTTATTCCGGATAAGTGACATATTCCGAGTGAGCATTTTATTCCGGATCAAGGGTTTTGGTAAATATTCCGAGTGAAGAAGAATCATTCCGAACGAAGGTGACATTCCGGATGATTGATTATTCCGAATGAAGGATTATTCCGAATGAGCTGTTTTCAGGTTCTTTTTAGTTTCAGTTTTTAACTTTCTGTTTTTAATTTTCAAGCTTTACTTTTCCCGCCTTTTTACTTAGTTGCACTTTAAGTTTACTTGTCTTAGATTTATTTTAAGCCTTGCCTTAGTTTAAGTTTTAGTTGCGTTTTAAGTTTGCCTTAGATAGTTTTAAATTTGCGTTATTTACTCTTAGTGCCTTTTAATTTTCGTCACGCTTTTAAATTCTCGCCATTTATTTTAAATTACTTTTAGATTTTAAATTACATGCTTTTTACATTAAAGTCTTTGCAACTACAACGACACAACTATTTGTTTCCCCAAAGAACGACTGAGTCGCATAGTTAACCAGGATCAATTCGATTAGACATACGACAAAGAACTTTTTAACTGAGTAAAACCCAGTTATCAAATGGCGCCGCTGCCGGCTCTTTTCGTAAAGATTAACGGTTTTCTGTGAGAGACGCGTTGCTTTTTGGGATCCGTTCATTCGTGAGCGTTATTTTCTTGCTTAAAAATTTCCAAAAAATCCAAAAAAATTAAAAATTTCAAAAATCCATAAAAATTAAAAAATTTCAAAAACTCCAAAAAGATTTTATTTTTATTGTGTATATAAATTGTCTTTGTGTTTGGTTTCTTTTTCTTTTTCCTTTGTAGGTGTATGCGTACTAGATCTTCTAATTATCAAGAGCCCGAGACTCGTGAAGATTTAAGTATGGCAGTTGTGAACAACAACAATAATCCACCGTACCTCAACAATAACAACAATGTTATTCCACAGCCCGATTTTCGGACAATGGAGGAGCTTTGTCAACCTACCATGTTTGTACGAGGAGGACCGATTGCGCCGATGCAAATCACGGCTCCTGAGTTTTCGTTGAAGCACCACATGATTCAGCAAGTGCAAACTAATCCATTTCGCGGAATGCCTGATGATGATGCCAACAAACACCTCGACAAGTTCATTACAATCACCCAAAGCATGAAGTTGCCTGGTGCCACAATGGATGTTCTTCGCCTACAACTCTTTCCACATACTTTATCACACCATGCCGATAAATGGTTTGATCGCCTTCCAAAGAATTCAATTCATACTTGGGATGACATGACTCAACGCTTTTTGTCGCGCTACTTTCCACCATCCATGGTCATGAGCCTTCGCAATCAAATCAGCGGTTTCATGCAAGAACCCGATGAATATCTCTCTTTGATGCTTGGGAAAGATATAATGTTTTGATCGATCGTTGCCCAAACCACAACATGCTCCCTGTGACCTTAATTGATACTTTCTACAACGGTTTGACTTTTCGTGATCGTGATACGATTAATGCAGCCGCCGGTGGCACATTTATGAAAAGGAGACCCGAGGAGTGTAGAGAGCTTATTGAGAACATGACTACTCACTACAAAACTGGGATTCCTCCGCTTCTTCAAGGAACAACCCGAGAGTCAATGTTTCTTCTACTTTAGCAAACCCCGACATGACCGAATTCACCCGCATGATGGCCGAAATGAACAAAAATATCTTGCTTCTCGCTACAAACCAACAATAAGTTAAAGCAGTAGCCAATCCTTGTGAGACATGCGGCGGTCCTCACTCATACACTGATTGTCCTTCTACTCAAGGAAATCCTGAAAACGTGTATGCGGCTTATGGTAATTATTCACCGGAAAATTACCAAGCTCGACCTCAAGGGGATAGAAATTTGCTGAGTTACCGGTCAAACAACTACCTTTCACCCGGTTTTTCTCCTCAAAACCAAAACCCCAACAACAACTACAATAGAAGCAACCAAATCCCACCTAGAGCTTCTAATCTTTATCACCCACCCGCTCAAAAAGCCCCACCCATGAATCAAGATGTTGAAGCCTTAATGAGAACCCAAGGAGAGCAAATCAAGAATCTACAGAGCCAAATTATCAATTTGAAAGGGGATATCACCAAGCAAGGGAATGACATTAGATCCGAGCTTCGAGATAATATACAATCCTCCTTTAGCAATCAAACGAATGATTTGAAGAATATGCTTGCTAGTTTCTTGCCCACCACTCAACCTTCTACTTCGAGTTCTCTACCTTCAAACACCGTCACCAACCCGTGAGCGAATGTGAGTGCCATTACTACCCGTAGTGGAGTTACCATAGTAGGACCACCTATCCCGCCCCCATCATCTACACCTCCTCTACCACCATTTATCCCTACTCCTCCCACACCTAGTATTAGTACACCATTAACGTCTCCGCCTCGTCGTGATGAAGTACCCACCAAGAATCCTCCACCAACCCCACCTTCAACATCTCAACCTTTACCTGCTACACCTACACCTTACACCTATAAACCCAACATCCCATATCCTTCTCGCTTGGACAAGCCTAACTTGCTCACTAAGGATGACACTCAAGTGTCGAATTATTTGAAGATGATCTCTCAAATGAATTTCAACATTAGCCTTGTTGAAGCACTTGTCCACATGCCGAAATTTGTCAAAGCATTCAAGGAATTGCTTAACAAGAAGGAGAAGCTGATTGAGCTCGCCAACACACGCTTAAATGAAAACTGTTTCGCAGTTATTCTTAAAGAACTTCCAGAAAAACTTAGAGATCCCGGTCGTTTTGTGTTGCCTTGCATTTTTAACAAAACCGAAGAATTTAATGCCCTAGCTGATCACGGGGCCAGTATTAATCTGATGCCTTTAAGTGTTTGGACATCACTATCATTACCCGACCTTACTCCAACAAAGATGACTCTTGAGCTTGCAAATCGCACTCTCGCTTACCCCGTTGGTATTGTCGAAGATGTGTTCATTAAAGTTGGCACCTTTACTTTTCCGGTCGACTTTGTTGTGGTTGATTATGAAATTTACCCTCGTATTCCTTTAATACTTGGTCGGCCATTCTTGAGAACCGGACGATCTTTAGTTGATGTTGCCGAAGGTGAATTAATTTTAAGGGTCGGGAATGAACAACAAGTGTTCAAAATGGGGAAGCTTACAAGCAAATCCTATGGAAGAGAATCCGCGAATATGATTAATGTGCTCGATGATTTTTTCATCTACAACAATCCTCTATTCGAGTCTTGCATTGATAATCCACTGTTTCAAGATGATGTGGATGATTCTCTCTCCAATTTGGAACCTTTACCCATATATGACTCTCCATCGATCTTTGATTCTTATGATGATGATTCTAGCTCAGATTCGGATGATTATGATGATTTTACTTCCGAGTATCCCGATATGCCCACCTATGATGATTTTGATGAGGCAGATACTCTTTCGAGTGATTCTTCTCATGATGGAGATCCACCTACATCACTTGATCCTACTTTGGATGACTACTCATTTGAGGAAGACTTCTCTACTTTTCTAAATACATACTTCCCTCATGAGAGTTATGATCCTCCTTTACACTTTGATGATTATGGTCTTGATCCTACTTCGGATTTGAAGAAAATTCTTTCAAAGGAGAAGCAACTGGACGACACCAACATCCGCAGCACGTATGATTTAACACCTCTTTGTCCACCTTCTGAGGACGAGGTTGTGCATTTTCTTCCCGGATCATCTTCAAATTATGCTGAGCCTGAGTGCTATTTTCCCCTAAAGGAAAAGGTGTTCGACCCTGGTATCGATATTCTTCAGCCATCTAACTATCCATCTGATGCAATAAAAGGAAAAATCTTTGGAACTTATGAAGATATGCTTGCACATCACCATACTTGCTTCTATCGTGCTCCATCTTTGCTTAAGGGAACCTTGCCTACTCTTCTTTGGCTTGCCTTGTTCGCCTTAAGCTTGTGCTATTTGATGGACGAAAACTATGTATTTGATCCTGGTGGATATGTTTCATGCTTCTTCCTATGCTAATCAAGGTCGAGTCAGGCTCACGACTCGGTGAACAAAAATCAAGCGCTTCTTGGGAGGCAACCCATGTATCTATCTTTTAGCTATTTTTATCCTAAGTGTAGGGGAGACCTGTTGGTGTTTGCTATTTCCTCTATTCTACTATTCAGGGATTCGAGCGCTCAATGATCCACTCTTGATGATTTTTGACGACCCGTGATTCCGTGTTCCATCTTCCCGGTTCTATCCTAAACTCTTTTCGATTCACTATTTTATATTTTCCAATATTAAAATAGGAATCTCTTTAGTTGTCTCTTCCTTAGAAAGATTTAAACAACGTGCACAATGTCCTAAGTGTAGGGGAGTTTACTCCCACATGCTTAAACATTAAGGACAATGTTTATATTAAGTGTAGGGGGGACTTCTATCGAAGTTAAGTGGCCTTTTCCTTGTATTTGCCCTCATTTTAACCGGAAAATCAATTTTTCGACATTTATCAAAATTTTTGATCTATTTTGGCCTATTAGTTTTTACCTTTGTATAGTTATTTCCTTTCTTTACTAGAATAAATTTTAATAAAGTGGTTTTAATTTTCAAACGTTGTGAATCTTTTGACTCAACCAGAGTTTACTTATCTTAGTTTACTCTAGCTAGTATCCTTAACGTGTTTAAGTCAAGTTTTGCTAGGCTTTTATATAGGGAGCTATAAAACGCGAAAGTCTTAACTCTCACGGGTTAAGAACAAGACCTTTTCGCAAGTTCCTATAATCGATCCTAGAGAGTCGTTTATCAAGGGAACTTTAAAATGCAATTTCTAAACTTGAAAAAGTCTAAGAATTTGCAAGATCCTATAGACGACTCGAAAACCCAAAGCTTTGATTTAATAGGCTAAGCATCCACGAGTCTCATTACTTGAGATTTTAAACTGTGGAGAACGAGAGATGATAGAATCAATTATAATTTTGGTATCCTTTCATGAATTTATGTGAGTTAATTATAAGCCTGTTCTCCCATCGCTTGCTAATAAATTTATCTGTAATAAATAAGGTTGTACGATTTGAAGAGTTACTTAGCTTCTAGCCCAAGATCGTTTAAAAGTTGCTCGGTATAGATTAGGGTTCATAGCCAAGGCATAACTTATTGAAGCGGGATGCGAAGATTGGCGAGTACGAAAAGGCCCTAACAAGGCATGAGGGCTACATTTTGTTGCTAAAGATCCCAAGTGATGTGAAGAATCATTTATCAAAAATCAATATGAAGGATCGAGACACACGACGAAAAGCAAAAACTCCCCAAAAGTCATGGAGAAGTCTATCCGAAAAGGCCCTAACAAGGTATGAGGATAAATAGATCCAAGTCCAAAAAGGAGGCGAATCGTTGTATATCAAAGTCCAAAATAAAGATTGGAGAAAAATGAAGAAGTCGTGGTCCAAATATGAAGAATCTCTCAAAAGTTCAATGAAGAAATTCCTATTATGAAGAGAAGACCATTATTTCATGAACGTCTCCCAAAGATTTGAAGTATGAAGTCGCTGTCAAATATCGGTCCGAGAAAGGTCTCAAATCGCGAAGCGAGTTATGCCAAGATATGAACTTTATGAGGTCCCAAAAAGCAGTTTTAAAAGATTTTGTCCTTTAGCTAACTATTGATTAAATCGTCCCACTTTATTTTCAGACTTAATAACTATCGAAATAAGTCAAACAATGCATCCTCTTGATCATTCAAGACAACAATAAAATATAAGAGATACACCTAGAAATAAGGGAGTCTAAGTGAATAATTGGCCCACATGAGTTCGTGTTAGTTTGCTAACTTATAATACCAATGATCTCGTTTTTAAGCTTGGTTTGGAGAAAGTGAAAACTTGAGGATGATGATCATTCACAACATTTCCAAAACCCTAAGGTATGTTTTTGATTTCTTAACTTTCTTCTTTTGAATGTTTATAATTCTTTATCTCTTTAATAAAGGCCAAGGTGGATTGATTGTGATGAAAAATATAAACGTGCTTTGTAACTAATGCATTGCATGAGGACATTGAAATGGTCAAGTGTAGGGGATTTGATAGGTGTGTAAACACCCATCCTTTTTACCACTTAATTACAATAATAACCGAGCCAAAACGTGTATTTTATGTCATTTATGTCGGAATTATACGTGGTTTGTGTTTTTGTTGTGATTTAGGACGAAAAGGTGAAAAGTGGAGAAAACACGGGCATTCACGGGCTTTTATCGAAAAAAAAGACGAAAGACGAAGTCAAGAAATCAAGAGTGCAAAAAGAACGGAAGTCCAAGACCAATTCTGAAGATTTATCGAAGAAAAAGTCAAACGACGGAAGTTTACTAAAAGCCGAAGAACTCAAGTCTAATTTATTGAAGAATTACAAGACGAGTTTGAAGAAATCCCGAGACAAAGTCATTAAAGTCAAAAGATTAAGAAAATTAAGGACTTAATGACGCAATTAAAGAAAGAAGAAAGAGGGGAGGAAGCTTCCTAAGCACCTCCCTAATCCTCCTATAAATAGATTAGATTAGATTTCATTTTCTCTTGTTGGCTAATAGTGACAATTAGTTCTTCCATTTTATTTACCTTGTCATTTAAATTCATGTCCATTTAAATACATTGTCTTGCACCTTAAATACATTTAATTTCAAGTATGTTTCCTTTTAATTATTGTCAATCTTTACTTTTCTTGTCAATCTCCTATCTACCTTTCTTGGTTTATGTTTAATCTTTGTGCTTTATTGGTCATGTTTATGTTCTTGATTTTTTTTATTTAATTAAGTGGGTTTTGATTATTGTGGTTATTATTGTTAGTTTTATTGTTTTGGCTTGATAGATTATCATTAGTTGATTATTTGTTATTAGTTTTCTTAATCTTTTGGTTTGATTTTGATTAATTTAGTTTAGATTCGTATTATTTTTGTTCCTTGTTCTTTGCTTGTCTGCTACTGTTTTCCCAGGTGATATTTCGAATCAAGGACATTCCGAGTGAAGGTATTCTGCTGTTTGTTCCGAATCAAACATCTTCATTCGGAACATTTCGAATCAAAGGCATTCATTCGGAATACTTGTATTCCGAATCAAAGTGTTCATTCGGAACATTCCAGATCAAGCCAGAAGTTCCGAATCAGTGGAAGTATTCTGGATCAGCAAGTTCATTCGGAACATCCAAGTTATTCCGAACGAAGGAGTTCATTCGGATTTATTCCGAATCAGTGGAAGAGGTGGTTCATTCAGAATATATTCCGAACCAAGAGGATATTCCGGATCAGTGACTTTTATTCGGAATAATTTATTATTCCGAGTGAAGGTGCTCATTCGGAACATTCCGAGTGAAGGACAGTATTCCGAATCAAGGATTTTATTCCAGATCAGCAAAACATTCCGAACCAAGGCTTATATTCCGAATAAAGAGTTTATTCCGGATAAGTGACATATTCCAAGTGAGCATTTTATTCCGGATCAAGGGTTTTGGTAAATATTCCGAGTGAAGAAGAATCATTCCGAACGAAGGTGACATTCCGGATGAGTGATTATTCGGAACGAAGGATTATTCCGAATGAGCTGTTTTCAGGTTCTTTTTAGTTTCAGTTTTTAACTTTCTGTTTTTAATTTTCAAGCTTTACTTTTCCCGCCTTTTTACTTAGTTGCACTTTAAGTTTACTTGTCTTAGGTTTATTTTAAGCCTTGCCTTAGTTTAAGTTTTAGTTGCGTTTTAAGTTTGCCTTAGATAGTTTTAAATTTGCGTTATTTACTCTTAGTGCCTTTTAATTTTCGTCACGCTTTTAAATTCTCGCCATTTATTTTAAATTAGTTTTAGATTTTAAATTACATGCTTTTTACATTAAAGTCTTTGCATTTTTAATATACTACAACGACACAACTATTTGTTTCACCAAAGAACGACTGAGTCACATACTTTACAAGGATCAATTCGATTAGACATACGACAAAGAACTTTTTAACTGAGTAAAACCTAGTTATCACCATCTATATGGTTTTAAGTGGGATTGGAGATGATATTTACTCCACGGTTGATGCATGCCCGACAGCACACGAAATGTGGACTGCTATTGAACGCTTGCAACAAGGAGAATCACTCAACAAACAAGATGTCAAAACAAACTTGTTTTGGAATTTTGGCAAGTTTACTTCAAGGGATGGAGAATCAATTGATTCATACTACTCCAGGTTTTATAAAATGAAGAATGACATGACAAGAAATAACCTGCAAGTCTCCACCATGCAAGTGAATGTTCAATTTCTTTAACAACTTCAACCTGAGTGGAGACGATTCGTCACTTTAGTGAAACAACAAGAAAAGTTAGACGAGGTTTCATATCATCGACTCTTTGATATCTTGAAGCAATTTCAGAATGAAGCAAATGAGATTCGAGCTGAACGTGTTGCAAAGACGGCTAATCCACTTGCTTTAGTTACTACCACTCAACATGTTCAAGATCATCGCTCTCGTGATCCTAAGCCATACTCCTCTACATCATCCTCACCATGATATTCCACATCATATAAGTCTTCATCATCTACAAGATCACGAGGCAAAGTGCCAAGAGCACCATCACCACCATCTGAGTCATCATCTGAAGAAGATAGTGATGAAGACCAAGCTCAAAAGAATCGTGAGATGAAACAAAAAATTGCTTTCATAATGAAGACATACAAGAAAATCTACAAACCCACCAACAACAATCTTCGAACATCATCTAACACAAAGACTCAATATGTTGAGAGTCCTCCAAGGTATGACACACGTCGACGTGGTGAAAGTCCTTCTAGGTATGATCGACATAATACAACGCATGTTGAGGGTTCTGCAAGGTATGATCGACAAACTGCCAAGTATGATACTCAGAGGATTGCTGTCGCTACTGGGAATAGGGAAACTATTGGAAGTCAAGTGGTTCAGCATATTGGGATTCAATGTTTTAATTGCCAAGGTTATGGGCATATGGCAAAGGAATGCAGGAAGCTGAAAAGGGTTAGAGACTCCAGCTATCACAAGGAAAAGATGTTGCTATGCAAGAAGATGGAAGCAAGGGTTAAATTGTCAGCTGGGGAAGGAGCAATGCTTGATGACACTGATGATGAAGATTCCGATCAAGAACTTGATGCACATTACTCGTACATGGCAAAGGTTGAAGAAGTTCTCAAAGTCACTAAAGATGACAACGGTCCTATCTTTGACACTGAGCCAATCGATAAGGTACACACTACTGATGAATATAATGTGTTTGGTGATATTCATGAGCATAGTGATCTACCCAATGCCATTAATGACACGTGTATGATAGAAACGGTTGATAGCAATACCAAACCCGATTCATCAGACATGTGCAATAATGAGTCTAAGGATGATCAACATGCAAATGAGTATGATGAAGAGGAACGTATTGCACTTGCCAATTTAATTGCCACTTTAAAAAAAGATGTCACTGAAAATAAAAAGAGTCAAAAGCAATTAAAGAAGGCAAACGCTACGCCCACTCAAAATTTTGACGAATACAAAGCTGCTCTTATCAAATCTACTGAGATGACTGAAAGCTATAGAGATGAGCTCCTTTAGAAAACCAAAGAGCTTGAGGGGTACAAGGGAAGTGCGTTAAAAAGTCAAAAGGACGATTTTGAAAACAAATATAAGACAACTCTTGAGTTATTAGCCAAAGAGAAGCGTCAATATAATGTTTTCTTAATGGATGAACGTCAAAAAACGTACCTTGCCAATACCAAAGTTAATGAACTTGAAAAAAAGCTCTCTATGACCACTACCGATTATGCTAAAATTCTCGAGGATAAGAAACAAGAGGTAGATGCGTTAAAACAAGACTTCAAAAGTAGATATGATAAAGAAACCGAAAAAGTAACGAAACTAGAAGAACAAGTCGAATTTTTGAAGAAAGTTGTTTATAAAACGCATGATTCTATTCAATCCGTAAGAATGCTATCACCTCCATAGATGTTTAAGGGTTAAGCTAGCTTTGCAAGTCCTGAGTACCTTGCCAAAGCTCAAGCTGCGAACCCGTGTCTTTATCTTGATGATACTAAAAGGACTGATCTTGATTGCATACCTGTAAGTGCCGATAGTGAAGAGACTGCCCTTTGGGATGATGATAGTCGACATCTTGTCAATAAGGAGTTTGTAAAACCATATAATTATGCTTATGAGAATAGTCTTTATGGTCTTTTCAACAAACAAACTCAGAAAACTCGTGTGGAAGTGTTTCTAGAATGCAAACAAAAGCGAATTCAATGGAAGAAAGCATTTGCCCCTAAAAATCGAATGTTTACAAATACATAAACTACCTCCCTCTAGATGAATCTAAAAGCAAGAGTAGGAAAAAATTAGGTATTCTTAAACACCACATAGATAATGTTAAATCTATGGTTGAAAGAGATTGGGCAAAACGTGAAAATGCTGAGTGGCAACGCCCGATTCCTCAAGATATTACCTTGCTTGTGAAAGAACTCTTAATTACTAACACGACGTTGATTAAAGAAACTGTTCTTCAACTTGAGGAGTTCATTCGGACTGAAATGTATGATGATTTAAAATACGTAGAATCTCTTGAGAAACACATTAAAGGGTTGAAAGCTCAGTTACAAGACAGGGAAAGAGCGACAGCAGAGTTGTAGAAACTCATTGCTAAAATGGGTGGGAAAGTCGTGGAACCTAGCATTAAGAAACCTGTTGTTAGACAGCCCAATGCCTCTAAAGTGAATAGATCCTCTATCTTGGGAAAACCATCTGCTTTATCAAATTCTTCGTTTGCAAAACCTTTGTTTTCCCCCAAGATGGATGGAAAGGAAAGGTTACCACAGAATCAACCCATAAGGAATACTATAGCACCAAACGTTAAGCACAATAATGTGATTAAACCAGGGATGTATAGAATGCCCACTAAGCCCACAAACAAAGTTACTTAATCGCCTTAGACTTCTAGAAACACTAATATTCGTGTCTCTTCTACTACAAGAATAGTTTCCACTACTAGTGTTAGCCGACCTCAGCTTAAGAGCACTCAAGTGAATGATAAGGTCTGGAAACACAAGAATCAAGGGAAGATGAAGGAAGTAGAAGAACACCCTAGGAATTTGAATGTTTTTAAGAATAAAAAGTCTGTAATCGCATGTAATGACGATTTGAATGCTGAGAATGATTTGAATGCTATGAATGTGAAATTTGTTTGTGTCAAATGTGGAAAGTGTGCTAATGCTGATCATTCTATGTGTGCTATGAATAAAGTCAACGGCGTAGATACTAGAACTAAGAAGCAAGTTGCAATGCCTATTAGAGCTAGTAAACCCAAACGCAAAGTGAACCATTCTGGTGCAACCCCCACTAAGAAAAGTAATGCATCAGACTCTACCACTAAGAACTCTAGAAGAAAAATTAAGGAATTATATGAGTCTGCTAGCAAGTCTTGGAAATGGTGGTTTGCTAATCAATGTCCTCCAGGATATAAATGGATGCCGAAAGCTAGGACAGAAAATGTGAAAACGAGTGTTAGTTTGCATTTAAATGTTGATAAGGACACTAATGATTCTACTATCACAACTACTGTGGTATCCAATTTAGCAAATGCTCCATCGTGTTCTAACTCTTCTGCAGGTGATACAAATAATTCTCTTCATACTGGACTCCGGATGCACGAAGCACATGACGAGGAATCTCAAACTTCTAATTAACTTCGTGGAGAAGTTCCTAGGTACGGTCCGATTCGGAAATGATCAATTTGCACCGATCCTAGGATATGGAGATTTGGTTCAGGGGAATATTACAATCAATAGGGTATACTACGTCGAAGGGCTCAATCACAATCTTTTCTCGGTTGGTCAATTCTGTGATGCAGATTTGGAGGTTGCTTTTAAAAAGAAGACATGTTTTGTTCGTGATTATGATGGGAATGACTTACTTACCGGTACACGGGGTACTGATCTTTACACAATTTCACTTCAAGACACAACTTCATCAACTCCAATTTGCTTCATTGCTAAAGCTTTAACGACTCAGGCATGGTTATGGCATCAACGTTTATCTGATCTTAATTTTGATACCATCAACTTGCTTTCCAAGAAATATATTGTGAGAGGCCTTCCAAGTTTGAAATTCATCAAAGACCATCTTTGTTCTTCTTGTGAGCTTTGTAAAGCTAAACGAAGTATCTTCAAAACAAAGACTACACCAAGCTCTAAAGGACGGTTAGATCTTCTTCATATGGATCTGTGTGGTCCCATGCGTGTTCATAGTATCAATGGAAAGAAATATATTCTGGTAATTGTCGATGATTACTCAAGGTACACATGGACTCGCTTCTTGAGGACCAAGGATGAAACACCCGAAGTTCTCATCAGCTTTCTTAAACTGATACAACGTGGTCTTCAAGCTCAAGTCAAAGTGGTTCGTACTGACAGAGGTACAAAATTTTTGAATTCAAAACTGAGAAACTATTTTGATGCCGAAGGAATTGAACATGATACATCTATTGCTCGAACACCCGAACAAAACGGCGTTGTTGAAAGACGAAACCGTACTTTAGTTGAGGATGCTCGAACATTATTATTCGCTTCAAAACTTCCACTATACTTTTGGGCCAAAGCCGTGTCAACCGCATGCTACACACAAAACTGTTCCTTAATTATCCCAAGACACAAAAAGACACCATTTCACATAATTCATGATCGAAAACCTTCATTCAAACACCTTCATGTCTTTGGATGTACTTGTTACATTATTCGAGATGATGAAAATTTGGATAAGCTGAAAGAGAAAGGTGATGCATATATTCTTGTGGGATATGCAACTCAGTCTAAGGGATATAGAGTATACAACAAGAGAACAAAATTGATTGTCGAGACCATTCACATTTGATTTGATGAATTACAAGAAATGGCACTTGAACAAAACAGTTTAAGTCCCGATCCACAATGAGAAACGACTTCCGCTCACAACCGCACGGACCTCAGAACTCAAGACCACATCAATGAACCATCAAGTTCAACGTTGGTTCCAGAACATGTTCCTAAAGCTGATATGACAGTCGACACGACAAATGAAGAGTTGGAAATGTTATATGGACCAATGTATGATGAATATTTCACGGGGGAGAAACAAGTTGTATCGAAATCTTCCGCTGTCACTCATGATAAGAATGATGATACCGATCATCGTCAACAAAAGGATACAACTTCATCTACTTCAACACCGGTTGCTGCAGATTTACCTCCTCATAATATCACTTCAACAATCGATCCTACAACATCCACAACTACTTTCATTGCTCCAGAGAACATAAATCAAGCAGACAATGCATTATCTGACGAAAACGAATTTATCAACCCATTCGGTACACCGGTACACGAAACTAGAGAGTCTTCTACTCGCCATGTTGATCCGTCAAATATGCACACGTTCTACCAACGACATCCTTCAACACATCATTGGACCCGAGATCATCCTTTGGTTCATGTAATTGGAAACCCTTCACAGCCCGTTCGTACAAGACGACAACTTCACACCGATGGCGATGTTTGTATGTTCACATTTGCCGTGAGTTCAGCTGAACCGAAAAACATCAAAGAAGCCATGGTTGATCATGCTTGGATTGAATCGATGACGGATGAACTTCAACAATTTGAATGACTTAAAGTCTGGGAACTTGTTGACAGACCATACGATGTAATACTATTAAATCTTCGATGGATCTGGAAAAACAAGATGGATGAAGAGAACACGATCATCAAGAATAAATCTAGGCTAGTGGCTAAAGGTTATTGACAGAGAGAGGGTATTGATTTTGAAGAATCATTTGCACCAGTAGCTCGAATGGAAGCGGCCAGGATTTTTCTTGCTTATGCTGCACATAAGAGATTCATTGTTTATCAAATGCACGTAAAGACGGTGTTTCTTAACGGTCCTTTGAAGGAAGAAGTCTACGTCACGCAGCCAGAAGGATTCGTCAATCCTCATTATCCTGACAAGGTGTATCGTCTTCACAAAGCACTTTATGGACTCAAGCAAGCTCCAAGAGCGTGGTACGACGAGCTCTCGAAATTTCTGGTCTCCAAAGGTTTCTCAAAAGGTTCCATTGATCTAACTTTGTTCACTTATAAATATGGGGATGACATTTTGCTTGTGCAAATTTATGTTGATGACATTATTTTCGGGTCTACAAACCCAAAACTTTCAAAATGGTTTGAAAAAGTAATGCACAACAGATTTGAAATGTCTATGATGAGCGAACTAAAATTCTTTCTAGGAATTCAAGCTCACCAATCCCCAAGTGGTATCTTCATTAACCAAGATAAGTATTGTCAAGAGATAATCACAAAGCATGGTATGACATCATGTGATCCCGTTGGGACACCATTATCAACCACATCCCTAGATGCTGATTTGGAGGGATTACCCATAGATCAAACGAGATATCGTTCCATGATCGGGTCCCTCATGTACTTGACAGCAAGCAGACTTGATATACATCATACTACATGCTATTGTGCATGATATCAAGCATGACCCACTGAAAAGCACCTCAAGGAGGTTAAACGGATCTTTCGGTACCTTAAGAATACCATTCACATGGGACTCTGGTATCCGAGGGAAACTGGTTTCTTTCTAACGGCCTATTCAGATTCTGATCATGCAGGGTGTCTTGTTACACGTAAAAGTACTTCTGGTGGTACACAATTTCTAGGTCAAGATAAGCTTGTGGGATGGTCTTCTAAGAAGCAGGATTGCACATCATTGTCATCAGCCGAAGCGGAGTATGTGTCTTTATCTGCGTGTTGTGCTCAAGTTCTTTGGATGAGAACACAGCTCACGGATTATGGCTTCCACTTTGATAATGTACCTATGTACTGTGACTTAAAGTCTGTCATAGCCATCTCCTGCAATCCGGTACAGCATTCCCGCTCGAAGCACATTGATGTCCGATATCACTTCATTAAGGAACAAGTTGAAAGAGGTATCGTTGAACTATACTTTGTTGGAACGGATTACCAATTAGCCGACTTGTTTACGAAAACTCTATCGAAAGATAGGTTTGAGTACCTCGTTAGGCAAATTGGTATGCGATGTTTGACTCCAGCAGACCTGGAGATTCTGGAAAAGGTGCCTGCTTAATTTATCTATCAAACATCAATCTGTAAATATCTTTGAAAAAGCAAAATACAAAAATATAAAACATTTAAAAACAAAACACAAAATTAAAAATTCTTTCAAAATCCAAAAATATTCTTCTCGACATGTCTTTCAGTATCGATAATATGGACGTGCCTAGAAATGTCGCTCAATAACAACACGGGTGTGTACATAAAGCTCGAATGAAAGTTGTAAATATTTTTCAAAACATGTCATTTCTTCTTTTAATAAAGGAAATTGTCTATTTTGGACAATATTTCCAAACAACGGGTAGAGCAATCTATCACGGGTTGAGCTTGTCACAAAACATTCAACGTTTTGAGCTCAACACAATGGCTTGTAATCACTTTCAGATTGCAACCCGGATCAATATTCACGGGGGAGTGTACGATTTAGTGCGCTTACCCTCAACAAAAGAAGAGAAATCTTCTTACACTTGAGTGGATTCGTCAATACATTCAACGTCTATGAACTCAAGTTTATGCTTTAGAAAAAACCTCTTTGCCAAAAAGAAATAGGATTTTTCAAAAAGCGTTGAACATAATTTTTTCAAGAATTTCTCAATGATTATTCAAAATCTTTCAAAAATTGTGTGTTCAACAACTCCTATCCTCAAAAGTTTAATGTGGATCATATCCTAGTAATGACAATTCCATTGGATCAATTTTTGAGGGCGAGCTTTCCAAATTTCATGCTAAGTTTGACACATTGTTCTCCTGAAGATTTTCAAGACTATTTTTAAAAATATATTTTAATCAAATCTGGTATCTCTAATATCAAAAGATTTTATATATTAGAGATAGGGGGAGAAAATGTGACTAAAATGTGATCTAAAGACTCATGCACTCATGGTTACGATCAAATACCCACAACATCTTTAATTCATGACGTTATTGGTGTCAAAAGGGTATTTAGGTTTAAGTCCTATGATCCAACCAAAACCGGAGGGATCTTCCCAGGGACAATCCAATAGATTATTAGAAGTCCTTTGGAAAGATGGAGTAGAATGTGAACGTGGCTGAATGCCGACTAAGTACTGTTGCTAACATTGGAACAATCACAACAAGGTGCTAGTAATGATGTCTTGGTAAGCATCGAAAGGGTTGAAGAATGAAAAAGAAATGTAAGGATAAAGGGTGTAAAGAAATTAGCCCTCCATACAACTTAGGCAGAAACCGGGTCAACTCATCATGAAGATAAACTCATCATGGACCCAGTGATGTTTGCACAACCCTTTCCTAGCTACTCAGGCTTCTCTCAAAAGAAGTTTGTTTTATTGTCATGGATAACAACATGACTTCTATTCACTTTCTCACTTCGAGATAGTTGATATTGAATAGGTGGCATCTGCTCTAGCCTCCGACCACTAAAAGTGCACAAATCGAGTCTAGAGCTAAGAGATCAATCAAATCTCGTTAGGAGACACGGATGAAGATCAAGAGAGTCCTACGCTATATCCTTGTGATATTGCTAGAACACTTAGAGTGATACTACTTAGTATTCACAATGATGAGTGGAAATCCTTCCAGTGTTAACATCAAACAGCACTGCGGTAGGTCATATGCAAGATTCTTTATGAATTGAACATGTGTAAAACTGAAAAGCAACAGTGGTTTGATTCTAAATTGATTCAAACTCGTTTCAGTTTTCTACGCAATATCTTTATGGTCTTGCCAGAACATTCAGACTGATATTCATTAATATTCACAGTGACGAATGGAAATCCTTCTACCGTCAACATCAAACAGCGCTACGGTAGGTGACTTGTGAGATTCTTATGAATCAAGCTTGTGTCAACTGGAAAGAAACAATGGTAAGATTCTTTAGGAATCACACTTGTTCCAGGAATTTGAATTGAAGATTTTAATCAAGCGGATATCTATCCAATTGATTCACTCTTTATGTTCGCAGTCTTGCTTTGAGACGGTCGAGTAAAGAGAACGGCTAGTACAGCCGCGAAACCCTGTCAAGGAGATTCTTAACTGAATCTACCTATCACAGGTACGGTATTTAATATCGTATAACGGTCTTCACCGACCGGAGGTAAAACGCTAGCAATTTAGGACGAATGTCAAAGCCATTCAGTCCGTGTCTATGTTTTGTCTCAAGAAGGTGGCGTTACGGTGTACTCAACAAAGTCAAAGATTCAAAACCACATTCTCATGCCTAAAGACATATTCGACAATTAATAGTGTGAGCATGTGGATGAAGACACAAGATCACAAGATGGCAAAGACAAGTCAAGGATGATTTGAAGATCTCAAACTTAAAGACAAAGTCGAAAGACAACGACAAAGGCTCAAAGATCACAGCATGAAGGAAAAAGACTACCATTACACGTTCAAGACTCATTTATGGCGAGATTAGTAATCTCTACAAATTTCCTAAATGCCCAAGGTTTATGACCTCTCATTGGGGAAGATTATTAGCCTCAAAATATTGAGTCAAACAAGAATGCTCGGTCATATGTTTATTATGTATCGTAAATTAGAAAGTTGTAATAGGTAGTAGATTAGTCGTGTATAACGGGCTTAACTTTAAGCTAAGGTTCATTCATAAGTAACCAAAGCCCAAAAGGAAAGCCCGACCCATGTATTATAGTCCATACAAGCCCACATGTAGGGGGACTATAAATACCCTTCCTAGCATGTTAGGAAGGGTGTTGGTAATTTCATTTTCTCTCAATCTAATATCACCTAGTTCCAACCAATTCTCTCTATTTTCTCTCTCTAATTTCTCTCTCTAGAATTCATCTTCTTCATCTATTTTCTTACTTTATTTCGTGTTACATTATTTAAATATATGGGACAACAAAGGGGAACAAGAAGACTCAGACTGTGCCAAAGACCAAACCAACAAAGGCACAGGACCCTGAGGCTTCCGAGGCACGACCCAAAAAGGCCAAGGCTAAAAAGACAACCCTTGTTCAGACGAAGCTTCAAATACCCCAAGGGAAAGAGCTTTTGGGAGGCCTTGATACATCACAGTCAGGGTCGACGGGCCAACCTACTGTTCCTCTTGATGGAGAAGGAAACAAACAACCTTATCCTACGGGACTGCCTTCCACTCAAACCGATGAGGGCATTCGTAAATCACAACCTTTGCCTGAGGTCAAAACTAAGGCCAAAGACTCAGAGAGACGCCCACGGGTAACACACCTCGCTGATAGGCCTATCACTTCCACCAAGTCCAATGAAGGCTTACTAGCTCAAAAGTCTTTACTTGAGGACCCAAAACTTGATTCCTTAGACTCAGAGGGACGCCCAGGGGTAAAACACCCCGCTGATAGGAATCTCACCTCCACAAATCCCGATGAAGGCACACTAAAACAAAAGTCTTTGCCTGAGGGAACCACTCTTGATCCCAAAGACTCAGAGGGACGCCCACGGGTAAAACACCCCGCTGATAGGGATCTTACCTCCACAACTGATCAATCACAAACTCCCCCTGAGTATCAGTTGGCTAAATCCCAAGCCTCGGGATTTAGGGCAGGGAGTGACGATAACCAAGGAAAACCTTCTTTTGAAGGGGAGC
Organism: Glebionis coronaria; assembly: GCA_025667525.1. Taxonomy (NCBI): domain Eukaryota; kingdom Viridiplantae; phylum Streptophyta; class Magnoliopsida; order Asterales; family Asteraceae; genus Glebionis; species Glebionis coronaria. The sequence goes on from JANFOE010000176.1 coordinate 601,344, forward strand.
TGGACAAACCTAAGGGTTCACTGAACTTTGGGGATTTTGTAAGTTTACTCGAGAATCCTGACGAGTTACTCCAAGGTTTCAGTGAAGACGATGATATGATTGAGCTGGGGATGAAGCTGAAACTCAGGCCCCTCCTCAATTAGACCAGAAGCCACAGTCCACACCATTATTCGCGGACATACAGCCCTTCCCTGAGGCTCAACAAAAGCCCTCCCTTGAGGCATCCGAACAAAAAGAACCCTCCCCTGAGGTACCAAAAAAGCCCTCCCAAGAGGCAAAACTTGACACCTCTTCGTTGGGGACTCAGACTGTGGTTCTGAATGAGAAGATTTTGAATGCAACTCTCAAGGATGTATTAACTCATGCTTCCACAGCCTTGAAAGCTGAGGTCACTCAGGTTCATGAAGACTTGGCTTCAAAGGCTGATGAACTCCTTGATGAGTTCAGGATATATGGTGATAGATTTGACCTGGCTGAGGAGAAGATGAGAATTCAGGTGGACAACCAAATGGAATTCATCAGATTTGTTAACAATAGTCATGAAAATCAAGAGAAGAAGCTCATCAACTTCCTCAACCATGCTCTTCCTACTGTAGAAGCAAATGTGTCCTTGAAGACAACTCTGGATGGACTGATCACAAGTACTACTGTGTCCAATTCCAGAGTTAGTCAACTACTTGAGTTTCTGAAGGAGGACAGGCTCACTGAGGTTTTCACCAGGTTAGACTCTCTCAGGTCTGACTTGGATATGGTGAAAGGGAAATGTGATGCCATCTATGAGGATGTTCATATAGATGATGAAGTAGAGTTCAGATTGTCAAGGGCTGCATAAGGTTACATGGCTAATGCCTCCAATCTCTCTGACATCTCCAAGTCCCTGAAAGAAGCTGATATTCCTAGACTTAGGACAAGGATTACCACCATAGAAAACACTCAATCCCTAATTTAGTTGGATGTTAAAACTATCAAAGCTGACACTCAGTCCATGAAGGAAATGGTGACTGAGATATTTTAGGCTTTCAAGGGATCCTCCACCACCTCAGGACCCTTACATAGGGCAAAAGCTGGGATTAGTCAGGCTGATCCTTCAAATTTTGAGGGGGAGAATGTGCCACCAATGATGTTAACTTGGACTGAACTTCTCACACTGAGGGGGAGCAGGAAGAACTAGCACAACCCCAACCCTTAAACTCAATTCCTCCCAACCATGAGCCCTCAGTATCTAAGTTAGATAGGGGCAAAGGTATTGCTGATGAAACCCTAACACCTCCACCAAAGAAACTTGTAAAAGCTTCAAGAGAAAGAAGGACTGATCCTAATTCCATTATCTTGGTACCATATGAGATTAATGGAATAATGTACAAGATGAATCCTGATCAAATCCAAGTATACTTAGATAGAATGGAGTCGGGTAAGGCTAATGAAGCAACAAAGGCTGAGATCTTGAAGGTATCCACTGAGTTTGTGAAAGAAGTGGGTGGTAACCCTGAGGTCTTGCTGAGCAAGAAAGGGGGAGAGGAGTTCATCCAAAAGCAGGAGGAAGAACTCAAGGCCATTCAGGATGAAATGGTCTTGAAGCAACATCAAAGAACCACTCAACTTAAGAAACTATATGACCAATACACCAAAGTCTTCACCCAAAGAAGAAAGCCTAAACCAATCACTAACCTTCAGATCATTCCTCATACCACACATGTCTTAGTATCTGTCTACAGAAACAATGATGAGAGGAATTTTGAAGTTATGAAGAAATTTTCTTTTGGTGATTTTGGTCTTAATGAGTGGGACGAAATGGGAAGGATCTTCAGGACAAAAACAAACAAATGTTTCCCTGAGATACTCAACTCTCTCAGTAAGAGATATGAGAGGTTGAATCAGATGAAGGAACAATTAGGAATCACTGAAGATCTTCCTTTAACTGAACATGATCATACCAAAACTCAGGGAAGAAAGTGAAAAAGAGTTGAGCTTGAAGCTGAGACTAAGATCCTTGGGTTAGACTGCAATCGCACCCTCCTTGAGAGTATCCCCTTTGTGAATAAATGGTTATAGAAGAACCTGAGTGGGGTATCTTCTTCATTGATGTATTTGGGGATCAAGCATTTCAAAGAATGAGTGACATAGAGAAATTGTGACAATCTGTCAATTTCAGGTCGATATTTTAATCTCGACTATTAAATATTATATGTTTACTTAAATGAGAATTTTAAATTATCGACTAACCGAGAAGGTTGTAGCTTGAAACTTAACGTAAGAATGTCGTTTCGATGAAAACTGGCAAGGAATACGTTAGGTATCGATAGTATATTCTCAATTTATCATGTGAATGATTTTATTGTATTTATTTTTATTTCTCGTGTTTTACGTTTGAACGAATGACGAGAACTACTAATGATCGCGATACCGACGGATGCCCAAAAATTTATGTTTTATTATCGATTGTCTCGATATTTTATATTTTCAACGTTTTCGATTTAATTACGTTTTAAGTCGTGTCGAAGTGATATTATTATTTTTAAGAAGCGTTTTAACTTTAAAAAAAAAGTATTTTTACGAAACCCGAGTCCCGTAAATACTTTCAAAATTTAATATTTACATTTTCTACCCTTACAACTATTTAGTTGCATTTTGGACCAAAACTATACCTAATTGGCAAAATCTACCCTAACCTTGGACTATAAATAGTTTTTCCACTACTTGAAAACACATAGATAAAATATTTAACAAAAAATTTGTCCATCCTCTCTCTTGTTCTTCATTTGGCCGTACACCCTAACACCAAAACACCCTAAATTTTTTTTGATTTTCCCTTTGATTCATCCAAAACTAAAACAAGACCACCTCTTATAATTCAAAGGTGATCATATCCATGTAAAAATTTCCCACATGCATACACTTTATTTTTCTTTCAAATTTTTGGTGACGAACATGTTGTTTGATCCATTTTTATGGTTAAAAATGTTGTTATTATTATTATATTTGAAGTGGGATGATGTTGCATGTATGATTTATATATATTTGATTTTTATTAGATTAAATTTAAGGGTGTTAGGAGTTAGATAAATGTGTTATGATAATATTAGGGTAATATTAGAAGTATGTAAATTGTTGAAATGGGTAAAATGTTGATTTGGTATGATTTTTAGATGGTTAATTTTAGGCAGTAACTTAAAGGGCATTTTTGAATTACTTACTGTAATAAACTTGTTAAACTAATTAGATAGGGTCATATAGAATTTTGTTAGCTTCGATTTGACATAAAGTAGGACTTTCAACTCCAAACGAGTGCGAAGTTACAACAATTTTAGTATTTGTGTACCGGGAGACGGGTATCGGCACAATCCGAAAATTGTTGTCGATATTTGGATCGAATCTCGGGGACTATAGAATGAGTTTTAAAAATGTTCAAGGACTGATATAAGTTTCTAAACCTCAGGTCATGAGTCTATTTTCAAACCCGAGTGTCGGTTTTGTAAACGGAATTGTTTAGATATGTCAAAATGGTTCTACAAGTAAAAGGCGTAAAACTGTCCGGTTTTTATAACACGAAGGTGTGTCGGGCAGAAGCTCTTAGAATTAATAGTTTTGAATGAAACTTAAAATGAGTCTTATTTATATTATATGTGAGTTTGTGACCAAGTTTCTTCGAAATCAGAC